>JARQOD010000002.1:642292490-642415312 GCA_033576555.1 Oophaga sylvatica | reverse complement strand
AATGCATCATGTATATTGCTTTGTAATGGTATGAAAACTCCAGCTTTTCTATGCTCCTGAATGCTCATGTATATTGCTTGTTATGGTATGAAACTCCAGCTTTTCTATGCTCCTGAATGCATCAGTATATTGCTTTGTTAATGGTATGATTTGTCACCATCTTCCTGTGTACATAATTGTACTCATATTCTTATCTTCACCACACATCCGAATGGTCTGTGTAATCCCTACCCCTTTTATGACCTTCCTTAACTCTGCATCTGCCTGAGCAGTCTCAGCCCACTTTCCACTCACACCTGATTGGCATTAGCTGCAGATAAAACCCAGTGCAATGGGTCTGCTCCAGACGTAGTCTGCTTCATATATTTCAAATCCCATATTTCAAATTACAGATTTCTAATTACACTACTGTGAATTAGACTAGAATTCTAGAATGCATTTGGCCACACATCAATCCTACAGCATTGTCATCATCACCTTGTGACTGAGATGTTCTTCTGTTCCACAGGTATGAAAACTCCAGCTTTTTATGCTCCTGAATGCATATGTATATTGCTTTGTTAATGGTATGAAAACTCCAGCTTTTCTATGCTCCTGAATGCATCATGTATATTGCTTTGTTAATGGTATGAAAACTCCAGCTTTTCTATGCTCCTGAATGCATCATGTATATTGCTTTGTTAATGGTATGATTTGCTCACCCATCTTCCTGTGTACATAATTGTACTCCATACTTCTTATCTTCACCACACATCCGAATGGTCTGTGTAATCCCTACCCCCTTTTATGACCTTTCCTTAACTCTGCATCTGGCCTGAGCAGTCTCAGCCACTTTCCACTCACACTGATTGGCATTAGCTGCAGATATAACCAGTGCAATGGGTCTGCTCCAGACGTAGTCTGCTTCATATATTTCAAATCCCATATTTCAAATTACAGATTTCTAATTACACTACTGTGAATTAGACTAGAATTCTAGAATGCATTTGGCCACACATCAATCCTACAGCATTGTCATCATCACCTTGTGACTGAGATGTTCTTCTGTTCCCACAGGTATGAAAACTCCAGCTTTTCTATGCTCCTGAATGCATCATGTATATTGCTTTGTTAATGGTATGAAAACTCCAGCTTTTCTATGCTCCTGAATGCATCATGTATATTGCTTTGTTAATGGTATGAAAACTCCAGCTTTTCTATGCTCCTGAATGCATCATGTATATTGCTTTGTTAATGGTATGATTTGTCACCCATCTTCCTGTGTACATAATTGTACTCCATACTCTTATCTTCACCACACATCCGAATGGTCTGTGTAATCCCTACCCCCTTTTATGACCTTTCCTTAACTCTGCATCTGGCCTGAGCAGTCTCAGCCCACTTTCCACTCACACTGATTGGCATTAGCTGCGATATAACCAGTGCAATGGGTCTGCTCCGACGTAGTCTGCTTCATATATTTCAAATCCATATTTCAAATACAGATTTCTAATTACACTACTGTGAATTAGACTGAATTCTAGAATGCATTGGCCACACATCAATCCTACAGCATTGTCATCATCACCTTGTGACTGAGATGTTCTTCTGTTCCCACAGTATGAAAACTCCAGCTTTTCTATGCTCCTGAATGCATCATGTATATTGCTTTGTTAATGGTATGAAAACTCCAGCTTTTCTATGCTCCTGAATGCATCATGTATATTGCTTTGTTAATGGTATGAAAACTCCAGCTTTTCTATGCTCCTGAATGCATCATGTATATTGCTTTGTTAATGTATGATTTGTCACCCATCTCCTGTGTACATATGTACTCCATACTTCTTATCTTCACCACACATCCGAATGGTCTGTGTAATCCTACCCCTTTATACCTTTCCTTACTCTGATCTGGCCTGAGCAGTCTCAGCCCACTTTCACTCACACCTGATGGCATTAGCTGCAGATATAACCAGTGAATGGTCTGTCCAGACGTAGTTGCTTCATATATTTCAATCCCAATTCAAATTACAGATTTCTAATTACACTACTGTGAATTAGACTAGAATTCTAGAATGCATTTGCCACACATCAATCCTACAGCATTGTCATCATCACCTTGTGACTGAGATGTTCTTTGTTCCCACAGTATGAAACTCCAGCTTTCTATCTCCTGAATGCATATGTATATTGCTTTTTATGGTATGAAAACTCCAGCTTTTCTATGTCCTGAATGCATCATGATATTGCTTTGTTAATGGTATGAAACTCCACTTTTCTTGCTCCTGATGCCATGTAATTGCTTTGTTAATGGTATGATTTGTCACCATCTTCCTGTGTACATAATTGTACCCATACTTCTTATCTTCACCACACTCCAATGGTTGTGAATCCCTACCCCCTTTTAGACCTTCCTTAACTCCATCTGCCTGAGCAGTCTCAGCCACTTTCCACTCCACCTGATTGGCATTAGCTGCAGATATAACCAGTGCAATGGTCTGCTCCAGACGTAGTCTGCTTCATATATTTCAATCCAATTTCAAATTACAGATTTCTAATTACACTACTGTGAATTAGACTAAATTTAGAATGCATTTGGCCACACATCAATCTACAGCTTTCATCTCACCTGTGACTGAGATGTTCTTTGTTCCACAGGTATGAAAACTCCAGTTTTCTATGCCCTGAATGCATCATGTATATTGCTTTGTTAATGGTATGAAAACTCCAGCTTTTCTATGCTCCTGAATGCATCATGTATATGCTTTGTTAATGGTATGAAAACTCCAGCTTTTCTATGCTCCTGAATGCATCATGTATATTGCTTTGTTAATGTATGATTTGTTCACCCATCTTCCTGTGTATCTAATTGTACTCCATCTTCTTATCTTCACCACAATCTGAATGGTTCATGTGTAATCCCTACCCCTTTTTGACCTTTCCTTAATCTGCATCTGGCCTGAGCTTCTCAGCCCACTTTCCACTCACACCTGATTGGCATTAGCTGCAGATATAACCAGTGCAATGGGTCTGCTCCAGACGTAGTCTGCTTCATATATTTCAAATCCATATTTCAAATTACAGATTTCTAATTACACTACTGTGAATTAGACTAGAATTCTAGAATGCATTTGGACCACACATCAACCTACAGCATTGTCATCATCTACCTTGTGACTGAGATGTTCTTCTGTTCCCACAGGTATGAAAACTCCAGCTTTTCATGCTCCTGAATGCATCATGTATATTGCTTTGTTAATGGTATGAAAACTCCAGCTTTTCTATGCTCCTGAATGCATCATGTATATTGCTTTGTTAATGGTATGAAAACTCCAGCTTTTCTATGCTCCTGAATGCATCATGTATATTGCTTTGTTAATGGTATGATTTGTTCACCCATCTTCCTGTGTACATAATTGTACTCCATACTTCTTATCTTCACCACACATCCGAATGGTCTGTGTAATCCCTACCCCCTTTTATGACCTTTCCTTAACTCTGCATCTGGCCTGAGCAGTCTCAGCCCACTTTCCACTCACACCTGATTGGCATTAGCTGCAGATATAACCAGTGCAATGGGTCTGCTCCAGACGTAGTCTGCTTCATATATTTCAAATCCCATATTTCAAATTACAGATTTCTAATTACACTACTGTGAATTAGACTAGAATTCTAGAATGCATTTGGCCACACATCAATCCTACAGCATTGTCATCATCACCTTGTGACTGAGATGTTCTTCTGTTCCCACAGGTATGAAAACTCCAGCTTTTCTATGCTCCTGAATGCATCATGTATATTGCTTTGTTAATGGTATGAAAACTCCAGCTTTTCTATGCTCCTGAATGCATCATGTATATTGCTTTGTTAATGGTATGAAAACTCCAGCTTTTCTATGCTCCTGAATGCATCATGTATATTGCTTTGTTAATGGTATGATTTGTTCACCCATCTTCCTGTGTACATAATTGTACTCCATACTTCTTATCTTCACCACACATCCGAATGGTCTGTGTAATCCCTACCCCCTTTTATGACCTTTCCTTAACTCTGCATCTGGCCTGAGCAGTCTCAGCCCACTTTCCACTCACACCTGATTGGCATTAGCTGCAGATATAACCAGTGCAATGGGTCTGCTCCAGACGTAGTCTGCTTCATATATTTCATATCCCATATTTCAAATTACAGATTTCTAATTACACTACTGTGAATTAGACTAGAATTTGACTGGAATTTGGCTGCAAGGTAACAGATTATAAAACCACTATGTTTCATTTTCTTATCACTTTCACCCCCATCCTCCTTTCTTTCTTCCTATCCCCTGTAATCCCCCCACCTAGTAAGGAATTAGTCATTTCCCCCTCCATTCTCCCCAGCCATCTCACCTTTCCCTCAGAACTGTTCCTCCACATACAATCCTTTTTACCAAGACACACACGGCCACACCATGGTTTATCCTGCTCCCACCTTCTAACGCTCTGTCTGCTACTCCTCATCGCTGGCGATGTATCCCCAAATCCTGGCCCTCCTCATCACATCCCCACACTCATTTCTAACACCCTGCCACGATCTTCACACGTTTTTGCAACCCTTTCAACCTCATACCTATCCGTCCACACCCCCCTCCCCCAGTCCCCCTACCCGGAGCACTATGGAACGCACGCTCCGTCTGCAATAAACTGTCATTTGTCCACGACCTCTTTATCACCAACAAACTCTCCTTCCTTGCCATCACTGAAACCTGGCTCACTCCCTCTGACTCAGCCTCTCCAGCTGCGCTTTCCTATGGCGGATTTCATCTTTCTCACACCCCTCGCCCCAGCAACAAACGTGGTGGAGGAGTTGGCTTACTCCTGTCTGATACCTGCTCCTTTACCCCTATTCAAATTCCACCCTCCGCTGCTATTCCCTCGTTCGAAGTGCACTCCGTCCGCATCTATTCCCCCTCCAACCTCCAACTGGCTGTCATCTACCGCCCCCCGGAACTAGCCATCTCCACCTTTCTCGACCACTTCACCACCTGGCTACTCAATTTCCTCTCTGCTGACATCCCCACCATCATCATGGGCGATTTCAACATCCCCATTGACACTTCCACCCCGGCGGCCTCTAAACTTCTTTCGCTCACAGCTTCCCTTGGCCTCACTCAATGGTCCTCTGCGGCCACTCACAAAGGCGGTCACACGCTGGACCTTATCTTCACCCGTCTCTGTTCCCTCACTAATCTCACTAACTCCCCACTCCCCCTGTCTGACCACAACCTACTGACATTCTCTTCCCTCTCCTCTGTTAGTACGCATCCCCCACTCCACAAACTCACCCACCCTCGCAGAAATCTCAAGCACCTCAATTTACAATCGCTCTCTGAGTCCCTCCTCCCTCTTACAGACATAGCCTCACTTCATGACACAGATGCTGCTGCCACATTTTATAACACCACAATAAAAACCACACTTGATTCGGCCGCCCCCCTCATGCAGAGCAAAACTCGTACAATCAACAGGCAGCCCTGGCTGACCGGCCTGACCAAAGAACTGAGACGGGCTTCCAGGGTTACCGAGCGGAGATGGAAGAGAACCCACTCCACCGAGCACTTCAACGCATACAAGCAGTCCCTTGCCAGCTTCAAGTCCACGCTCTCTGCCGCAAAACAAACTTACTTCTCATCTCTCATATCCTCCCTGTCTCACAACCCTAAACAGCTCTTCAACACTTTCAATTCTCTACTCCATCCCACAGCACCTCCTCCCTCTCCTCTCATTTCTGTCGAAGACTTTGCCTCCTTCTTTAAGCAAAAGATTGATACTATCAGAGAAGGCTTTGGCCCGCAGCCCCCAATGCCCCTCTTAGCCACTCAGCCCTGTTCTTCCAAAACCAGCTTCACCACCATGACAGAAGATCAGCTCTCCACTCTCCTGTCAAGATCACACCTCACCACTTGCGCGCTTGACCCACTCCCGTCCCACCTCATCCCTAACCTTGCCACAGTCTTCATCCCTACTCTCACACACCTCTTCAACCTTTCACTTACAAATGGTGTCTTTCCTTCATCCTTCAAACATGCTTCAATCACCCCGATCCTCAAAAAGCCCTCCCTCGACCCATCCTCAGCGTCTAGCTATCGCCCGATATCTCTTCTCCCCTTCGCCTCAAAACTACTGGAACAGCATGTATATCTTGAACTGTCCTCCCACCTTTCCTCCTGCTCCCTCTTTGACCGGTTACAATCAGGCTTTCGACCGCATCACTCAACTGAAACTGCCCTAACTAAAGTCACTAACGACCTGCTAACCGCCAAGAGCAAGCGACACTACTCTGTCCTCCTTCTCCTGGACCTGCCTTCTGCCTTTGACACCGTAGACCATTCCCTCCTCCTACAGATTCTCTCATCTCTTGGCATCACAGACTTGGCCCTATCCTGGATCTCATCATACCTAACAGACCGAACATTTAGTGTCTCCCTCTCACACACCACCTCCTCACCTCGCCCCCTGTCTGTCGGTGTTCCCCAAGGCTCAGTCCTAGGACCCCTACTCTTCTCCATCTACACCTTCGGCCTGGGACAGCTCATAGAATCCCACGGCTTGCAGTATCACCTCTACGCCGATGACACGCAGATCTACCTATCTGGACCTGACCTCACCTCCCTACTGACCAAAATCCCACAGTGTCTGTCTGCTATCTCAGCCTTCTTTTCTGCTCGCTTTCTCAAACTGAACATGGACAAAACAGAATTCATCATCTTTCCCCCACCTCATTCTACCCCTCCACCAGGCCTATCCATCAATGTCAATGGCTGCTCGCTTTCCCCAGTCCCACATGCTCGGTGCCTTGGGGTGATCATCGACTCTGCCCTCTCTTGCAAACCACATATCCAAGCCCTCGCCACCTCCTGCCGCCTCAAACTCAAAAATATTTCCCGGATCCGCTCATTCCTCAACCATGAAACCACAAAAACACTAGTGCACGCCCTTATCATCTCCCGCCTCGACTACTGCAACCTCCTACTGTCTGGCCTCCCCTCTAGCACTCTGGCACCACTCCAGTCCATCCTACACTCTGCTGCACGAGTAATCCACCTGTCTTCCCGCTATTCCCCTGCCTCCCCACTATGCCAGGCCCTTCACTGGCTTCCTATTGCCCAGAGGCTCCAGTTCAAAACCTTAACCATGACATACAAAGCCATCCACAACCTTTCTCCTCCATACATCTGTGACATGGTCTCCCGCTACCTACCCACACGCAACCTTCGATCCTCTCAAGATCTCCTTCTCGACTCCCCCCTCATCTCTTCTTCCCACAACCGCATACAAGACTTCTCCCGGGCTTCCCCATACTCTGGAACTCTCTGCCGCAAAACATCAGACTTTCACCAACAACGGAGACCTTCAAGAAAAACCTGAAGACCCACCTGTTCCGACAAGCCTACAACCTGCAATAATCCTCAGTGTACTGAACCATCGCACAACCAGCTCTACCCTCTCCTAGTGTATTCTCACCCATCCCTGTAGACTGTGAGCCCTCGCGGGCAGGGTCCTCTCTCCTTCTGTACTTATGCGTCCCTTGTCTAGCACATGTTTATTGTATCTGTCTATATTTTTCCCCTTTTCATATGTAAAGCGCCATGGAATAAATGGCGCTATATAAATATATAATAATAATAATAAGTAAAGGGTATATACGTCCTAGTAACACATAGATATGCGATGTTTGGTATCAAAAGAAAGGTAAGTCGTAATAAGAAAAATGATACCCCGATCGTCTCTTTCCGAGGTTTCCACCCAGAGTTATGACAAATAGAAGTTTTTTAGTAACTTTCAAAAGGGGAGTACATTCCCTAGCTCTGCCCACCCAGTGAGGTCAGCCAAGGAAAGGCATAAGACTAGGATGCTCGATCAGGAAGTTGTATTTTGCCTGGGGGATCAGCTATGGAAAGCTGTGCATTTTGACCTGTTGCTCTGGGAAGTTCCCCCTCCTCCACATGGCGTGCCATTGACTGAGATATGTAAGTTTCATATTTTAATCCATTTTATTTTGTAATTGCTTGTATATACTGTATCTTGTCTCTTTTGTAACATCTTTTATATTTTTGTAAACATTGCCTATATTTTCTGGAGTAAATCTATGAAATGTACTAGTTTTGCTTTTCCTTGCTCTATAAATGTACCACCACGACCTCCATGCTAATTACGCTACCTTTTGGGTTGGATCCTGACCCGATATTGATTTTAATTGTCCAACGAGGAGCTGGTGGCAAACCCTGGCAGTGACGGATGGAGGTTTATGTGTGTATTTCCTGCCTGAGACTGGGGATATACATACCGCGCTCACTGCAGATTGCCCAATAGCCAGTACATTGCAAGGCAGCCCTTCTGGCGACTACTTATCCTAGGTGTAGTTCCCTGACTGACCTGAGGGTAAGGGGGGCTCCAGAGGGCTGCAAGTTCCAAACTGGAACTGTGGCAACCACACACCCCCAGTCCATGACAGAGGGGTCAGAGCAGAGTGAGAGACAGATTAGTTTGGAGAGCTGTTAGATGGCGCGAAGGACATTGATAGACCCATCTTCATGCGGTGTATATAATAAGTCAATATTTATTCCATCCTCATAAAAGCACATTGTAATATTAAAAAAGAAACTCCCAGCCGACGTATCTCCAACCCATTGTGGGTTCTTAATCATAACAGTCTTCATATGTGGTTCACCTTGCGCACAACTAAGGGAAGGGATTGCAGGTGACACCCATAAATAATCTAGTATAACGGTGGACCGGTCACTGCCAATTATAGCATAAAATGATCAGAGCCACTGATTAGGGATGAGCGGACTAGTGGAAGTTCGGGCTCAGGTGAACTTCAGTTAAAAGTTTGATTTGGGTACCAGAACTTGACCTGAACTTTGCCATGTATCCAAATCCCAAAGTCAATGGAGACCCAAACTTTGATGCTGTAAAATGGCTGTAAAATGGTAGGAGTAAGGACTAGGGGGCTGGAAAAGGAAGCAAAATGGGGGTAAGAGCAGGACAATTGCCCTGCAAACAAATGTGGATAGGGAAATTACTTAAAATAAAATAGAATTAAAAAAAGAAAAAATAATAATCATGAACCAGGAGGCGGAGGTCCAAGTCGAGGACTGGGGCAGTGCCTTGAGTGTGTATTTTACTGTATTTGTTAATAAATGCAAAAAAATAAATGAAAAAAATCTATGTGGGGTCCCTCTATTTTTTAATAACCAGCCAAGGGAAAGTAGACAGCTGAGAGATGGTCTTATCATGCTGGGAAAGGACCAATATCCATGGCGCTTCCCATCCTATTAATATCAGCCCCAGCTGTCTGCTTAGCATTTTCTATTAGTTAAAAAAGGGGAACCCTAAAAAAATGATGTGGGATCCCCCCTAATTTTAATAACCAGCTAAGGCAAAGCAGACAACTGGGGCTGATAATAATAGGCTGGGAAGGACCACGAGTGAATTATGCAGCCTTGTTCTTGAGGCCTGAGCACTTGTGGCCATGTCTCACGAGAGATGATGTCAGTAACGTCATCGCCTGTGAGACATGACCACGAGTTACTTATGTAGCATACAATCGCGGTCATGTCACCATTGATCATTACAGCTCTCATGTTGTACACCGCGAGACCAGGCGGAGTACAGTATGAGACACTGCAGAGGCTCCATACACTGGAAGACGGAGACAGGGATCATCATGGGACCTCAATTTGGACTACAGAGGACTGGTTTAGGGTTTTTTTTTAATAACTGGGTGAAAGTGGGAAATTGTTGTGAAATTGTTTTATCAAATAATTTTTTTTCTGTGTGTTTTTTCAAATAAAGATTTTTTTCTATATGTTTTTTCTATCTTTACTTACTAACCCCAGGGCTTGATATTTGATAGACGCCTCTCCATTACTAACCCCAGGGGTTGATGTCAGTGGACATTACACAGCTGATATCAACCCAACAATCCCATTACCCAAATTGCCACTGCACCAGGGCATTCGAGAAGAACCAAGACTAAGCACCAGAATTGGTGCATGTAATGGATGAGCCATTTCTGGGGCAGTTTAGGACTGATATTATTAGGCTGGGATGGGGCCAATATCCATGGCCCTTCCCCAGGGCTGGTTTTAGGCAAAGTGGGGCCCTGGGAAAAAGTGGGGCCCCAAATGCTAACATATTGCACCATCACACTGAAACATTTCTGCTCTATTTACATGGGCTGAGTTCAGGCAGTTAAACGAGCGTGATCGACAATATTGAAGTCATTCGGCGCTTATATATAGATAGTCCTTGATACAGTATAATACAGGTCCCATGTAGTACATATAGTATAATGCACTCCTCATGGTCCTTGATAGAGTATACTGCAGCCACCCTCATAAAGTATAATGCAGCCTCCTCATAGAGTATACTGCAGCCCCCTCAGAGTATAATGCAGCCTCCTCATAAAGTATACTGCAGCCACCCTCAGAGTATACCGCAGCCCCCCTTATAGAGTATAATGCAGCCCCCTCATAGAGTATAATACAGCCCCCTCATAGAGTATAACGCAGCCCCCTCATATAGTATAATGCAGCCCCCACACAGTATAAAACAGCTCCCTCAGAGTATAATGCAGCCCCCACACACACTATAATGTAGCCCCCTTATAGAGTAAAATGCAGCCCCCACACATAAAGTATAATGTAATACCCTCATAGAGTATAATGCAGATCCCTCAGAGTATAATGCAGCTCCCTCAGAGTATAATGCAGCCCCCTCATAGATTATAATGCAGCCCCCCCACACACACAGTATGATCAGAACAAATAAGAAGGAGGGCACACACAGAACTATAGGGTACAAAAATTATCTTTATTGGAACAAAAATGCATCAATGATAAAAACACTAAAAGACACAAAATAAGCGCAAACACTAAGTGGTGTGCCAAAAATAATTGTGGCACCGCAGCTGAACAGGGACCATTAGTATAGTAGTGCCCTCCCTTCTTATTTGTTTTGATCCTTTTGGCACTGAACTTCAGCATTCAGAAGTCCTATATATTAATGCCTATATGATATCTACAGTAATTTATATGATTTACTGTATGTGGCATTTGTAATTTGGATAATGTAGCCCCCTCATAGTCTAATGCAGCCCCCTCATAGAGTATAATGCATTCCCCTCATAGAGTATAATGCAGCCCCCGCAGAGTATAATGCAGCCCCCTCAGAGTATAATGCAGCCCCTTCATAGAGTATAATGTAGCCCCCTCATAGAGCATTATGCAGCCCCCTCATAGAGTACAATGAAGCCCACCTCATAGAGTATAATGAAGTCCCTTCATAGAGTATAATGCAGCCCAACACACAAACAGTATAATGTAGCCCCTCATAGAGTATAATGCAGCCTCCTCATAGAATATAATGTAGTCCCCTAATAGAGTATAATGCAGCCCCCTCAGAGTGTAATGCAGCCCCCCACACACAGTATAATGCAGCCCCCTCATAGAGTATAATGCAGCTCTCTCAGAGCATAATGCATCCCCCTCAGAGCATAATGCAGCTCCCCTCCACATGCACAGTATAATACAGCTTCTGAAGAGTATAATGCAGCCCCATCACACACACAGTATAATACAGCCCCTCCACACACAGTATAATGCAGCCCCCTCAGAATATAATGCATCCCCCCCACACACAGTATTATGAAGCCCTCTCAGAGTATAATGCAGCCCCCACACAGTATAATGCAACCCCCCACACACAGTATAGTGCAGCCACTTCAGAGTATTATGCAGCCCCCCACACACAGTATAATGCATCCCTCCACACACACACACACACACAGAGTATAATGCATACATATATATATATATATTTACAAATATACAATACTCACCTCATCTCACTCCCCACCCTGCTCCAGGCTCTGCTCCAGTCTCATCAGCTCCACTGCTGGCACAGCGAGGCGCAGGATGAAGTGACATCATTGCGCGCCCACTGAGTCACTACAGAGGGAAATGATGATGGGAGAGGGACCGTAATCTGACACTCTGTCCTCCATCACTGCTTTCAACTGTGTTTATGATGCTGATAAGTTGAATGCGCGATGTGAGAAGTGCGGTGCAGGCCCCTCTTACTCACAGGCCCCATAGCAGCCTGTGAGTAAGAGCGAGGGTCCTAGGCAGCTGCTCGGTCTGCTTGCCCCTAATGCCGACTCTGCCCTTCCCAACCAATATCAGACCGCAACTGTCTGCTTTGCCTTAGCTGGTTGTTTAAATTACAGGGAACCCCACGTCATTAAACAAGCAAAGGCAAAGCAGACAGCTGGGGCTGATCTTAATAGGCTGTGAAGGTCTATGGATATTGGCCCCTTCTCAGCATAATAAGACCAGCCCCCAGTTGTTATAACCCAGCTGATAATAAAAATAGTGGTGACCCCACTTCTATTTTTTTTAAATTATTTATATATTTTACACTGTCGGGCTATTTCACGTGGTGCGCCAGCCAATCACAGACATGCTATTACTTGGCATGGAAGTGATGGGGCTGACAGAGTCCACAGAGTAACCACAGCCTTAAAGCTTGTTGCCTGCGCTGCAGCCTCTCAACAAGCTTGATTAGGCTGCCAAGCCTGAACAGTAACGTACAGTAAGAAGTCTGTGTTCAGGCTTCGACACTGGATACTAGGTGTCCGATACGAACTCCAAACTTTACAGTTCGGGTTCTCTCATCCCTCCCAGTGATCAATGCTAATTCATCACATGTGAAGGAATCCTAGGATTTACCGTAAGAGACTTATCACCTCCCGCTGGTATTTGTTCGCCCCGTCTCTGTATTCGGATAGCGCGGCTTCTCCTGACACTTGGTGACAATCGCAGGCTCCCATCGATGCGGAAGGACAGGATGTAACTCACGTCAATATGGGATTAAATCTGCTACTCTCCCTACTAATCGTGACTGTGATGTTACCCCGAGATATTTCTATTTTATGACAATGGAATAAAGATTCACTTATAAATATCGTATAAACCGCGCGGAGCTGGATCTGCCAGTTTCCTCCCTGTTGTCTACACGTTTGGGAGCCATCGATCTGTGCTCCGTTGTCCCCGGCTGTATGATGGCTGCTGTATAACCACTCTTAGGAACTGTCAGCTGATTTTTTTATTTTCTCACTTGTCTGTTTGGAGAAGTCTGGAAGGGAAAAAGGGATCTGGAGAAGAAAGAGTATTCTGGGGGAAGAAGCAGAGGAAGAGGCGACTGCCGGAGGGAGTGGATTCTAGAGGAGACAAAGGGTTTTACAGGGGACCAATGAGACTAGCGGAACCAGCTGGGACCATAAAGGACAGAGGAGTCAGAAAAGCATAGATTTACCTGTAGTGGACAGAGGTGTCTAAAAGAAACGCGAATCTGTGGGAAGGCAGAGGAGACTAGAGGGGACAAAGGAGAGTAAAGCACCAATGAAGGTCTGGAGGTGAACAGAGGATTTTGGAGAGGACAGAGGAGTCTTTAGGGCAGAGTTGGCTAGCGGGATAGATAAATCTCGATTGGTGGGGACAATAAGTCCGCAGGGTGAGAGCATAGTCTGGAGGGACCAGGATGGGACAGAAGAGATTGGGGAGGATGGAGGATGTTTACAGTCAGTAGAATATTGGGGGATGGGAATTGTTCTTTCACCTGTCCGTGTATCAGTAAGTTTAGCATTTGTCTGTGACTTCTCTGATTATTATCTCTTATTCTGTGTTTTCTTTCTATTGTTAGAGTGATGGATACTGCCATCCTTGGTAACAGCAGCATTATTACTCAGAATTGCAAAATCTGAAGACTTCTCCTCACCCGCCATCGCTTCCTCCTCTTCTTGTCTTCTGTTTTGTCCCCTAATGAGACAAAATTGTGAGCTCTGGAGGCCGGGTAAACCGTGCAAACTGGTTGTTTTAGTGACTAGTCCAGCTAGTCTTGTATGTGGACCTGTATGAGTAATTGGTATCTTACCTGATGTGGGTGGATATGTGAATCTCCAGTAGATGAGAATAACCATTACCAGTGGGATAATAAACAAGAAACCATACAGGTATTTCTCAAGGACCAGATAATTATGCTGGGGCTCTGTGGATTCTGAGGAAAAGACAAACGTCATCACTGTATCGTAACTAGAAAGGTTACACCATCTGCTGTTACATCCTTCCACTGTCATATCCATCCATTATCACATCTATCCATTGTCCTGGTCTTCATTGTCACCTCCATCTATTGTCACATCCATCCATTGTCCTGGTCTCCATTGTCACCTCCATCTATTGTCACATCCATCCATTGTCCTGGTCTACAGTGTCACATCCATCTACTGTCACATCCATCCATTGTCCTAGTCTCCAGTGTCACATCCGTTCATTGTTACAGCCATCCATTGTCCTGGTCTACAGTGTCACATTCATCCATTATCCTGGTCTCCAGTGTCACATCCATCTATTGTCACATCCATCCATCGTCCTGGTCTACAGTGTCACATCCATCTACTGTCACATCCATCCATTGCCACATCCATCCATTGTCCTGGTCTCCATTGTCACATCCATCTACTGTCACATCCATCTATTGTCCTGGTCTCCATTGTTACATCCATCTACTGTCACATCCATCTATTGTCCTAGTCTCCAGTGTCACATCCGTTCATTGTTACAGCCATCCATTGTCCTGGTCTCCATTGTCACATCCATCCTTTGTCACATCCATTCATTGTCCTGGTCTCCATTGTCCCATCCATCTATTGGCACAGCCATCCATTGTCACATCCATCCATTGTCCTTGTCTCCAGTGTCACATCCATCCATTTTCACATCCATCCATTGTCCTTGTCTCCAGTGTAACATTCATCCATTGTCACATCCGTCCATTGTCCTGATCTCCAGTGTAACGTCCAACCAATGTCACATCCATCCATTGTCACATCCATTCATTGTCCCGGTCTCCAGTGTCACATCCATCCATTGTCACATCCGTCCATTATCCTGGTCTCCAGTGTCACATCCATCTATTGTCACATCCATCCATCGTCCTGGTCTACAGTGTCACATCCATCTACTGTCACATCCATCCATTGCCACATCCATCCATTGTCCTGGTCTCCATTGTCACATCCATCTACTGTCACATCCATCTATTGTCCTGGTCTCCATTGTTACATCCATCTACTGTCACATCCATCTATTGTCCTAGTCTCCAGTGTCACATCCGTTCATTGTTACAGCCATCCATTGTCCTGGTCTCCATTGTCCCATCCATCTATTGGCACAAGCCATCCATTGTCACATCCATCCATTGTCACATCCATCCATTGTCCTTGTCTCCAGTGTCACATCCATCCATTTTCACATCCATCCATTGTCCTTGTCTCCAGTGTAACATTCATCCATTGTCACATCCGTCCATTGTCCTGATCTCCAGTGTAACATCCAACCAATGTCACATCCATCCATTGTCACATCCATTCATTGTCCTCGTCTCCAGTGTCACATCCATCCATTGTCACATCCGTCCATTGCCCTGGTCTCCAGTTTCACATCTGTCCATTGTCACATCCGTTCATTGTCCTGGTCTCCAGTGTCACATCCATCCATTGTCACATCCGTCCATTGTCCTGGTCTCCAGTTTCACATCTGTCCATTGTCACAATCTGTCCATTGTCTTGGTCTCCAGTGTAACATTCATTCATTGTTCCGGTCTCCAGTGTCACATCCATCCATTGTCACATCCGTCCATTGTCCTGGTCTCCAGTGTCACATCTATCCATTGTCACATCCGTTCATTGTCCTGGTCTCCAGTGTCACATCCATCCATTGTCACATCCGTCCATTGTCCTGGTCTCCAGTGTCACATCTATCCATTGTCACATCCATTCATTGTCCTGGTCTCCAGTGTAACATTCATCCATTGTCACATCCGTCCATTATCCTGGTCTCCAGTGTAACATCCAACCAATGTCACATCCATCCATTGTCACATCCATTCATTGTCCCGGTCTCCAGTGTCACATCCATCCATTGTCACATCCGTCCATTGTTCTGGTCTCCAGTTTCACATCCATCAATTGTCCTGGTCTCCAGTGTCACATCTGTCCATTGTCCTGGTCTCCAGTGTAACATTCATTCATTGTTCCGGTCTCCGGTGTCACAGCCATCAATTGTCCTGGTCTCCAGTGTCACATCCATCCATTGTCACATCCGTCCATTGTCCTGGTCTCTATTGTCACATCCGTCCATTGTCCCGGTCTCCAGTGTAACATTCATTCATTGTCCAGGTCTCCAGTGTCACATCCATCCATTGTCACATCCATCAATTGTCCTGGTCTTCATTGTCACATCCGTCCATTGTCCTGGTCTCCAGTGTAACATTCATCCATTGTCACATCCGTCCATTGTCCTGGTCTCCAGTGTAACATCCAACCAATGTCACATCCATCCATTGTCACATCCATTCATTGTCCCGGTCTCCAGTGTCACATCCATCCATTGTCACATCCGTCCATTGTCCTGGTCTCCAGTTTCACATCTGTCCATTGTCCTGGTATCCAGGTTCACATCTGTCCATTGTCCCGGTCTCCAGTGTCACATCCATCCATTGTCACATCCGTCCATTGTCCTGGTCTCCAGTTTCACATCTGTCCATTGTCCTGGTATCCAGTTTCACATCTGTCCATTGTCCTGGTCTCCAGTGTAACATTCATTCATTGTTCCGGTCTCCAGTGTCACAGCCATCAATTGTCCTGGTCTCCAGTGTCACATCCATCCATTGTCATATCCGTCCATTGTCCTGGTCTCCATTGTCACATCCGTCCATTGTCCCGGTCTCCAGTGTAACATTCATTCATTGTCCAAGTCTCCAGTGTCACATCCATCCATTGTCACATCCATCAATTGTCCTGGTCTCCATTGTCATATCCGTCCATTGTCACATCCATTCATTGTCCCGGTCTCCAGTGTCACATCCATCCATTGTCACATCCGTCCATTGTCCTGGTCTCCAGTTTCACATCCGTCCATTGTCCTGGTCTCCAGTGTAACATTCATTCATTGTCCTGGTCTCCAGTGTCCCACCTGTTATACTACAGAACATTGCAGCTAGGCTCCCACACCCTCATGTCATGGCTGCATTACATCCGGTCCTTGTGTACACCAGCATCATGCTGAGATTTTAAAGTACTCCATACCATGAGTGGGTACAATTATTGGAAATTATTCTTATCAACATCTTGGAAATGCATTTATTATTGCAGCAGACTGAGGCCAAAATTGTGACCATGTATATGGCCGACGTTTGCTCATAATAAGCTGATGGCCTCTTCTCACCTTGGACCTGAAGCTGGGTCCCACTTCCATAGTAGGTGTCTAGATTAGAGTTCCGGACAGCACAAATAAATCCCGGTGTCATTGGTGGTGACTGGGGAGATCACGAGGGTGCTGGACATGATGGTGACTCTTGTGCTGTTCGCCAGTTTTCGGTCATAGTGTGTATTGTTCAAATGCCAATAATAATGAAGAATCGTCCAGTTTTCAGCTTCTCTTATCTGACAGGACATCACCGCACTCTGACCCCAGGTACAGAAAGAACTAGAGGGTCCTGGATGACAACCACCGCAAATGACCCTGTGGAGAGAACAGAACCAGTGCACTGAACTTCATCCCTGTCCATTGTCATTAGTAAGATCAGAACACATCACTGGGACGTTGGAAAGTTATTTGTGAAGAGTCAGACTATTAAACGGCGCATGCAAGAAAACAACCTGCTCTCCCCTGGTGAGGAGCCAGTGAGGAGCCAGTGAGGAGCCAGTGAGGAGCCACTGAGGAGCCAGTGAGGAGCAAGAAAGCCCGGGACTGTTTATGCACCTACTTACCCCAACCATTTAAGGCAGATCCCTGACAATGCAATGCCCCCTACAGATCCCTGATAATATAATGCCCCCTATAGATCCCTGATAATATAATGTCCCCTATAGATTCCTGATAATGTAATGCTCCCTCTAGATCCCTGATAATATAATGCCCCCTATAGATCCCTGATAATGTAATGCCCCCTCTAGATCCCTGATAATATAATGCCCCCTATAGATCCCTGATAATATAATGCCCCTACAGATCCCTGACAATGTAATGCCCCCTCTAGATCCCTGATAATATAATGCCCCCTATAGATTCCTGACAGCGTAATGCCCCCTATAGATCCCTGACAATATAATGCCCCTACAGATCCCTGACAATGTAATGCCCCCTACAGATCCCTGACAGCGTAATACCCCCTATAGATCCCTGATAATATAATGCCCCCTATAGATCCCTGACAATATAATGCCCCCTACAGATCCCTGACAATGTAATGCCCCCTACAGATCCCTGATAATATAATTCCCCCTACAGATCCCTGACAATGTAATGTCTCCTACAGATCCCTGACAATGTAATGTCCCCTACAGATCCCTGACAATGCAATGCCCCCTACAGATCCCTGACAATGTAATGCCCCCTACAGATCCCTGACAGTGTAATGCCCCCTACAGATCCCTGACAATATAATGCCCCCTACAGATCCCTGACAGCGTAATGCCCCCTATAGATACCTGACAATATAATGCCCCCTATAGATCCCTGACAATATAATGTCCCCTACAGATCCCTGACAGCATAATGCCCCCTACAGATCCCTGACAGCATAATGCCCCCTATAGATCCCTGACAATGTAATGCCCCCTACAGATCCCTGACAATGTAATGCCCCCTACAGATCCCTGACAATATAATGCCCTTTACAGATCCCAGACAGCATAATGCCCCCTACAGATCCCTGATAATATAACACCCCTACAGATCCCTGACAGCGTAATGCACCCTACAGATCTCTGATAATATAATGCCCCTACAGATCCCTGACAGTGATGACCCCTACAGATCCCTGACAGCGTAATTCCCCCTATAGATCCCTGACAATATAATGCCCCCTATAGATCCCTGACAATATAATGCCCCCTACAGATCCCAGACAGCATAATGCCCCCTACAGATCCCTGACAATGTAATGCCCCCTACAGATCCCTGACAGTGATGACCCCTACAGATCCCTGACAGCGTAATGACCCCTATAGATCCCTGACAATATAATGCCCCCTACAGATTCCTGACAATGTAATGCCCCCTACAGATCTCTGATAATATAATGCCCCCTACAGATTCCTGACAATGTAATGCCCCTACAGATCTCTGATAATATAATGCCCCCTACAGATTCCTGACAATGTAATGCCCCCTACAGATTCCTGACAATGTAATGCCCCCTACAGATCTCTGATAATATAATGCCCCCTACAGATTCCTGACAATGTAATGCCCCCTACAGATTCCTGACAATGTAATGCCCCTTACAGATCTCTGATAATATAATGCCCCCTACAGATTCCTGACAATGTAATGCCCCCTACAGATCCCTGACAATGTAATGCCCCCTACAGATCCCTGACAATGTAATGCCCTCTACAGATCCCTGACAATGTAATGCCCCCTATAGATTCCTGATAATGTAATGCCCCCTACAGATCCCTGACAATATAATGCCCCCTACAGATTCCTGATAATGTAATGTCTCCTACAGATCCCTGACAATGTAATGCCCCCTATAGATTCCTGATAATATAATGCCCCCTACAGATCCCTGACAATGTAATGTCTCCTACAGATCCCTGACAATGTAATGCCCCCTATAGATTCCTGATAATATAATGCCCCTACAGATCCCTGACAATGTAATGCCCCCTACAGATCCCTGATAATATAATGCCCTCTACATTCTATCATGATGTTCTCTGCCTCAGACAGTAATTTCTCTTCCATGTTCCCCTGTGTAATGCCCACTACTCCTCGCTCTCCACAATCTGCCCCGGACCACTTACCCCTCATTTTTCCCGACACCCAACACACCCCATACGATTCTGCGCCCCATGTACCTGCGAGGAGCAGACACCACGTCACAGCAGCTGCAATCATGGCAGAAGGTCGATCTCCACTGCAATCATCGAGAGTTATTCTAGGCGGTGAAGATGGTCTGGACCCAACCTACAGAAGCCACAAGAGACGTCATGGGACATTGGTCAGATGCGGAGGCCACAGTGCAAGCAACTCAGAAATCACAGGATTCAGACCCACAACTATATGTGCAGAAAAGACCCCAAATATACAGCGATCAACCCAGAGCCACCCCAAATAATGCACAATGTGACTGCACCAGTAAAATAGTTGGTTCTTAGGTTCCAGTGCTCGTTTTCCTGTATACCTGCCTGTCTATCAGCCGTGCCCATCCGTCTGTTTATCAGTTTTCCGCCTTTGCTTGCCAAGTCTACCATCCATGGCTGTTCCTGCCTCCTGTCCTTTGGGAGTCAGCTGCCATCTACCCACCGTGCATCCAGCATCGGACATGGGTAGACACCTACAAGTATTCAAGCAGCTGACAGCACTCGGGAGTTATCAAGGATACTTGATAAAGGCCTGAAAATGGCCGAAACGTCGTATTTTATGGTGGCTGAATAAAGACTTGTTATACTTCACCTGGATTGGATGCTGTTCCTATTTTTCGATGGGTAGACACCTAGTCACGTCCCTCCACGCTTTCATCGATTCACGGTACAGTGGTTTCACCGCCCAGTCTGTTACAGTTTGCACAGGCCATGGAATCTGCTGGCTGTCAGTCATCCTCCATCTCAGACCTCTACCAGGAGGTCTCTCATCAGAAAAACCAACAGGACAAGATTCTGTCCTACCTACGGACAGTGAACACCCGCCTGGACACAGTGCCGTCTCTGGCTGCTCCCACATTTGCCTAAGCGACAACAACCTTAAAAGTGCCCCAACAGTGTGCCAGTTTTGGTCCCCAGCTGTCTGCCCCTCTACACTATTGCGGGGTTCCCACTCTATGATGGGGGTACATTAATCTCTCTCAGGCAAAACTAACAGGTCCAGGAAATTCTTATCCTCTCTTGCTGACAACTTTATCTTCCAAAAGGTAATGGAGAAAACAAGGGGATCTGCTACCTTGGATCTAATCCTCATAAACAGGGAGGAAATGGTGGAGGAGGTAAGAGTGGCTGGGACCCTAGGAGGTAGTGACCATGCTATTTTAGAATTTTGGATAACAAGAGGAGGAAGACCTGTGAAGACTCAGACGTCAAGGTTAGATTTCAGAAAGGCAGATTTTAAGGGACTCAGAAAGAGAATTGGAGGGATCCAATGGCTGGATATCCTTAAGGACAAAAATGTCCAGGAAGGATGGAAAATCTTGAAAAATGAGATTCTCAAAGCACAATCATTAACAATTCCGAAAAGAGGGAAGAATGGGAAGCATTTAGGCTAAGTGCACATGTTCAGGAATGTGTGCAGAATTTTCCTGAGCAAAACCGGACTTTTTTAGCGGGAAAAACGCATGCGTTTTTTGCTTGGATTTTGCGTGTTTTTTGCGAGGATTTTGCGCGTTTTTACAGCGAAATTTTCCTGAACATTCTAGCTCAATAATGTAGCGGGGAAAATGCTAGTTTTCCGCGAAATTAATGAACATGCTGCTTTTTTTCCGCGATGCGTTTTTTGCGCGGAAAAAAATGCACCATGTGCACAAAAAATTGCAGAATTCATTCTAAATAATAGGATGCTGAATTCATGCGTTTTTTAATCATTATTTGCCGCGAAAAAAACGCGAAGAAAACGCGAATAATCCTGAACGTGTGCGTCTGCCCATAGAACTCTTCCCACGTTGGATGCTTGTTATTTTTATGCTGAATGGATTACTTATTTTAAAGAATCTTCCTAATAAAATCTGAAAGCTTTTATCAGACTGCCTGAGCTGGATTACCTATTGGATCGACCAAATTCCCAGAGACCTCACCTTGAGAGCCCCAAAACCTGCCAGGCAATTACCATAATTCCAAAACCAACAGGAGGTTCCCATCTCCGCAATGAAGAACCCCCACTCCTATTTTTGCTATAAATTCTAACAACCGCTCCCGCTGCCTGATGAAATGGCGTAAAACTATCAACCTTAAGTAAATTAAATCCGCCGACTCACCCTTAACAAGACTAACAACAGGACGGGTGAGTGGGACCTTTTGGAATGGTGATTACATGTGGCTTAGGTGGCCACCTTCCCCTCCCAAACATTTATGACCCCACTCTTTTCCCCCAGAACACCTACCTCCTCTTTTTCTCCTCTCCTTAAACTTTTCACCCCATCTAACCTCCAAACAAGCTCAGAATCTTAATCCATGCTATGCCTTACATTATTATTATTATTATTATTATACATAGGTTTGTTTGCAGAGGTGAAGGGCAGAGTTCTATGTTTCAAGCATTAACTTATAATGGATGATTGGATTTTCTCCATAGACTTTTTTTGCACGGCTGTAGGAAGCGTGTTTGCAGCGTGTACCAGGGTTGTCGCCATCTGTGTCGTATTGTTCTATGTATAGGAGGTGCAGTTTCATCCAGGGCACTTTGCAGGGATTCGTTGTAATGCTTTAGTGCAGAGTCAGGACATAAGAGGGAGGAGATAGGGGCCAATGATGACTGCAAGTTCTTCATTAGTTTCGGGGTGTTAATGGCCTGTATGTTTCTATAAGTGTGGAAAGTTGGGGTGTCCGGAGTAGGGTGACATTTACTGGCAGAGAATGAAATAAGGTTGTGGTCAGAAAGTGGGAGAGGGGAATTGGTAAAATCATCCACTGAGCAGAGCCGGGAGAAGACCAAGTCGAGGGAGTTTTAGTCTTCATGTGTAGGAGAGTTAGTAAGCTGCGAAAGGCTGAAGAAGGAGGTTAGAGATAAAAGGTGGGTGGCCGATGGGGAAATGGGATAACCGATTAGGATGTTAAAGTTTCCCAAGATGAGGGTGGGAAGTCACAGAATAGAAAATACAGAAGACAGGTAGCAAAGGGATCCAGAAACTGATGGGATGAGCCCGGAGGATGATACACAACTGTCACTCACAGGCAGAAGGGCTGGTAAAGTCTGATACTGTGGACCTCAAAAGAAGGGAATATAAGGGCAGCACAGTGGTTCATCGGTTAGTACTGCAGCCTTGGAGCGCTGGGGTCCTGGGTTCAAATCCCACCAAGGACAACTTTTGCTAGGAGTTTGTATGTTCTCCTCGTGTTTGCGTGGGTTTCCTCCCACATTCCAAAGACATACTGATAGGGAATCTAGATTGTGAGCCCCATTGGTGACGGTGATGATAATATCTGCAAAGCGCTGAGGAATAAGATAGCACTATAAAAAGCAAGGCATAATAAATAAGTGGGGGTCCCAGGGGGATGACCTGAAAAGTACATTTTGTTGAAAGGAGCAAACCAACCCCTCCACCTGATCTGTTATCAGGTCTTAAGGTATAAGAAAAATGTAGGCCACCATATGAGAGAGAAGCAGTGGGGGAGTCCGACTGCTGGATGCAAGTTTCGGTGAGAGCCAGAAGGTTAAGGGAATTTGAAAGGAAAAAGTCATGGATGTAGGAGAGTTTGTTACACGCTGACCGAGGACAGAGGACACAGTTAAAAGACAGAGCGCATGCAGGGAATATGAGTGAGATTCACAGGTTTTATAAATATAGCAGAGGAGGGTTAAACTTACTAATACAAGAAGGTCTGGGATTAGGAGAGCTATCTGCTATGACTCGGAGAAGGAGAGTAGAGAGAGTGAGCAGATGGGTAAGTGATTTGTGAGAGCGTCTCTTGTGTTGTATGGTGGGACTGAATGGATCCGTGCAGTTTAAGATTGTGAAGAGAGCGTGAGATCTGCACATAGGAGAGAGGAGAGGGGCTGACATGGATGGAGTGCACAGAGTGTGTGAAAGGGCGGAAGATGCGAGTGATGGCAGCAGCCAAAACACATATGGTACAAATACATACGGTGAATACATTTTGCAATCCAGATAACCTGGAAAGACGTTTCTTTGAGTGTCTTTCCTGTCTCCTGCCCTATACAACTGCCATGCTTAAAAGCCGAATGTAACTACTAAATACTGCCCTGGCAATGTGAGAAATGTGGCACAAATGCTTTACAATATGCCGTATGATTATAAAGGAAAGTTCTCTGAAGTGCCGGATATAAATGGATATTTCTCCAATTGAAACCTGCTCAGGTTAATTGGATGTTTTTCTTAATTCGTAAATGCACTAGGATGGTGCTGAGAAAAAGAGGTAAATAGCCACATATGACTATACAAAAAAAGTAATAGTAAAAAGTTACAAAGAAAGATAAAAATCTTATAATTTGGTAACAGAGATATTAAAGTAAGGAAGCAAATCCCAATGATTGATTGGGGCCCTGAGGACCATGGCGTGTAGGATTGCTGTCCATTTACATGCCCTTTAGATTAGGGTTCGTCTCTTATTCCACCATGAATATGATCTATTCCCGAACCATAAAGGACTCCGAGTAACAGGCGTGAAACATTGTAAAATGTCGCATCCTTGTTTTTTAACTGTGTGACATGTACCGGCATTCTCGAAGCGAGGATCTCATGAACGTGTCCTCGTGTTCGCACTTTCAGCTGAGGAGACGTCAGTCCAATATACATTTGGGGCATCACATGTGACATACAGTGGGTTCGGAAAGTTTTCAGACCCCTTTACATTTTTCACTCTTTGTTTCATTGCAGCCATTTGGTAAATTCAGTAAAGTTCATTTTTCTCATTAATGTGCACTCTGCTCCATCTTTACTGAAAAAACAGAAATGTAGAAATTTTTGCAAATTTATTAACAAAGAAAAAACCGAAATCTCCCATGGTCATAAGTATTCAGACCCTTTGCTCAGTGTTGGGTAGAAGCACCTTTTGAGCTAGTACAGCCATGAATCTTCTTGGGAATAATGTAACAAGTTTTTCCCCCCTGGATTTGGGAATCCTCTGCCATTCTTCCTGGCAGATCCTCTCCAGTTCCGTCAGGTTGGGTGGTGATCGTTGGTGGACAGCCATTTTCAGGTCTCTCCAGAGATGCTCAGTTGGGTTTAGGTCAGGGCGCTGGCTGGGTCGGTCAGGAATGGTCACAGAGTTGTTCTGAAGCCACTCCTTTGTTATTTTAGCTGTGTGCTTATGGTCATTGTCCTGTTGGAAGGTGAACTTTCGGCCAAGTCTGAGGTCCAGAGCACTCTGGAAGAGGTTTTCATCCAGGATATCTCTGTACTTGGCCGCATTCATGTTTCCTTCAATTGCAACCAGTCGTCCTGTCCCTGCAGCTGAAAAACACCCCCATAGCATGATGCTGCCTCCACCATGTTTCACTGTTGGGATTGTATTGGGCAGGTGATGAGCAGTGCCTGGTTTTCTTCACACATACCGCTTAGAATTATCACCAAAAAGGTCTATCTTCATCTCATCAGACCAGAGAATCTCTCATAGTCTGTGAGTCCTTCATGTGTCTTGTGGGCTTTCATATGTCTGGCACTGAGGAGAGGCTTCCGTCGGGCCACTCTGTCATAAAGGCCCGACTGGTGGAGGCTGCAGTGATAGGTGACTTTGTGGAACTTTCTCCCATCTCCCTACTGCATCTGTGGAGCTCAGCCACAGTGATCTTGGGGATCTTCTTTACCGCTCTCACCAAGGCTCTTCTCCCATGATTGCTCAGTTTGGCTGGACGGTCAGGTCTAGGAAGACTTCTGGTGGTCTCAAACTTCTTCCATTTAAGTATTATGGAGGCCACTGTGCTCTTAGGAACCTTGAGTACTGCAGAAATTCTTTTGTAATCTTGGCCAGATCTGTATCTTGCCACAATTCTGTCTCTGAGCTCCTTGGCCAGTTCCTTTGACCTCATGATTCTCATTTGGTGTGACATGCACTGTGAGCTGTGAGGTCTTATATAGACAGGTGTCGCCTTTACAAATCAAGTCCTATCAGTGTAATTACACACAGCTGGACTCCAATGAAGGAGTAGAACCATCTCAAGGAGGAGCACAAGGAAATGGACAGCATGTGATGTAAATATGAGAGTCTGAACAAAGGGGCTGAATACTTATGACCATGATAGATTTCAGTTTTTCTTTTTTAATAATTTTGCAAAAATTTCTACATTTCTGTTTTTATTCAGTAAAGATGGGGCAGAGTGCACATTAATGAGAAAAAAATGAACTTTTTTGAATTTACCAAATGGCTGCAATGAAACAATTTAAAAGTTTAAAGGGGTCTGAATACTTTTCGTACCCAGTGTAAGTTACGTAAGTGTCATACGAGATGTGACAGTTCATAGAGACGCCTTTGTGGTTGGCTCAGAAGATGTCGGTGGAGTCACGGCGGGGAGGGCAGCCTCGGGGGTCTCAGGGGCTACACTGATCTCTATTCTGTGAATGATAATGGCTTCGGATCAACATATCAGTTACATTTCTGCTCCTCCTGGAGGTCATTAAGGGTCACCAGAGATGTTTTGTCGTTGTCGGTTCTGTGTGTAGGACCCTCCCGCGTCGTTATCACCCCCATTTGGAACCATCCTACATAGTACCTGGATATAAATCCCATGTTGTCCTCTGTCCTCCTTCTCTTGCTTGTGTCTCCTGGAATATTTGTTGCCGCCTTCATCCATTCTTCAGACATCTCTTGCAGTAACCTCTTTCTTTACATCTCACTCTGAGGTCTGTTGATTGTGATTCAGATGTAGCGTCTGATGAGCATATCCCGAAGAACTGGCCAACTGGGATGGCTCTAATGGTTGTCTATGGATGACTGGATTCTGCGTGTAGCGGAGAATTTACCGAGGTGGGAGTCACATTGTAACCGCAGTCTGACTGTATGAACAGCTTCATCTGAAACTTATTTACATGAAGTAGATTCATCAATACTGGTAAGTCCTGGTCTGTCCCTACATATAATAAACACAACACCAGTGTAATGCAGCCAGCACTGTGTGATGAACGGCACGGGGGGTCGCAGATTATGATCACACCGCTGCCACCAAATGTGAGGAGCGGTGCACGGAGGCCCGGGGGACACGGATTGATCCCACCGCTGCCACCAAAAGTGATGAAAACAGCAAGCTAGTCTTGCCCTAACTATTTACCGCAGGGGCTTATTTTAGTTATCCCACTGCTGCCACAATATGTCACGAACTGCAGGGATTTATGTATATCCCACGTTGTAGTTCCGCTTTGGAATTCGAAGCTCTCCGGCACCCCCATTTCCCTCAGGTCAGTCAGGGAACTGCACCTAGGATAATGAGTCACCGGATGGGCCGCTTCAATGTGGACTGGCTATTAAGCGCACTGCAGCGAGGGAATTATAACTAGTCCTAGCCGCAGCCAGGCAAGAGCTTATAAAACCCGTTCCATCAATGCCAGCGTTGCCCACCAGCCAAGATCACACTTAGCTGCCATCAGCTCCGATTTCTCTATTATTATTTCTAAATTAATAAAGGGGGTCCGAAGCCAACCCAAATTAGTAGCGTAATTCACTTTAGGCACGTGAAAATTCGTTATAGAGCATAGAGGCGAACTAGTAATTTTTATATTTTACTCCAAAAAGATAGGCAGTGTTTACAGAAGGTATAAAAAGATTTTACAAAATGAGACAATCAAAATATGTAAAATGCAGTTACAAATAAAAGGGGATTAAGAGAAGAAATAAACTCATGTATTGCTTAGATCATCTTAGGCAAAACCATGCTGGTGGGAGAAGCCAGACATCACAATGCATTGGAAGGTCTGGTTGCAGCAGATTCCCAGACAAGAAAAGAGGAAGGCTGAGCTGAGGGAATGTCACTTATACCTCTGGGCTTGTCACATTACTAAAGGGGCTGTTTTCCTGGCCCCCCTCCCCTAGCTCAGAGTTACAGATTTGATTCTAAAAACTTATAACGATCATAACTTGGCTTGAGAACAATTCAGAGCACATGGGAGGACAAAGAAGCTCCCTGCTGTGAAGAGGGAAATCACTCACTGGGGTCTTGGGTTACACTGAGTGTGCGTGCAGGCTGTGAGTGAGCAGAAATTTGCAGGCATGACAGGCAAAGGGAACAGAACAGGGGGGTCACCTCCTCACCTACTGGCATAGCAGAGTTCAGTAGTAGACAACCCATCGGCATTTCCATGCTCGCTGCCCTTTTTGTGTTGTACGGTAAAGTCGTACTGCTGGAGGGTAAGGCTCCAGCATAGCAATCTTCCATTGGTTCAGGACACTGTATGCAGCCAGGTCAGAGGGTTGTGGTCGGTTACCACAGTGAAGGTGCGCCCGTACAGGTAGGGCTGCAAACGTTGCAGTGCCCAGACCATGGCCAGGCACTCCTTCTCGATGGAGGAGTATGCAACTTCCCTTGGCAGAAGTTTCCGGCTCAAGTACAACATTGGGTGCTCTTTGTTCCCCGAGTCGACCTGGCTGAGCACAACACCAAGGCCAAACTCGCTGGCGTCGGTCTGAACTCGGAATGGCCGACTGCTGTCAACTGCTTTAAACATGGGAGAGCTGCACAGGGCTGTTTTTAAAGCCTGGTAGGCCGCCTCACAGCCGTCTGTCCAGTCGACTGTTTGGGGTAGCTTCCGCTTGGTGAGGTCCGTCAAGTGTTTTGCAAGGCTGCTATAGTTCTGTACGAACCGCCTATAGTACCCTGCAGTGCTCAAGAAGGACATCACCTGCATCTTGGTCCTGGGGGTGGGCCAGGACACGATCACGTCCACTTTCTCAGGCTCTGGACTCATGGAACCCAGCCTAACCTGTGCCCCAGGTAGTGGACCTTGCTCATGCCTATTTGGCACTTTCCCGGCTTGATGGTCAGACCTGCCTGGTGAATACGCTTGAGCACCTCCTGTAGATGCTGAAGGTGTTCCTCCAAGGTAGAACTGAAGTTGGCAATGTCATCCAGGTACCCCACTGCGTACTTCTCCAATCCCTGAAGCAGGTGGTTGACCATCAGCTGGAAAGCGGCAGGGGCATTTTTCATGCCGAAGGTCATGACCGTGGACTCGTACAGTCCAAAGGGGGTGATAAAGGTGGATCTCTCCTGCACTGCAGGGTTCGGGGGAATCCGCCAGTATCCCCGACTCAAATCCATGATGGATATGTACTTTGCGTTCGCCAACCGCTCAGGCAGATCCTCGATGCGCGGCATCAGGTGCGCAGCAGAGGTTGTGATGGCGTTGAGCCTCCTGTAGTCCATGCAGAACCGGGTGGTCCGATCCTTTTTGGGCATGAGAACTACAGGTGAGGCCCATGCACTTTTGGACCATTGAATCACCCCCAGCTGCAACATCTCATCGATCTCTTGGCGCATAACCTGCTGCACCTCCTCAGAGATCCGATAGGGTGTTCGTCGTAGTGGGGCATGATTCCCAGTGTCCACCTCGTGGACTGCTAACTTAGTTCTCCCAGGCCTGTTGGAGAACACGGCCCAGAAGGGTTCCAGTGTGGTCAACAACTGCGACTGCTGGGGTATGGTTAACAGGGCGCTTATCTCCAAGTCCTCGATGGACCCACTGGCCTTAGCTTGGGCCAGCATGTCCAGGACGGGGTCTTCCTCCCCATCATCGGGAAGGTTGCAGACCGGTAGGACTCAGGCTTCACGTTCGTAATGAGCCTTCATCATGTTGACATGAAAGGCCTTGCACCTACACAGAGCGTGGTCCAGCGTGACCACGTAGGTGACTGGGTTGAGCTGTTGGTGGACGACGTACGGGCCTTACCAGGCTGCCTGAAGCTTATCCTTTGCTAGGGGGACCAGCACCCACCTGGTAGTTCCGCTCCCGGGCGTTCTGGTCATACCAGTGCTTCTGATCAGCCTGAGCCTGCGTCATGTTGTCATGCACCAACTGCGTCAAGGTCTGCATCTTGTCGCGGAAGTGCATGACGTACTCCACAATGGACACTTCTGAAGGGTTCCGCTCATCTTCCCAGGAATCCCTTACCAACCCAAGGGGTCCCCGGACTCACCTGCCATACAGGAGCTCAAAGGGGGAGAACCCCGTCAAGGCCTGCGGAACTTCTCTGTAAGCAAATAGCAGGTGTGGAAGGTACCGCTCCCAGTCGCGTCCTTGGGTCTCAACCAGCATGCGTAGCATCTGTTTGAGGGTACCGTTAAAGCGCTCACACAAGCCATTGGTCTGTGGGTGATATGCACTCGATACCAGACGCTTCACCTGCATTCTCTTACAGAGAGCCTCCATTAGGCGAGACATGAATTGGGTCCCTTGATCGGTAAGCATCTCCCTGGGAAATCCTACCCGTGAAAAGATGGTCACCAGTGCATCCACCACCTTATCTGCCATAGTTGAGGACAGAGCTACTGCCTCTGGGTACCAGGTAGTTTAGTCTACCACAGTGAGGATGTATTGCTTTCCAGAGCTGCTGGGGACGGCCAGCGGGCCCACAATGTCCACCGCAATTCTCTGGAATGGCTCCTCTATCACTGGCAAAGGGATCAGGGGAGCCTTAAGAGAACTTCCTCACTCTTTGGCAGGTGATACAGGAGCGGCAGTGCTTTGTTACATCTGTCCCCATCTTGGGCCAGACAGCCTTAGTTTTGCTGATCCCCAAGTGTCCAGTGAGTGGAATTTCATGGGCAATCCGCAACAACTCACCTCTAAATTGATAGGGGACGACCAGCTGTTTTTCCCTCAACCACTCCTTTTGGGTATCTCCGGGTACTGTCTCCCGGTTCAACATTCCTCGTTCCCAGAACACCCTCTCCTTATCAGTCACAGAGGTGGGCGTCTCGGCAAGGTGTCTCAATTTCTCCAGGCTCGCGTCTGAGTGCAGAACGGCCTGGGACTCCTGACTGGTGGCAGCCAGAAGTGACGTCAAGGTTTCTTCCTCACGGGAACCCTCTAGGACCTGCTGTGGGTCCATTTCTGGTTCAGTCACTTCTGTGGCAGAGGAGGGTCCAGAAGGCAGGGAGCTACCTGCTTTCTGGGCACTCTGTCTGCAGGTGACAGCAGCTACATAGGCTGCCTCCCCGGGGATTTCCACAGACCCATCAGCTGGCGCTGCTATGGGCTCTACCTCCCCATCCACCCCCAACACTTCAGGAACAGTGCTACTTATGGGCCAGTTACCTTCCTCGGTGGCACTGGTCAGTTGCATGGCATCACCTTCCTCACGGTTCCCATGCACCTCCCCAGCTTAATGCGGCCGTGGCAGGGCGCGGGAGCGCCGCCATCCAGATACTTGTCTGCATACAGCCTCCGATCAGGCCTAGACAAACCTGATGATACAGAGCTGCATAATCATTACTACTACCTCAATTGCATTACTGTGACAAGTGCCCATATTTCTTATTGCCCATCATTCAGTACCCCATGATTAAGACTCATGTAGAGTCGAAACGTCGGGTATACATGAATGTAGGGGTATCTTTGTTATTTTTACACGGCACTTCACTCAGCATTGTGGAACACAATAAACTATCATTTTGCAAAATTAAAAATCAATAGTGTGTGCGGTGAATTTCATATCTTGATAGTAGCTGGTCCGAATAGGTCCACATTCACCAGCACCTCCACCAGTTTATGACCTGTAGTGCACACCCATTCTCCCAAGTGAACCCCAAATCATTCACGTGAAACAATGTGTACAGATACAACAAGAAAAAGGTGCCACCACTGAACAGAAATGTATGTAATATATTGTGACCAATTAACATTATGTGTGTGCACCATTGCTGAATAAGATTTTTATTTTTTATTGCATGCATTGCATCTTTTATTATTATTTTTTATTTTTCCACTAGTCTGGGTTGTTTACTCCCCTTTTCATATCCGGTGTACGGTGTTTTTTCATAAGGTTTTTAGTGAGAGGAATGATTGCTCAGACCAGATCACTAATGCTCTATAATCCCACCGCTCTGCCACCAATGTGAAGAACTGCACGGGGGGGTCACGGATTATAATCCCACCGCTGCCACCAAATGTGAGGAACAGCACACGGAGGCCCGGGGGACACGGATTGATCCCACCACTGACACCGAATGTGATGAAAACAGCAAGCTAGTCTTGCCCTACCAATTTACCGCAGGGGCTTATTTTAGTTATCCCACTGCTGAAACAATATGTCACAAACTGCAGGGATTTATGTATATCCCCGTTGTAGTTCCGCTTTGGAACTCGCAGCTCTGTATTCTGCTGACTGATCTATATAGACTGTATTCTGCTGACTGATCTATATAGACTGTATTCTGCTGACTGATCTATATAGACTGTATTCTGCTGACTGATCTATATAGACTGTATTCTGCTGACTGATCTATATAGACTGTATTCTGCTGACTGATCTATATAGACTGTATTCTGCTGACTGATCTATATAGACTGTATTCTGCTGACTGATCTATATAGACTGTATTCTGCTGACTGATCTATATAGACTGTATTCTGCTGACTGATCTATAGATAGCCTGTAGTCTGCTGACTGATCTATAGATAGCCTGTATTCTGCTGACTGATCTATATAGACTGTATTCTGCTGACTGATCTATAGATAGCCTGTATTCTGCTGACTGATCTATAGATAGCCTGTAGTCTGCTGACTGATCTATAGATAGCCTGTAGTCTGCTGACTGATCTATATAGACTGTATTCTTCTGACTGATCTATAGATAGCCTGTATTCTGCTGACTGATCTATAGATAGCCTGTATTCTGCTGACTGATCTATAGATAGCCTGTAGTCTGCTGACTGATCTATAGATAGCCTGTAGTCTGCTGACTGATCTATATAGACTGTATTCTGCTGACTGATCTATAGATAGCCTGTATTCTGCTGACTGATCTATAGATAGCCTGTATTCTGCTGACTGATCTATAGATAGCCTGTAGTCTGCTGACTGATCTATAGATAGCCTGTAGTCTGCTGACTGATCTATATACAGCCTGTATTCTGCTGACTGATCTCTGTAGAGCCTGTATTCTGCTGACTGATCTATATACAGCCTGTATTCTGCTGACTGATCTATAGATAGCCTGTAGTCTGCTGACTGATCTATATACAGCCTGTATTCTGCTGACTGATCTATTTACAGCCTGTATTTTGCTGACTGATCTATAGATAGCCTGTAGTCTGCTGACTGATCTATATACAGCCTGTATTCTGCTGACTGATCTATATACAGACTGTATTCTGCTGACTGATCTATAGATAGCCTGTAGTCTACTGACTGATCTATGTACAGCCTGTATTCTGCTGACTGATCTATATGCAGCCTGTATTCTGCTGACTGATCTATATACAGCCTGTATTTTGCTGACTGATCTGTATTCAGCCTGTAGTCTGCTGACTGATCTATATACAGCCTGTATTCTGCTGATTGATCTGTATTCAGCCTGTAGTCTTCTGGCTGATCTATATACAGTCTGTAGTCTGCTGACTGATCTATATACAGCCTGTATTCTGCTGACTGATCTATATACAGCCTGTAGTCTGCTGACTGACCAATATACAGCCTGTATTCTGCTGACTGATCTTTGTACAGCCTGTAGTCTGCTGACTGATCTATATACAGCCTGTATTCTGCTGACTGATCTATATACAGCCTCTATTATGCTTACTGATTTACATACAGCCTATATTCCTCTGACTGATCTATATACAGTTTATATTCTGCTGACTGATCTGTATACAGCTTGTATTCTGATGGCTGACCTATATACAGTTTATATTCTGATTACTGACCTATATACAGCTTGTATTCTGATGACTGACCTATATACAGTTTATACTCTGCTGACTGATCTGTATACAGCCTATATTCCTCTGACTGATCTGTATACAGTTTATATTCTGCTGACTGATCTATATGCAGCCTGTAGTCTTCTGACTGATCTATATGCAGCCTGTATTCTGCTGACTGATCTATATACAGCCTCTATTCTGCTGACTGATTTACATACAGCCTATATTCCTCTGACTGATCTATATACAGTTTATATTCTGCTGACTGATCTATATACAGCTTGTATTCTGCTGACTCAGGGTTCTGTTTGAAGCACAGGGATCATCATGAAGACCAAGGAACACAACAGGCAGGTCCGTGATACTTAGTATACATAATCAATTATGGAATAAACCACAAGAGATATGAAGTGAAGAGAACATGATAGTAATTAAAAATCAATTTTTATTTCATATTATTAAAACGATAAAGGATAAAAAAGACAGGACTGAGATGGGCCTCCAACAAAGGAGGGAAAGGCCACAACCAGCAGGATGTTCAAATGGAACAGGTAATGATTCACAAATAATTATAGTGACCAAAAAAGTCATGTGCACAATTGCATTGGAATTCACCTACAATTAAATATTATGAATATATTTACCTAAGACCATGAATAAAGTGCATACAACTTAATGATTCTCAGATCAATTTGAGCAGGAGTATAATCCTCCTAAAACACCGAAACTTAAGGTACAACAAAGTAATAATGATAAATACTGAGGACGTACAGTACAGACCAAAAGTTTGGACACACCTTCTCATTCAAAGATTCTTCTGTATTTTCATGACTATGAAAATTGTAGAATCACACTGAAGGCATCAAAACTATGAATTATCACATGTGGAATTATACATTACACTTTACAAAAAAGTGTGAAACAACTGAAAATATGTCTTATATTCTAGGTTCTTCACAGTAGCCACCTTTTGCTTTGATTACTGCTTTGAACACAGAAAAGGTGAACGGATGGACTCTACATGCCTGGTTCCCACCGTGAAGCATGGAGGAGGTGGTGTGATGGTGTGGGGGTGCTTTGCTGGTGACACTGTCTGGTCTCTGTGTCCCTGTTCCTAACCTTGTCTTGTAACTGTCTGTCCGCCCTCCAGGAGGCAGTATATCCTGGTCTCTGTGTCATTATTCCTAACCTTGTATTGTAACTGTCTGTCCGCCCTCCAGGAGGCAGTATATCCTGGTCTCTGAGTCATTGTTCCTAACCTTGTATTGTAACTGTCTGTCCGCCCTCCAGGAGGCAGTATATCCTGGTCTCTGTGTCATTGTTCCTAACCTTGTCTTGTAACTGTCTGTCCGCCCTCCAGGAGGCAGTATATCCTGGTCTCTGTGTCATTGTTCCTAACCTTGTCTTGTAACTGTCTGTCCGCCCTCCAGGAGGCAGTATATCCTGGTCTCTGAGTCATTGTTCCTAACCTTGTATTGTAACTGTCTGTCCGCTCTCCAGGAGGCAGTATATCCTGGTCTCTGTGTCATTGTCCTAACCTTGTATTGTAACTGTCTGTCCGCCCTCCAGGAGGCAGTATATCCTGGTCTCTGAGTCATTGTTCCTAACCTTGTATTGTAACTGTCTGTCCGCCCTCCAGGAGGCAGTATATCCTGGTCTCTGTGTCATTGTTCCTAACCTTGTCTTGTAACTGTCTGTCCGCCCTCCAGGAGGCAGTATATCCTGGTCTCTGTGTCATTGTTCCTAACCTTGTTTTGAACTTGTCCGTTCGCCCTCCAGGAGGGAGTATATCCGGGTCACTGTGTCTTTGCTCCTGTACCTTGCCTTGTTCCTTTCCCTGTCTGTACTCTGTCCTATTCTGTATATAGAGAGCTGTGGTGGGGCATTATACTGTGTATGGGGGGCTGTGGTGGATATCATACTGTATATAGAGAGCTGTGGTGGTCTTTTGTGATGCCTTTTATGTGTAGTTGCAGGGCACCGCCATGGACACAGCTCTATATGGAATATTGGGAGAACATATCTGTGCTCGTATCATTATTTTATCATCATGGAGCACAATAATGCACAGTACTTTAAAAAAAATTACAGCATTTATGATTAATTTTAGATTGTGTACAACTTTCTCTACACAGAGAATCTGTGTCATATAATACCATTTTAGATGTTAGTGCAGACTGGTTACTAGCAAATCTATTTGTTACAATGTATCCATAGTAAGTAGGCTGTCAGACAGTCAATCATTAGCTAAAGAGTTTGAGGAAAATGAAATTAATCTCAAATTAATTGAAAAAGAGTCTTAATTGTGATTCAAATATTGTGAATCCAGCAAGCATTTTGCTGCATTGTAAGGGCCAGAAAGGGTTAGAAAACCTCACCTAGCCTTCTCCTGTGCCTGTAAAGTGGGAGAAGTAAGAACCAGTTGAGTTGAGTTTTTTATTTTACTTAGGTTTAATGTTCTTTTCTTCATCTCAAAGCAAATTTATTTTCCTAAACAAATTTGAGCAAATCTGCAGAAATCAAGTTTTATCAGATTCGTTGATCCTTAGTAATCATCTCAGAGCTGGATGGATGGTCCTTGTGCGGCGGGCAGAAGAGGAGGACGGACGGCTGTCACACCAGGATAGTCTTCATTTCTAGCCCAAATCAACATTAATTTGAGAACACGATGAGATTTATCTGGTTTATAGATTTCTCACAGACAAACTGCTATGATCAGCACCGCACAACACAGCGATGTGTCCAGAGAAGGAGTGCGTGTCTATATATACACTGTGGCCCTAGGACCGCGCTGATATGTCCATTCGTAGGGCACACTGCATCTCAGGAAGCAAAAAGATGGTTTATAGTAACAAAAAGCCACAAAAGCCACAACCGAGACTGAGAGCGTTCCTGGCTGGTTTACAAGGAGTTAGTATAATAAGGTATTGGGGTATTGTGCTTTGTGCTGAAGGACGATGGAATGAAGGTGGACGAGGGGCGACCAACACTCGGCCAATTTACTGCAGAATTCTTGTAGTAAAATCCGGGGGGAAATCCTGAGATAGAAACACAGGAAGGGGCCAGTGTACCCGAGAAAGGGACGTGCGAGTCCGAGACCGGCAGCCTCTAATAACGGATGTGCTGTGTGTAACGCCTGACACTTGTCTTATAGATGTGTATCTTTATATGCTGATGTGTCATGGGACCGCCATATGGCATATATCATCTGTGCAGTCATGTGTTAGCATACGACATGGCCGAAAGTGTCGGCACCTTGAAATTGCTCCAGAAAATGAAGTATTTCTCCCAGAAAATTACTACAATTCCCCATGATTTGTTATACACAGATTTATTTACTTTGTGTGTATTGGAACAACACAAAAAAAAACAGGGAAAAAAGAGCAAATTGGACATAATTTCACACAAAACCCCAGAAATGGGGGGAACAAAATTGTTGGCACCCTCAACTTAATATTTGGTTGCACCCTTCAGAATAAATAACTGTGATCAATTGCTTCCTATAACCATCCCCAATCTTCTTCCTCCTCTCAGCCGGGATCTTGGACTTTTCTTACAATCTGCTCCCGGTCTCTCATATGTGAAGGCGTCTTCTCCCAACAGTGATTGTAAGATCTCTCCACAAGTGATCAATGGGATTTAGATCCGGCCTCATTGCTGACACTTCAGAACTCTCCAGCTCTTTGTTTCCATCCAGTTCTAGGGGCTTCTTGACTTTTGTTTGGGGTCATTGCCCTGCAGGAAGACCCCTGACCTAGAATGCAAACCCAGCTTTCTGACACTGGACACTACATTACCTCCCGAAATCTTTTGTTAATCCTCAGATTTTATGATGTCTTGCACACAGTCAAGGCCCCCAGTGCCAGAGGCAGCAAAACAACCCCAGAACATCTGTGAACCTCCACCATATCTGACTGTAGGTCCTGTGCTCTTTTCTTTGTAGTCTCATTCCATTTTCAGTAATCAGTAGAATGATGTGCTTTACCAAAAAGCTCTATCTTGGTCTCATCTGTCCACAAGACACTTTCCCAGAAGGATTTTGGCAAACTGCAGTCTAGCTTTTTATATCTCTGTGTCAGCAGTGAGATCCTCTGGGATCTCCTACCATAACGTGTCATTTTATTCACATGTGGATGGATAGTTCATGCTGACACTGATGCACCCTAAGCCTGCAGGACAGCTTGGATTTCTTTGGACCTTGATTGGAGCTTATCCACCATCTGGACTATCCTACATTGCAACATTTCATCAATTATCAGCCATCCACATCCAGGGAGATTAGCTACAGTGCCATGGGTTGTAAACTTCTTCATTATGTTGTGCACTGTGGACGAAGGAACATCAAGATCTCTGGAGATGGACTTGTAACCTTGAGATTGTTGATATTGTTCAGCAATTTTGGTTCTCATGTCCTCAGACAGTTCTCTTCTCCTCTTTCTGTTCTCCATGCTTAGTGCGGCACACAGACACACAATGCAAAGATTGAGGCAACTTCTCCCTTTTTATCCTGTTTCAGGTATGATTTTCATATTGCGCACAACTGTTACTTGCCATAGGTGAGTGTGAACGAGCATCATATGCTTGAAGTAAAGTTCTTTACCCACATTTTTTGAAATTTGCCAACAATTTTGTCCGGCCCATTTTGAGGTTTTGAATGAAATTATGAGCAATTTACCTTTTTTTCTCTGTTTTTTTGTGTTGTTCCAATACACACCAAGGAAATAAATATGTGTATAACAAAACGTGTAATTGAAATAATTGTTTGTAGGAACTACTTCATTTTCTGAAATAATTTCTAGGGTGCCAACACTTTCGGCCTTGACTGTATGAAATATCACAGGATATAAAGGTGAGAGAACAAACCTGAAACCAAGAAGAAATTGACAATTACAGATAACATTTAATTCTGTGGAAAAGAGAAGTGTTATCGAGTGGGGGGGACTCTGGTATAGATGCATCACATGAGGGATGGTGGATATCTGATTGGAGAGGATCTTGGAGAAAACATTTAATTTCCCCATTACACCTAGCATTGATTTGTGTTTATGTGATCTCAGAAATCTCTGATATTTCACATAGAAAGTTCTAGATATCTACAAGTCTGGAAGATCAGTCCAAGAACACAAAGTGCTGGAAGACGTCTCTATGAAGATGAGAATCCTGGCATCTACAGGAAGGGTCCTCTGCTCCTGAGCTCACAGTAATGGTGGTGACCTTAGAGTAAGATGGGCAACTCATTATACATACTGAAGTAACCGAGAAGATCTCTTTTACTGTCCAAGAAGACAGTCCAGAACACAAGATGCTGGAAGAAGTCTCTATGAAGATGAGAATCCTGGCATCTACAGGAAGGGTCCTCTGCTCTGAGCTCACAGTAATGGTGGTGACCCTTAGAGTAAGAGGCACTCATTATACATACGTGAAGTAACACGAGAAGATCTCCACTGTCCAAGAAGAACAGTCCTAGAACACAAGATGCTGGAAGAAGTCTCTATGAAGATGAGAATCCTGGCATCTACAGGAAGGATCCACCGCTCCTGAGCTCACAGTAATGGTGGTGACCCTTAGAGTTAGAGGCACTCATTATACATACGAGAAGTGACATGAGAAGATCTCCACTGTCCAAGAAGAGCAGTCCTAGAACACAAGATGCTGGAAGACGTCTCTATGAAGATGAGAATCCTGGTATCTACAGGAAGGGTCCACTGCTTCTGAGCTCACAGTAAATGGTGGTGACCCTTAGAGTAAGAGGCACTCATTATACATACGAGAAGTGACATGAGAAGATCTCCACTGTCCAGAAGAACAGTCCTAGAACACAAGATGCTGGAAGACGTCTCTATGAAGATGAGAATCCTGGCATCTACAGGAAGGATCCACTGCTCCTGAGCTCACAGTAATGGTGGTGACCCTTAGAGTTAGAGGCACTCATTATACATACGAGAAGTGACATGAGAAGATCTCCACTGTCCAAGAAGAGCAGTCCTAGAACACAAGATGCTGGAAGACGTCTTTATGAAAGTGTATGACTTCCCTACAGCACCCCCAAAGGAGAATTTAGGTAATGCACAGCATCAAGTCCATCCTACAGAACCATGGTTCTCAATCTGTGGTACGTGTACCCAATCCATAACGTCACTGGTGACCGGTAGTTTTACAATGGACACTGGGCTGAGGAAAGATATTACTACATTTTTCCATTTAATTTTTTTTTCTTTACTTTTTTTATCTTTTCTTGTTTTACTTTTATTCTTTGGTCTGGAGGAGATGAAGTGGTCCGTGTCCTCCAGGTAATCCTCAGAGAGTGGTTCAGCGTTAATATTGACCCAGTAGCCGGCAGGCAGATCTCTACAATCTCCTGATCTGCAGAGGAATGAGGCGTTCTGGCCCTTTAAGGATAAAATGTCTTTTTAATTCTCTTGCTGATAAATCAATAGTACACAGGACAATGAGACAACGCTCCGGTCCATCGCTGTTCGGCATTCTTACTAACAAGTGTTAACGAAACATCCATCAAGGTTCCGAATTGACAGAGACCCACATCTCAACCACATGTGTCTCACAGTTCTTCCTCGGGGAGACGTGTTTGGAACGTCTCCTTATTTTAGGTTACGTGGAGTGAAAAGATTGAGAAAAAGAGAAGTGTCACCAATGAAACAACTAGTATAAGGCGAGAGTGTGACGGGATCTTCAGAGATTCTGGATTCCTGGAAGTCTAAGTCTCTAGGAACCCAACATTTTTACCTGGGGCCCTAAATAAATCATGATACTTCTGTGATTGACTGAAGGCAAATTCAATTTGACTCGTATTTTATAACAAAATTTGGATTCACCCAAATTAGTAATTTTGCGATTTGCTACCTGTGATGTCACAACCTAGTTGGCACAGGAGACGCTGAAGATGTCAGGTGCCAGAAGACACCAAAGATGGGCCAGTGAAGACTGCACTGGTGACCAAACCCAAGAAGACGACTGGACGGGTGAAGGGCTATGTGGTGGGAGGTGTGAGGGACACAAGAGGTATCATATATTTTTTTTTTTACATATGTTCTATGGGCTTATCTGGTGAGGAGGATTCTGAAAGCCATAAGTCAGGGTGCGTAAACCAGACCAAAGAAGATGGTACAGCATAGCCGGAGTTCCAGGACGGCATGTGAATCAGTGAGGACCAGGATAGCACACAGACAAAGGGATCATTGAACCCCAGAAGTCATGAAGCCACGAATGTGGATATACAAAGAAACAGAAGATGTTTAATTAGTCCAAGACCTGCAGTAATTGAATGATTAATGTCAACATTGCATTCAGCAGACAGGTGGTCAATGGCAGAGATGTAGGTAATTAGCAAGTGAATTGTTAACTGAAGGCAGAAGTGATGAACAGGCAAACTAAATACTTGCAGGAAAGATCTCACATGCTGCAGCAGCCTTGTATTATGAACTACACTACTATTGTCTGAGAAAAGTTCATTATTCTTGCAGCAAACAAATGGTTAATAGACAGCAGTGATGAACAGTAAACTGAACACTTCCTTGCAGAGAACACACGGTTGGAGAAGGGTTGTTGTGTGAACTGTGCCAGTACTAGCAGAGAAGAGATTGTTATGCTTACAGCAGACAAATGGTTAACCACAGGTCTGAGCTAGGACATAAATGCAGATAGATGATAAATAAGACGGAGTTTGCAGAAGAGATGATTGGCCATCTGAGGATGGTGAAGCAAACTGTACAAGTTCAGGTGGCAGCTGCATGAAAAACTACTGAATACTGAGCATATAGCAGTCTGTGCCGGGGTGACAAGGCCTTGGGTGATGTCACAGGAGGTCGCCAGGCGGTCATAGGAGCAGGGAGCAGGGGACTAACAATTATTACCTCTCCAGACTGTGATACTGTCCTGGGAATGGGATGGAACGTGGATGGAAATGTCTGGGAGACTTGAAGCAGAACTCGCATTTCGGCAGATTTGGTCTTTGTAATTTTGTATTTGTGGGTTCCTCGCTCGGCTGCGTCTCGTCAGCACTGATCCCTGTGCGGCCTCGTATCTGGTCTTCTTATCGTAGTGATATTATTCACTATGAATCATTTTTTCTCTGCACTTTTGGACGAGTCTTGTGTTTGTATGACTTCTTTTTGGTTTCCGCTGCTCATTGAATGTGGGCACTGTCACATTGTAGACTCTATGGGCCCACAGAGCCGCTCACCATGACGATGACGACGACTTTCCACTGAAGAAAGAAGAGTCCACGACGTAAAGGAGCAATTGTGATGTGACACTAAGGCACAAATCTCCCCGAATACCGCGCTTTGTGCAGGTCCCTGTACAGACCTCACTCCTGAGCTCCTGTCTGCGTCCAGCAGCCGCCCTGAATGTTTTATTACAATTTTTATTGTTTTATTCAATCTTAGGACAAATGAGTCATGAAAAGACTAAAAGCAAAACTGTCTCGACCTTTAGTGGGACGCGAGTCGTACCGTGATTCACAGCCGGGACAGCGCCGATTCCGCCTCCGCCGTATGACAAGACCAAAGAGTTAGCATTTTATTACTGAAGCTTTATCTAAGGCTAAAGCTGCACGGACGAGTCCTAAACGGGGCGCGAGGGACGTCATCATAAGTCATTGTAACCCATCGCCTGCAAGTCTTCAGAAAAAGGACAGAAGTAAAAGAAGAAATGCAAAAAACGTCCCAACGATTCCTCAGCACAGAACATCGGGGGTTATAACTTAGTGACAATTGGAGAAGGCGGAACGTGATGGAGCTTTATTATATCCGGTGTAAGAAATCACTAATCCCAGTGATATGCACGTGTCTGACATCATCCTGCTGTATACTGGAATATATTGCTTCATGTTACTAAATATATTGTCTCGCACCAAGTTACTCACATTTATCTTACTCTTTACTTCATGATGTTACTTTGTTACTTTTTACAAATCTTTACATACAGTATCTTATGTTTTATTACTTTATCTAATGTCACACTTTACGCTACATTGTATCACTTTGGCTCCTCTTTATACAATGTTTCTCTTCATTCTTTATACTTGTTCCCTTGCAGTTCTCGATATCACTGCGTCCACTGTTTTATTCCACCTTATATTAGTGTAAGCTCCATGATATCATTTTTACGGCTTCTTTTCGCGAGTCATCATATATATATTTGTGTAGCCCTGGTGTGAAGGCACACGCAGCACCCTGGAGAATGTGTGGAGAGATAGCAGTTTAATGCTTAATGAACATTCATTTCAACACACACTTAGACACGCCCACAGGTATATATAAAGTCTAGTCACATGCAGCATTCAGTCAGTTTCCTGTCCTCGGACAGTGAAGTGATTCAGTCAGTTTCCTGTCAGGAAGACAGAGGAGGGATTGATTGTGCAGTTCAGAAAGTGGAGTCCAGTAAAGGTGAGCCAGATCACCTTAGCCTGGTCAGAGCTGTGCCCCACTAGAAGATAGACTGAGACATTTATTAGAAGAAAGAAGTGAGTTGCAGATATACTTCAGTCTCCTGTCCCAAGGACGGTGAAGGTTCAGAGACGTGCTCCTGCCTAGAGGATTACTGAGAGTCTGGCAACAAGCTCGAGAAAGGAATTAAGAAAGGGACTGACTTTATTAACCTGTGAAGTGAGAAATGCTTATGCTACCAGCGCGGACAAGGCGAAAGGCACAGTGGTAGAAATTCTGAGTGCAATAGGATTGGAGAAGTCCTGCACGTTGTTACCGGTCACTGGAGACCGAAGCATCACCATAGCTTCATGCATGGTGGTAGGAAACCCAGAGGCTTACCGGACCTTAGGTAGCGGAAAGCAGCCCCTAAATAGTCGGTACGTAACTGGGGTCAGGGGGAGTGAGGACCTTGAGTCAGTGCACGACAAGATAGGAATTCAGCTCTCTCACAGGAAGGCTCCGACCACAAAACTGACTGGGCAGTACAGCTATGGAATAGCTGGAGTCATAGAGGGAACTACGCTTCATGCTGGTTGTACTCATCGTTGTGAAAGTAAAGGAGGCCCCTAACTTGTCCAGCTGCTATCTCGAAATACATTCTCCTTGGATCAGCCTCCCTGGGACCTGCCTTACCATCTTACAAGTAAAGGTATGGAAAGACGCTGACGGTGTGAGACTGAGTTATTTACTTGCATGCCTGCACAACCCTGCTTTAACTACCGACCTGAGGGAAGAGTCCCACCTGTAGGGGACCCGACATCTAGCTGCCTCACCATCCCCTCAGAGATCTACAGCAGCGCTGGTACAAATTACCAGAGACTACAGGTGGCGTCACGAACTGTAAATATATCTATCCCCTGTAAATATACCCCCCAACATACGCCTGACCGCCAGGGCCACAGACCGAGCCACCGCTACCTGTGACAACCCCATAGACTTCCATGGGCTCGGCTCTGAGTACCCCATTGCCCTGGTAACCCACAATTGTGGTGGCGGGTCGACACAAAACTTTGGCGTCACGAACAGGATGCGAAACTCGCAAAATTGCGAGCCCTGTGTGCCTATGGAATTGTTTTTGTGAAAAAGAACTGTTTGCACTTTTGGCGCCAAAAATCGCCATCTTTGTCGCCATATTCGCGCCCTCAGGCGCTGGAGAAGAAGGTGGGCGTACCTTCGTGGGCGTGTACCCCCCTGTGGCGCGAAGAAAATGCCTGCCCTCTCAAAGTGCTATTACAACATGCGATCCTGCCCTACAGCAAAGGAGGTCCGCCTCCTCTTCACGTTCCCTGCGAGAGGAGGAGACGCAACCCCGCCTCCACGGAAGAGACCGGATGTCTCTGGAGGAAGATGAAGAACTTTCTGGAACATCATGGAAGCAGGACGTGTGCAGCCGAGCAGGGAAGCGGAGGAAGGCAGGCCCCGTGCCCCAGCCAAGCTGCCACCAGCACCGGAGTCATCCGTGGTCCTGCACCTGCAGCAAGCATTGCTGGAAATTAAAGAAGAGAATGCACGACTGAAAAAGATGATTTTGCCACAACCTGGATTTGAAGAGATCGAGAGACGCCGGCGTACCCTGGAGCAGCGGCGGGTGTGGGACGGGTGTTCTCTCCCTTCGACGACCCCCTACGTCTGGAGTTACCAAAACTTCTGCTGCCCAAGGCAAAGGAGCAACCGGAGGCTGCCCCCGAAAGTACCGATCCTGATCCCACCGGCGAAGCGGTGGAGGCGAAGGAGGTTGAGGAGGTACCGCCAGTTCCGGAACGCCCGCCCGGCCAGGAGGCCGCAGCAGATGATCGATCCCCGATAGGGACACCGGAGGGGTCCTGTCCGTCATTACCAGACGTGGACTGGGACGAGATGGCACGCCTGGATGACGTCGCCTACACCGCCCAGTGGGAACGTGAGTGGCAGCGTCGTGAGGAGAAACAACAACGCCAGCAGGAGGAAGAGCGGGAAGCTCAGCGGAACCGACAGCGGCAGCATGCAGAGCTGATCGCGGACAAGGAAAGTGTCCGTCGAGAAAAAGGTACTCTGAGGGAACCGCGGCGGCAGGGGTGTGTGACAGAGTTCCAGCTCCGGAAGGGCTGGGGCTTCATAAGAGAACCGGGCCTCTACCCAGGGGTCTTTGTCAGCAGGCGTGAGTAGAATCCCACCTACCGCAAGGCCATCCCGGGAGGGACCTAGTTAAATGGAGACATTGTCACTATACACGGCACTGGGGAATGAAGGGATGGTATGCCCTTAACGTCACCATCGTCCGTGACCCCGTCCCAGACGCAGGTAACGTCACCACTACCGCAGCGTCCCCGTCTCCAGCACAAGCAGTATCCGGCCGTGCCCCAGCATCGCCCCCTGCAGGTACTTTGCAAGTGGAAGCGACACCTGTATACCGTTATCCTTCTACATCGCAACATGCGACCCAGTTTCCATCGCAATCCATGACACGATCAATATCGTTAACTGTGACTCAGATTGAAACGCAATCGGTGTCTCGCAAGGAGAATGTACCCGTTGCGCCCCTAGAGGTTCGCACAAGAACTGTGGCAACTCAAACCCCAATAGCAGGTCACGACTTGTTAGTTCTGGGATCTAGGGATCACCGCATTGTTCCAGCCCCCGGGGTGGAAAATGTATTTGAAAATAATTAAACAGTAAAAGAAAAACCGGTGAGATTCAGATAGGGGTCTACCATAAGTAAAGTTGTAAAAAGTTTAAGAATGTTTGCCAATTTTTGCACAAGTTAAATGAGTATATAATATATTTATATATTGCCAAAAGTAGAATGCCCGGCTGGGTAAACAGAGAAAAAGTTTTGCACTTTATTATTATTATAATGTGATATAATATGTGTCGTTTTGCTAACAATGGACTCAGAGGCTGAGGACTGTGCCAGCCCAGAACTTATCTGTATATAGTTGCGCTTCGGTGCTTTATCTTGGTTTTACATAAAACCATCACAACTACCTCTGAACATAAAACCCGTGTGGTGTGGCACTGAGTGAGGTCTGCATTCCTAAGTCCTGCAGCCCACCCAGGACCCACGTTGAAGGTTTGGTGCGGGTCCTTCACAAGAATACTGTGTATTTATTGAACGTTTTGATGCCTTAATACTTTTTGTATTTTTCTATATTCAATGTGTTGTTTGCAACGTTCAAGAGATCCTTACCTCCCGGATGGGACGAATTAATGTTTAATGTTAATGTTTGATGCATAAACAAAATTTCTGTCTCTTTGTATTTTACAGCCCGGGAGTGCTGTCATTTACCATGGGGGAATGTGTAGCCCTGGTGTGAAGGCACACGCAGTACCCTGGAGAATGTGTGGAGAGATAGCAGTTTAATGCTCAATGAACATTCATTTCAACACACACTTAGACACGCCCACAGGTATATATAAAGTCTAGTCACATGCAGCATTCAGTCAGTTTCCTGTCCTCGGACAGTGAAGTGATTCAGTCAGTTTCCTGTCAGGAAGACAGAGGAGGGATTGATTGTGCAGTTCAGAAAGTGGAGTCCAGTAAAGGTGAGCCAGATCACCTTAGCCTGGTCAGAGCTGTGCCCCACTAGAAGACAGACTGAGACATTTATTAGAAGAAAGAAGTGAGTTGCAGATATACTTCAGTCTCCTGTCCCAAGGACGGTGAAGGTTCAGAGACGTGCTCCTGCCTAGAAGATTACTGAGAGTCTGGCAACAAGCTCGAGAAAGGAATTAAGAAAGGGACTGACTTTATTAACCTGTGAAGTGAGAAATGCTTATGCTACCAGCGCGGACAAGGCGAAAGGCACAGTGGTAGAAATTCTGAGTGCAATAGGATTGGAGAAGTCCTGCACGTTGTTACCGGTCACTGGAGACCGAAGCATCACCATAGCTTCATGCATGGTGGTAGGAAACCCAGAGGCTTACCGGACCTTAGGTAGCGGAAAGCAGCCCCTAAATAGTCGGTACGTAACTGGGGTCAGGGGGAGTGAGGACCTTGAGTCAGTGCACGACAAGATAGGAATTCAGCTCTCTCACAGGAAGGCTCCGACCACAAAACTGACTGGGCAGTACAGCTTTGGAATAGCTGGAGTCATAGAGGGAACTACGCTTCATGCTGGTTGTACTCATCGTTGTGAAAGTAAAGGAGGCCCCTAACTTGTCCAGCTGCTATCTCGAAATACATTCTCCTTGGATCAGCCTCCCTGGGACCTGCCTTACCATCTTACAAGTAAAGGTATGGAAAGACGCTGACGGTGTGAGACTGAGTTATTTACTTGCATGCCTGCACAACCCTGCTTTAACTACCGACCTGAGGGAAAAGTCCCACCTGTAGGGGACCCGACATCTAGCTGCCTCACCATCCCCTCAGAGATCTACAGCAGCGCTGGTACAAATTACCAGAAGACTACAGGTGGCGTCACGAACTGTATATAAATCTATCCCCTGTAAATATTCCCCAACATACGCCAGACCGCCAGGGCCACAGACCGAGCCACCGCTACCTGTGACAAACCCCATAGACTTCCATGGGCTCGGCTCTGAGTACCCCATTGCCCTGGTAACCCACAATTATGGTGGCGGGTCGACACATATTTACTCCGCATTATTTTACCTATTACATTGGCTTATACGACGTCATACAACAAATGACATTGGACGACGATGTCCCGTTATACTACACATCACATAGATAGATATATTTTACTGTATATTACTTTCTGATCTTTTATCATAAAGGATAGATAGAAAATAGTCTCTGTAATGAAGTGAATCTGTCTCTTTTGACGCCTCCTAACACTGCATTGCTGCGGGTCCTCTGCACAGGTCGGGGCTCAGCAGATCCTGCCGCTGCGTCTGACTGTTTTTATTGTTTTCATTCTCTCGTTTTCAATATTAGAAAAAGAAACTAATGTTAGAACTGCCCGACGTTCAGAGGAACACGAGGAATAAATACTGTGCTACTTTCTACCAAACTCTATGACTTTATGACCCTTTACACGACTTTGTTCTATATGAAGTGATGTCACTTTACATTCTGACTTTATTCCGCGCTCCTCTATAAATGTATTTTTCTTCACACTTCACCCATATATGTTACAATACGTGATATTATTACACCTTGTCCTACATTAGATTATTTTGTATTACAACTTATCGATTTATACTATACAGTATATAATAATTGTTCTTACAGCTTTATGTTACTTTCCATGACTGTTTTACTTTATGCTCCATTATTTTACATATTCAATGATTTCATACCAGTTTACACTACATTATATAACGTGTGTCAATATGACTTCACATCACCGACCACTTTCTGCAACTTTATATAACTTTATATAACTTTACGTAACTTTGTGCTAATTTATACAACCTTTATCGTAACGGATATATAGAAAGACGTTACTACTAAGGATCATTCATCTCTTCAGAACCATCGCAGTCACATCGTCCCCACCACATGATTTTCACAATACTTCTTCCCCTTGATGGATCTGAGTTGCTGGTAATTGACGACATCTTTGTTTTTTTGTTGTGAAAAAAAAGTTGCATTTATAATTTGCTTTATGATTACAACATTGGAGCCTCCTTCATCAGGTCTGAGTGTTACGGCTGTCGCAGAGCAGATACCGAGGAGGACGAGATAAACAATAAAGAAAAACTACATTTCAAATACAAAATAATAATAATATTAATATTCAGATTTTGCATCTAATGGCAACAAAAACCGCAGTTGATTAAACATCGCCGACAGCTCAATAAAACAAGCAGTGAACAGTCCATATACCAGCCATGTGCGTCTCCTGATGATTACCGGACGTCTGCGATTATTATCTGTCCTTATCTCCTGTGTCAGGTCTGTGGGGACATAGTCATGATCGTCCTGTGTGAGGTCTGTGGCGGACATTAGTCAGTGACCGTCCTGTGTCAGGTCTGTGGCAGACATTAGTCATGACCGTCCGTGTCAGTTTGTGCGGACATTAGTCAGTGATCGTCCGTGTCAGTCAGTGGTGGACATTAGTCAGTGACCGTTCTATTCAGATCTATGGTGGACATTAGTCAGTGACCGTCCTGTGTTAGGTCTGTGGCGGACATTAGTCAGTGACCGTCCTGTGTCAGGTCTGTGGCGACATTAGTCAGTGATCATCCTGTGTCAGGTCTGTGGCGGACATTAGTCAGTGACCGTCCTGTGTCAGGTCGTAGCGACATTAGTCAGTGATCGTCCTGTGTCAGTCTGTGGCGGACATTAGTCGGTGATCGTCCTGTGTCAGGTCTGTGGCGGACATTAGTCAGTGATCGTCCTGTGTCAGGTCTGTGACGGACATTAGTCATGACCGTCCTGTGTCAGGTCTGTGGCGGACATTAGTCAGTGACCGTCCTGTGTCGGGTCTGTGCGGACATTAGTCAGTGATCGTGCTGTGTCAGGTCTGTGGCGGACATTAGTCAGTGATCGTCCTGTGTCAGGTCTGTGGCGGACATTAGTCAGTGATCGTCCTGTGTCAGTCTGTGGCGACATTATCTGTGACCGTCCGTGTCAGGTCTGTGGCGGACATTAGTCGGTGATCGTCCTGTGTCAGGTCTGTGGCGGACATTAGTCAGAGACCGTCCTGTGTCAGGTCTGTGGCTGACATTTGTCAGTGATCGTCCTGTGTCAGGTCTGTGGCGGACATTAGTCAGTGATCGTCCTGTGTCAGGTCTGTGGTGGACATTAGTCAGTGACCGTCCTGTGTCAGGTCTGTGGCGGACATTAGTCGGTGATCGTCCTGTGTCAGGTCTGTGGTGGACATTAGTCAGTGACCGTCCTGTGTCAGGTCTGTGGTGGACATTAGTCAGTGATCGTCCTGTGTCAGGACTGTGGTGGACATTAGTCAGTGATCGTCCTGTGTCAGGTCTGTGGCGGACATTAGTCAGTGACCGTCCTGTGTCAGGTCTGTGGTGGACATTAGTCAGTGTTCGTCCTGTGTCAGGTTTGTGGCAGACATAAGTCAGTGACCGTCCTGTGTCAGGTCTGTGGCGGACATTACTCTGTGACTGTCCTGTGTCAGGTATGTGGCGGACATTAGTCAGTGACCGTTCTATGTCAGATCTATGGTGGACATTAGTCAGTGACCGTCCTGTGTCAGGTCTGTGGCGGACATTAGTCGGTGATCGTCCTGTGTCAGGTCTGTGGCGGACATTAGTCAGTGACCGTCCTGTGTCAGGTCTGTGGCAGACATTAGTCGGTGACTGTCCTGTGTCTGCTCTGTGGCAGACATTAGTCAGTGACCGTCCTGTGTCAGGTCTGTGGTGGACATTAGTCAGTGACCGTCCTGTGTCAGGTCTGTGGCGGACATTAGTCGGTGACTGTCCTGTGTCAGGTCTGTGGCCGACATTACTCTGTGACTGTCCTGTGTCTGCTCTGTGGCGGACATTAGTCAGTGACCGTCCTGTGTCAGGTCTGTGGTGGACATTAGTCAGTGATCGCCCTGTGTCAGGTCTGTGGTGGACATTAGTCAGTGATCGTCCTGTGTCAGGTCTGTGGCGGACATTAGTCAGTGATCGTCCTGTGTCAGGTCTGTGGCGGACATTAATCAGTGACCGTCCTGTGTCAGGTCTGTGGCGGACATTAATCAGTGACCGTCCTGTATCAGGTCTGTGGTGGACATTAGTCAGAGACCGTCCTGTGTCAGGTCTGTGGCGGACATCAATCGATGACTGTCCTGTGTCAGGTCTGTGGTGGACATTAGTCGGTGACTGTCCTGTGTCAGGTCTGTGGCCGACATTACTCTGTGACTGTCCTGTGTCTGCTCTGTGGCGGACATTAGTCAGTGACCGTCCTGTGTCAGGTCTGTGGTGGACATTAGTCAGTGATCGTCCTGTGTCAGGTCTGTGGCGGACATTAGTCAGTGACCGTCCTGTGTCAGCTCTGTGGCGGACATTAGTCGGTGACCGTCGGTTGGGTGTCAGGTCTGTGGCGGACATTAGTCATTGACTATCAATCAGAGGGTCACAATGTGTCTTATGGCCGACGTCTCGTGTCATTACTAGGTATAGTAGGAACCCACACGTGTTACACTAATGGACGCTGATTATTAGGGTCCCGCATTTTTATCCAAACTCAAAGTGATCTAAAATCAATGAGATCCCACCACAACGCGATCCCACAACACCGCAATGTCACCACAATATGATCCCACCACATAAGGATCCCACCACAACACGATGCCACCAAAACGCGATCCCATTACAACGTGATCTCACCTCATTGACCGGCAAAAAAAAATGCTGTTGTGCAAATTGAATAGACAACAGATGGAAATTATTGGCAATTATCAAGACCCCCTCAATAAAGGAGTGGTTCTGCAGGTGGGGACCACAGACCACATCTCAGTACCAATGCTTTCTGGCTGAGGTGTTGGTCACTTTTGAATGTTGGTTGTGCTTTCACACTCGTGGTAGCATGAGACGGACTCTATAACCCACACAAGTGGCTCAGGTAGTGCAGCTCATCCAGGATGGCACATCAATGCGAGCTATGGCAAGAAGGTTTGCTGTGTCTGTCAGCATAGTGTCCAGAGGCAGGAGGCACTACCAGGAGACAGGCCAGTACACCAGGAGATGTGGAGGGGTCCATAGGAGGACAACAACCCAGCAGCAGGACCGCTACCTCCTCCTTTGTGCAAGGAAGAACAGGAGGAGCACTGCCAGAGCCCTGCAAAATCACCTCCAGCAGGCCACAAATGTGCATGTTTGCACAAGTGGTTAGAAACCGACTCCATGAGGATGGTCTGAGTACCGACGTCCACGGATGGGGTTGTGCTCACAGCCCAACATCGTGCAGGGTGCTTGGCATTTGCCACAGAACACCAGGATTGGCAAATTCGCCACAGGCACCCTGAGCTCTTCACAGATGAAAGCAGGTTCACACTGAGCACATGTGACAGACGTGACAGAGTCTGGAGACGCCGTGGAGAGCGATCTGCTGCCTGCAACATCCTTCAGCATGACCAGTTTGGCAGTGGGTCAGTAATGGTGTGGGGTGGCATTTCTTTGGAGGGCCACACAGCCCCCCATGTGTTCGCCAGAGGTAGACTGACTGCCATTAGGTAACGAGATGAGATCCTCAGACCCCTTGTGAGTCCATATGCTGGTGCGGTTGGCCCTGGGTTCCTCCTAATGCAGGACAATGCCAGACCTCGTGGCTGGAGTGTGTCAGCAGTTCCTGCAAGATGAAGGCATTGAAGCTATGGACTGGCCCGCCCGTTCCCCAGACCTGAATCAGATTGAGCACATCTGGGACATCATGTCTTGCTCCATCCACCAATGTCACGTTGCACCACAGACTGTCCAGGAGTGGTGGATGCTTTAGTCCAGGTCTGGGAGGAGATCCGTCAGGAGACCATCCGCCGCCTCATCAGGAGCATGCCCAGGCGTTGTAGGGAGGTCATACAGGCACAGGGAGGTCACACACACTACTGAGCATCATTTTGACTTGTTTTAAGGACATTACATTCCACTTTAATTTTGGGTGTGACTTCAAATCCAGGCCTTCATTGGTTAATACATTTGATTTCCATTGATGATTTTTGTGTGATTTTGTTGTCAGCACATTCAACTTTGTACAGAACAAAGTATTCAATGAGAATATTTCATTCATTCAGATCTAGGATGTGTTATCTGAGTGTTCCCTTTATTTTTTTGAGCAGTGGATATAGGATATTGGAAAAATACTGAAAATAAAAAGTAATAAAATAATCCGATGCTGATGAGACGGATCACAGAGCCGGGGGTTCTGGTGTCAGCGGAGGGTCAGCGTCACACGGTGATGTCATCATATAATGGATGTGGTTGATATCGTCGATGGTTGATCGTCGCCGTTTCTCCTTATTTTGATTTTATATACTTTGATCTCTTACACAATCATTTCATTATACAAAAAAACCCTGTTTGGGAGAGAAGAATAGACAAATCGCGGTGCCCTAAGTGCGTAAACACAATATTATAGTCTTTAGATTGTGCACACTTTTATGCACTCACCTGATGGAAGACTAATATGGCTTTAGATTGTGTATCCTCAAAAATCCTTCTGGGATACTTTTCAATAGACGGGACTTGCAGCTTACCTCGGGTGGATCCAAGTGAGAGAGCCGGATTCAGGCTCACACAGGATGAGTAAATCAAGAAAGGCACATCCAGCCCATGAATGGCAGCGCTTCCCAGGACTCACATCCAAAGATGAGATTTCATATTTTTTTATTTGATAAGTTAATATAGAGGAGATACAACGCGGTTCAGATACAGTATATATCCTTCATCAAAAAACCCTGGTAATTTAAGAACAGAAGTCCTGATCCCACAGGAATTAGGTGTAAAACAAACAAGGATTATAAAATATACAAGATGTTGAAACAACGATCTCTGAAATTAAATTACCTCTAAATACGTCCGAGAATATTCACACTGTACTCAATAATGTACAAAAGAAGAAACCTCCACCCATTGAAAAAACTTCCATGAGAGCCCAGGATCACTGTAATGAAAATTGCTCCATTACCTCTCCATTGCCCATACCTCCCATTGCTCCATTACCTCTCCCCAATTGCTCCAACTCTCCAATTGCTCTTCTCCCCAATTGCTCCATTACCTCTCCCCAATCCAGGACTTCCCCCGCTGGAAATTCCAGCTATTCCCACAACATGGAAACGTCCAGTGTGATTTAGATGGAATAACCGTCCATGACACTGCGGAATCCTCATCTACATTCACCACAGTATTACAAGTGCCGGCACCATCCCATCCTCGGTAACAGCCAACATCTCTTTATTAGAGATTGGTCCCACACGTCCAGGTGCTTCAGAAATCATTTCACCCCCACTAATCCGCTCCTCACAAACAGCCCAAATTTTAAGTCCAAAACAAAACAATCCTATCACAAATTACTTCGCACCGGCTGTAACATCAAGGTCCAAAATAAGAAAAGAAGATCAAGAGGAAAAAGAGGAAAGGAATCTAATAGAAATCTGAGGATATATGAAAAACAGGGAACCCAGAAACCAATGAACAACCACATCTGCCTCTGGTTAAGATATTTATTATCACCCCACATTTTATCCTCTCCAGAAATGGACATTTTACGTAGGAGATAAACTTCTGCCCTGCCCGAGACATGAAGGCATTTGATCTTTCTCTCGATTTGAATGCATATACTCGCAAACTTACTCTTAAAAGGCATTACTTGTTAACTGAAAAAAATGGGGACATTGAGGATCCCAAAAAAATACTGATCCCTAAAGAGACAAAGAAAGTGAATCTATCCACAAGGAGGTACACCCAACATCTCTATTCAATCCTCATCAGCACAGAGGACCAGATATAGACACCTTTTTTTTCATTAGTTTCTGAAGAATTTAGGAAATGGGAAAATAATAATAATAAAAATAGAATTGAAAAGCATGGAATTGGGAAAAATAAGATAAAAAAGGAGAATAATATCTCTACAAGAGAAAAAGAGGCAAAATACAGATATAGTAATAAGGCAAAAGCTGATAAAGGGGGAGGGTGCAAAACAGATCTGACTATGGAGGAAGCTTTGAGCATATTGTCTGATATGAGATATTACAAAATTCTAAAAGAAGATCCGACACAGTCCTATGTCCGGGACTATCACCATATGATCAAGGAAGCCTACGAGAGGAACACTGATCAAGGAAGCCTACGAGAGGAACACTCTTAATAAAACAAATCCAGCGCCAACCATGACGTTATTTTATCATTTACCAAAATTGCATAAGAACCCTGAAAAACCACCTGGCAGAGCGATAATATCAGGAATAGGGTCCTTGACTTGTCATCTCTCTCATTATATTGACTTGTTTTTACAAGATTTAGTAAAGTCTCTTCCTTCATATTTGAGAGACTCCACACAATTAATCGAGGAATTGAGGGATATTGAACGGGAAGATAACTATTCCTTCTTCTCATTGGATGTAAATTCATTATATTCCAACATAGATCATGAAATGGGGGTAAATGCGGGGGGTTTTATTTACCACAGACAGATGCTCCCTGAACAAAGAGACTTTCTGTTAAAAGGGCTGAAATTCATTCTTGAACACAATGTGTTCATTTTTGAAGGCGTACTGTACTTACAGTCGCTCGGCACCGCGATGGGGACTCGGGTCGCGCCAAGTTTCGCAAACTTATTTATGGGGCGATTCAGTCCTCATCGATCACTCTCTAAGCCTGTTTTTAATGATAAAATAAGGCTTTACTAAGCGCTTCATTGATGATCTGATCATCATATGGAAGGGGACAGAGGAGGAAGCGGCACGTTTAATAAAGGAGCTCAATAATAACACCTGGGGGATCACCTTTACATCACAAATCAATAAAGAAAAAATGATCTAGAGATCAGCCTGAGTGGGAAAAAAATTATTACAAAAACCCACTTCAAAAAGGTGGATTCAAATGGCTTTTCAGATTTCAACAGTGCACATTACAAGAAGTGGAAGGTAAATTACCCCACAGACAATTTTTTCGTATAAGAAAGAATTGTACGAGAGAATCTGATTATGTAGCTCAGTCAAAAATTCTAAAAAGAAAATTTAAGGAAAAAAGTTACCCAAAAAATTTGATAAATGTGCATAAAGGGATAACAAAATAAAAACACAGGAGGAATGTCTAAAAGGAAAAAATAGGAAGGGGATAATTTGACTATTGGTAAAGAAAAAAGTGATGATCGCTGGAAATTGAATTTTGTGACAACATTCAATAGGGGAAATAAAGTCATAAGAACTGTGCTTTCAAAATATAAACTATATTATTGTATTGAGAGCTATAGTTTGTTGTGAAAGTGACACCAGAGAAACTTACTGCATTTGTTGGTTGCAATTTTTTATTTTTTGAAAGGCTTTCTCTGTTTATATTAGTGACTCTATTTCTAGCCCGAATTAAATCCTTTTCTTTGTATCCCCTTTTGATTAATTTGTTGCAAGTTTTATTTGATTCCTCTAAAAAGGTGGAGAAGTCGCTACAGTTACGTCTCAGCCTAATTAATTCTCCATAAGGAATATTTTATACAAACTATAGCTCTCAATACAATAATATAGTCTCTATCATTAATAAATATCTACCTCTTTTAAATCAAGACAAAAAATTAAGAGAGGTTTTAAAAAACCCTGTGCGGTTTGTTCCAATAAAAGCTCCCGCACTCGGCTCATTATTATCTCCCGGTATTATTACTGATCCTGATAAATCTCCTTCTCAGAATAATTGGCTGAACCTGAGGGGTTTCTACAAATGTGTCGCTGACATATGTAAAGCATGCAGGTTTCCACGTAAAACAGAGACATTTTATTCAGCTGAAGACTCTTCAGTTTTTTACATCAAGGATTCTGTTACCTGTAACATCATTTGTTATTTATCAAGTCGAGTGCATTACTTGCAGGCTACAATACACAGGTTGCACCACGTCCTCTCAAAGTGCGTATTAGGAGACATTCAGCCGCTGCGGTAAATCCTAATGCTATCTCTCCATCTGCAGCTTCAGAGCATTTCTTACCACCCCACAAAGGCAGTGTTAACTCTTTCAGGTTCAATACTATAGAGAAAGTTCACAAACCTTTGAGAGGAGGAAATCACAAAAGCGAGCTGCTCAATAGAGAATCCTTCTGGATCTTCACATTAAACACCAGAACACCGTCAGGGTTGAATTACACACAGGACTTGATAAAGTTTTACAACTGATCAGAATTGCTTGGCTTTTTCCTTTTTCTTTTTCTTTATACATTGTTTTCCTTACATGATCTTCTGAGATTTTATTATTTTGTTTGTTTTTTTTTCTCTTGGATTTTAGAAACTATGGTGTATTCATTATTCTAATGATGCTGATTGTCTGACCCCTTATGTTTGACTTCCCAGCAGATATTCTCACACTCTATAATCAGAACATAGATCTCGATGAAGACTGCTAAGTCGAAACGCATCATCTGTTTTTGAAGTGTTTTTTCCCACGCCCGGCAATCCTGTGCCACTCATGTTTTAACCTAATGGATTAAAGGTGATCTTTTAGACTGCGGCCTCTCGCTGTTTTTTTTTTTTTTTCATTTTATACTAGTAGGGTTTGTGCTGTGCTTTTATGATACCTGATGAAGGATATATACTGTATCCGAAACGCGTTGCATCTCCTGTATTTTAACTTATCAAATAATAAAATATGAAATCTCAGCTTTGTTGTGAGTCCTGGGAAGCGCGGCCGGTCATGGGCTGGATGGGCCTTTCTTGATATACAATCATTTCATTGGCGGCCATTGAACCTATCAGGATGTTTGTGGAGTGAGGGAGAGATCCCAGAGGGAAGCAGAAGACCACGGGGAGAAGATGTAGGATCCGTGCAGATGTGGCCGGGGTCAGGTACTTGTTTTGTACCTGCCCTCACCGAGCACCGGGTGGACAGATAATTACTGCTCATCTATTGCTGGAGAAAGTGGTAAAAGTTTATAAAAGTTGGAAACTTTCTCCCAAATGATCAGAAGACTGGAGGCTTCCTCCGGAGGACAAGGATTGTCAGCAGTGCCGAAGCCTTGGTCTCATGCAGACGTGTCCCTGGTGAGAGACGGGCGCTCAAGGTACCGGACTGACACCACGAAAAAATACCTACTGCTGCAAACTAGGATCTGGAGGTCCCATTCTCTGGGTAAGCGACGGTCCTGGGGTCAGACCCCTACAGATCAGACATTCAGGATGCGTCTGCTCTCCAGCTTCATTCCTATAGATGTATTATACCGCCATATAGTGCAGATGTACAATACATCACTGTATAATACAGTTATACTACTGATCCCTACATACAATCCTAAAGCTTCACCTCTGTATAACGACCCCTATATACAGTATATATGTGTTACTGATCCCTACACTGTGATCCCTGCACTGTGATTCCTGCACTGTGATCCCTGCACTGTGATCCCCACACTGTGATTCCTGCACTGTGATCCCTACACTGTGATCCCCGCACTGTGATCCCCACACTGTGATCCCCACACTGTGATTCCTGCACTGTGATCCCTACACTGTGATCCCTGCACTGTGATCCCTGCACTGTGATCCCCACACTGTGATTCCTGCACTGTGATTCCTGCACTGTGATCCCTACACTGTGATCCCCGCACTGTGATCCCGCACTGTGATCCCCGCACTGTGATCCCCACACTGTGATCCCCGCACTGTGATCCCCGCACTGTGATCCCCGCACTGTGATTCCTGCACTGTGATCCCTACACTGTGATCCCTGCACTGTGATCCCTGCACTGTGATTCCTGCACTGTGATTCCAGCACTGTGATCCCCGCACTGTGATCCCTACACTGTGATCCCTGCACTGTGATCCTGCACTGTGATCCCACACTGTGATCCCGCACTGTGATCCTACATGTGATCCCTACACTGTGATCCCTGCACTGTGATCCCTGCACTGTGATCCCTACACTGTGATCCCTCACTGTGATCCCTGCACTGTGATCCCTGCACTGTGATCCTACACTGTGATCCCTGCACTGTGATCCTGCACTGTGATCCTGCACTGTGATTCCTCACTGTTGCACTGTGATCCCCGCACTGTGATCCCTACACTGTGATCCCTGCACTGTGATCCCTGCACTGTGATCCCTACACTGTGATCCCCGCACTGTGATCCCTGCACTGTGATCCCTACACTGTGATCCCTGCACTGTGATCCCCGCACTTTCAGTGATCCCCGCACTGTGATCCCCGCACTGTGATCCCCGCACTGTGATCCCCGCACTGTGATTCCCGCACTGTGATCCCTGCACTGTGATCCCTACACTGTGATCCCTGCACTGTGATCCCGCACTGTGATCCTGCACTGTGATCCCTGCACTGTGATCCGCACTGTGATCCCTACACTGTGATCCCTGCACTGTGATCCCCACACTGTGATCCCTGCACTGTGATCCCTGCACTGTGATCCCCGCACTGTGATTCCTGCACTGTGATCCCTGCACTGTGATCCCTGCACTGTGATCCCTACACTGTGATCCCCGCACTGTGATCCCTACACTGTGATCCCTACACTGTGATCCCTGCACTGTGATCCCTGCACTGTGATCCCCACACATGGACTGCAGATCAATGGTTACTAACCTAATAAAGTGCTAATGATCCCGCTACAGACGGAGGAGACGGTCCTGGAGGAGAAGAGCTCATAGGTTCATGGATGAGTCCAGGACCCTCCGGTGGGATCGGGCTCATGTAGATGCAGTTTACCGCAGCCCACCTCGCTATACTGCGCTGACCCCGTCACTTCGGGTTCATCGCTCTGCAGATCTGTGATTTTTTTGCAATCAATGATAGATCAGAATCTGCCACAGATGTAACAATGTATCAACGCATTTACTGCAGATTTGCCTCCTACCTGTGACTGTCCGCCGGGGAATAGTGCCAGGTGGAGTGTGCCCCCGAGAGCCGAGCAGCGCCACACACGGGGTGCAGAGGATGTGAAGGGGCCGAGCACTCAGCTTTTTGACACACAGATATTTGTTCCTGTTTGACAAGAAACTTCTCACCACAAAGTGCGATCTACGAAAATGACTTCATAACCCCTGGAAACGAGAGAAGAGGAAATGCCGCATGCAAAGTCATAAACTCATCATATAGGCCCCACCACAATGGGGGGCCGGGGTGGGAGCAGGGCATCCTGGGAATGTGGAGACGGTCTATGGATCTCAGGACAAAATAAGGAGATGGCGAGCGCCAGATTCCCATAATATCACTCCGAATCGTCACCTCCTGTCAAGATTTAGATCTAAACCACCAAAGCACAACACTAATATCAATACATCTACACTGCTCCAAAACTAAAGGGAACACTGAAGCAATGTAACTCCAAGTCCATCCCACGTCTGTGAAATCATCCTGTCCGGTTATAAAGCCACACCGATTGTGAATCAGTTGTTGTGCAAATGGAACAGACAACAGGTAGAAATGATCGGCAATTAGCAAGACTCCCGATAAAGGAGCGATTCTGCAGGGGGTGACCACAGACCATTTCTCTGTTCTCATCCTTTTTGGCTGTTGTTTTGGTCACTTTTGCATTTTGTCATTACCCTCACCCGTAGAGGTACAGAAGCAAGAGGCGGTGTCTACAACTCACAGAAGTTACGCAGGTAGTGCAGCTCATCCAGGATGGCACATCAATGCGAGCTGTGGCAGGAAAGGTAGCTGTGTCTGTCAGCAGTGTCCAGAGGATGGGGCAGATACCAGGAGACAGGCTAGTACACCAGGAGACATAGAGGGGGCCGCAGGAGAGCAACAACCCAGCAGCAGGACCTCTACCTCCTCCTTTGTGGCAGGAGGACCAGGAGGAGCACTGCCAGAGCCCTGCAAAATGACCTCCAGCAGGCCACAAATGTGCATGTGTCTTCTCAAACTGTCAAAAACAGACTCCAGGCCCGATATCCATAAGTGGGTGTTATGCTTACAGCCCAACACCGTGCAGGGCAATTGGCACTTGCTAGAGAGCACCAAAATTAGCAGATGAGAGCAGGTTCACACTGAGCACATGTGACAGATGTGACAGAGTCTGGAGACGCCGTGGAGAGGGATCTGCTGCCTGCAACATCCTTCAGCATGACCGGTGTGGCAGTGGGTCAGTAATGGTGTGGGGTGGCATTTCTTTGGAGGGCTGCGCAGCCCTCCATGTGCTCGCCAGAGGTAGCCTGACTGCCATTAGGGACCGAGATGAGATCCTCAGACCCCTTGTGAGACCATATGCTGGTGCGGTTGGTCCTGGGTTCCTCCTAATGCAGGACAATGCCAGACCTCATGTGGCTGGAGTGTGTCAGCAGTTCCTGCAAGATGAAGGCATTGAAGCTATGGACTGGCCCGCCCGTTCCCCAGACCTGAATCTGATTGAGCACATCTGGGACATCATGTCTCGCTCCATCCACCAATGTCACCTTGCACCACAGACTGTCCAGGAGTTGTCTGATGTTTTAATCAAGATCGGGGAGGAGATTCCTCAGGAGACCATCCGCCACCTCATCAGGAGCATGCCCAGGCCTTGTAGGGAGGTCATACAGGCACTGGGGAGTCATACAGGCACAGGGAGGTCATACAGGCACGTGGAGGTCACGCACAATACTGAGCATCATTTCCTTGCCTTGACACAGTTTTATTGTTCTCAGCGCATTCAGCTATGTAATGAATAAAGTTTTGCACCTGGAATATTTCATTCAGTGATATCTAGGATGTGGGATTTTGCGGTTCTCTTTAATTTTTGAGCAGTGCATTATCAGTGGATCAAAGAAGCTAAACAAACTATAAAGAGACATTTATCCACTGAAAGTAGATCAACAAATTAGTTTTATTGAACAATATATCAGAAAAATATTTTGCATATACAGAGATATGATAAAACCTAATGGGAGCCGCATAGTACATGTAATAAGGTTAAAAGGTTAATAGCAAACGAGGGCAAAAACAGTATGTAAATAAATATATATATCTATTTTATAAGATGGGCGCAGGACGGGTCCTTGAGGGGAGATATGTGTCATCGCGGCTATTAGCTGCGGTGATGTGAGCCCGGAAGCATGCTCCAGCACATATAGTGCTGAGAGAGTTATTAGGCCATTCCAGGGCCGGGTTTTAAGAGCAGTCATAAGAGATGGGTGGGAATGACGGCTCACATATCCCAACCCAGGGGCGCGGTTTGGCAGATAAAATGGAGACGGAGTGTCTCAGCCAGTGTCTGGAGATGTGTGGATCTCCTGTATGTTAGTCTGTGCTGAGGCCTAAAGAACCGGACATATGTTGTGTGGACATTTTACTTTGTGTTTTCCCTTTGGCTGCTCTTTTGTTTGGATTCCTGAGCGGTTTATGCAGTTCTAATTAACCTGACTGACATTTTAATGAAACCGCTTCTTGTGCCGACCTCAACCGCAGCTGAGTGAGTACAAATCTCTACTGTATATATATATATATATATATATATATATATGTACTAGCTTGGCCCGGGCGATATTATCGCACATTGGTCGTCAGGGCGCAGGCAATTTCAGAAAAAGCAAGCTGGTAAATTAAATGTATTTCCATGAGATGATGAACACAGACAGGTATTTATATATGTAGATTGGTAATACAATAAATTGGTTTGATAAGTAGCGGCCAAAAAATGTCTTCTGGTTGAGGCGCCACCTGCAGGTCATTGTGTCTTTCTGCAGGTTTATGAAAATGAATGTTTAAACTGTATTTAGTGATAAAATCGTGGATGTGCGGTTTGTTTGGCTCTTTTCTTGCTGAAGGGGGCAAGTTTACCTTTCGAATGATGTATCCTTTGTGTGTGTGGGTGCAGTATGAACGGAGATACAAAGTAATCACCGAAAAACAGTGTTTAGAAATAATAGAATAGATATGCACAGTGAAATTGTAACGGTACACTGTGAGGACACAGCATTTTATCTGAATTAACCAGACATCTATTTTCAGTAATCCAGGAGGAATAGACTGTTATCTATATGTTGACTTTTGAATTTGTGAGTTTGTTCTTCAGTTAGTCAAGAACCAAACATTGCTGTCAAATGAGTCTTAAACATTGACTTTTTATATTTTTGAACGGCTGATGTTTGCCTCTTAGATCAGCTCCTACAGCTTATTGTCTGCTATCTTTGCAAGATAGTGATGCAGGTTCAATGAACAATGGATGTTTGCTTAATATGTTGAATGACCATTGTGTGGGTCCAGTGGCTTGCTGACTTGCAAAACAGAAGGACAAACTATGCAACGATGCAAATTTATCAAACAATGCAAGTTAACGTCATCACATCTTCCTCTTGACCCCTGGAGGTTGGTTTGAAGGTCAACAGTTGCGAGCTATATAAGTGGGATATGCCTCTATCAATATACATCCAGACATCCAAATCAGCCAAGAGATCCAGAGATCCAAAGAACCAGAGACTCTTTGCAAGACAGCAGCCAAGACATCATGGCTCCAGCACAAGGTACACAGATTTGACATTCTACAGGATGTGCGCTTAGAGGACCACAGCCCCGGCTGAAAGAATACAGATATGTTCCATTGACCATCACTGAACCATGGATACATTTGGGGTATTTGGGATTTGGACCCACCGGTCACCTGACTCCATGGAGATGTTCGGACAAGCCAGGGTGTGACCCTCCGGTCACCTGGCCTTGTACCTCAATGGACTGTCATCTTCCTACACTTGTTGTTACCTCCTCTGTGTGTGGCACAGGTGGGGTAGTCGGCCCTGGAAGCTCTGAAGTAACATGTGCCATTATCCCGGCGAGTCAGTGGAGGGGTGAGACTGTAATGTCACCATCTTGGGTATTGTGCTGGGACTGTTCTACGTGTTATCTGCCCATTTTGTGATTCAGTAAAGTATTGTCACACTGTTCACCCTCACCCTGTGATGTCTGAGTAGTAAAAGGAGAACGGGCATTCGGTGGGATGATCCCTGGTCCATGCAGTTTCGGCTAGCAGACAAGTGCACCCACAGACTCCCACCCCTCCGTGTCTCCACATACATTAATCGTAAAAAGTAATTAAAGTGCTTATTTTTAATAAATGTATGTTAATGTTTCATTAATGAGAATTCCAATGATCAGCAATAAGGACAGATAAAAAGACAATTCACCACCATAATTAAATATAACAAATACCTAATTGGGAGAGACACTACTCCCCCATACGTTTCACACAGACAGCTGGTCACCAGATACTGATGATGGAGGGGACGGGCGGTCACTAGATACTGATGATAGAGGGGATGGGCGGTCACCAGATACTGATGATGGAGGGGACGGGCGGTCACCAGAAACTGATGACGGAGGGGACAGCTGGTCACCAGATACTGATGATGGAGGCGACGGGCGGTCACCAGATACTGATAATGGAGGTGACGGGCGGTCACCAGATACTGATGATGGAGGGGACGGGCGGTCACCAGATACTGATGATGGAGGGGATGGACGGTCACCAGAAACTGATGATGGAGGGGACGGACGGTCACCAGATACTGATGATGGAGGAGACAGCTGGTCACCAGATACTGATGACGGAGGGGACGGGCAGTCACCAGATACTGATGATGGAGGGGACGGGCAGCACCAGACACTGATGATGGAGGTGACGAGCGGTCACCAGATACTGATGATGGAGGGGATGGGCAGTCACCAGATACTGATGATGGAGGGGACGGGCGGTCACCAGATACTGATGATGGAGGGGATGGGCGGTCACCAGATACTGATGATGGAGGAGACAGCTGGTCACCAGATACTGATGACGGAGGGGACGGGCAGTCACCAGATACTGATGATGGAGGGGACGGGCAGCACCAGACACTGATGATGGAGGTGACGAGCGGTCACCAGATACTGATGATGGAGGGGATGGGCAGTCACCAGATACTGATGATGGAGGGGACAGGTGGTCACCAGATACTGATGATGGAGGGGACGGGCGGTCACCAGATACTGATGATGGAGGAGCGGCCGCAAGGCGACAGCAAACCTGCCCGTGACGCCACTTCAGGTAAGACCGCCGGCCGGCCTCACCTAGGAGATCCTGGTGGGCTGCACCAGCGTCTCACGGACATGGTGTCACACACACTCACACACTTTATGATGAGATTTTATTTTCAATAGGTTTCTTAGGAAGAAGTTTTCAGGAGTTTTTGAAGTTTTTTTTAAAACCTTTTTGTCTTGTTTTGTTAATTCCCAGGAGGAATCCGCCTCACAGATGGGACAGGAACTTTCTTTTTTTTTTTTCTACAAGCGTTTTTGAAAAACTGTGAAGATAAAATGAAATTGCTTAAAACTGTAAGATGTGAGCAGCAGAGAGGATTCACATTGAGAGGAAACTGCTGAAAACACGGTGTGAACAAAGCCTAAGCGTCAGACTGCTTTTTCCTATTGTAAGGCGCGGACTCTTTTGAAGCTGTAATTTTAGATAAATCCACAAGGTGGCGCTGCTGGAAATCAGTAATCGATTCGGAATTAATTCAAAATGATTGAACTCAGGTAAATCTGGATTTGGGCAAAGAAAATGATGAGAATCTGTCCATCACCGGCCCACCGCGCTGTCAGACCGCACCGACCGGCCTCATGATATTGGGGGACACGTCAGGACATTTACAGGCCTAGTCAAACGCAATCGGGGGGTGATGATGCCACGATGCGGCGGAGAAGACACCTGAAGACCGGACAGCAGCTGCGCGGCTGGACATGTGATGGCCGGGGAGAGCTGAGTATTTTTCTTTACCTCCGTATATTATGGTCTTTGATCTGCGGAGACCTCGGAGTATAATAAGACTCGGAATAAATACGATGCAAATTACATTTCCTGGTCATATTTCAGTGGATCTGCAGATCTGAATCATAGCAGATCCGCTCATCTCTAGTCGATGTGTCTTTCCCTCGTACACAGATACAGTGGTGTGAAAAAGTGTTCACACCCTTCCTGATTTCTATTCTTTTCCATGTTTGTCACTTAAATGTTTCCGATCACCAAACAAATGTAAATATTAGACAAAGATAACAACACGAGTAATCACAGAAAGGGAAAAAGAAATCCAAACCTCCAGGGTCCTGTGTGAGAAAGTGATTGCCCCCTAAACCTAATAACTGGTTGGCCGCCCTTAGCAGCAACAACTGTAATCCAGCGTTTGTGATAACGAGCAGTGAGTCTTTTAAGCTCTGGAGGAATTTTTGCCGCTCATCTTTGCAGAATTGATGTAATTCATCCACATTGGACAGTTTTGAGCATGAGCCGCCTTTTTAAGGTCATTACAGTATCTCAATCGGATTAAGGTCAGGACTTTGACTAGTCCACTCCAAAGTCTTTTTTTGTTTTTCTTAAGCCATTCACAGGTGGACTTGCTGGTGTGTTTTGGATCATTGTTCTGCTGCATAACCCAAGTGCGCTTCAGCTTGAGGTCACGAACAGACGACCGGACATTCTCCTTCAGGATTTTCTGGGCGACAGCAGAATTCATGGTTCCATTTACCACAGCAAGTCTTCCAGGACCTGAAGCCGCAAAACAGCCCCAGACCATCACAGTGCCGCCACCATAGTTTACTGTTGGTATGATGTTCCATTTCTGAAATGCTGCGTTACGTCTACGCCAGATGTAATGGGACATATGTAACACAGGTAATTGGATGCAGTGACAGAGGCACAGAGCAAGGGTTAACAGAGGAAAACAGTACGCCTCCTCGCAGGGAGAAACGGGGAATAAATCAGATTAATGCTAGGAATTACAAAAAGAAAGAGCAACTTAAGGTGACAGTTTATATGTAAGTCAATTTCACTTAGCGTGACTCCAGTGCCTGTCACTTCCTCTGGGTTGAATGTGGCTGAGGCTGGTGCTGAATTCTTCCGGCTTCCCCGCCTAACAAGTCGGTCCTTTCTCTTCTGGCGCAGCAGGCAGTCACAGGTCTGACCCGCTGAGCCCCAGTCCGTTACGCTGCTCTGCAGCCACGAGTATTTCATGGCAGTCTCCCACTCGGCGTGCACTCCTCAGCACGTCAGACGACGTCTCCCGATCCTTACTGCACCCGACCTTTATCGCTGCCGCATGGCCTATTGTTATTCGCGGCGCAGGCAAGGTCCTCATTGTCACTTCATTCTGGTGGGAACTCTCTCCCTCTTCCCGCACAAACCCCCTTATACCCTCAGGACTCACCATCCCCCTCTATGCAGGTCAAGAGTCGCCTCCGTCCTCAATCTTCTTCCCCCTGCAACAGGAGGCTCGGCCCCAGCAGTTCCGGACCCGGTGCCCTGTCAGCACCCACAGCCTGGTCTTCTCTCCTACACATACACCTTCCAAAAAGTTCAACCTTTGTCTTGTCAGTCCACAGAGTTAGTCTCTCAAAAGTCTTAGTGCTAATCAAGAGGTTTTCTGACAAAACTGAGACGAGCCTTCATGTTCTCATTGCTCAGCCGTGGTCTTCGTCTTGGAACTCTGCCATGCCGGCCATTTTTGCCCAGTGTCTTTCTTATAGTGGAATCATGAACATTGACCTTAACTGAGGCAAGTGAGGTCTGCAGTTCTTTGGATATTGCTGTGGGATCTTTTGTGACCTCTTTTAGGAGTTGTTACTGCACTCTAGGGGTAATTTTGTTCGGCCAGCCACTCCTGGGAATGTTCATCATTGTTCCATGTTTTCACTATTTGTGGATAATGGCCATCACTGTGGTTCGCTGGAATTCTGAAGCTTTAGAAATGGCTTTATAACCTTTTCCAGACTGATAGATCTCAATTACTTTGTTTCTCATTTGTTCCAGAATTTCTTTTGATCGCTGTGTGATATCTAGCTTTTGAGGACCCTTTGGTCTACTTCATTTTGTCAGGTAGGTCCTATTTAAGTGATTTCTTGATTGAGGACAGGTGTGGCAATAATCAGGCCTTGGTGTAGCTGGGGAATGTGACCTCAGCTTTCCATAGATGTGATAAATCACAGTTAATTTATGTTTTAAAGGGGGGGGGAGTCATTCACTTTTTCACTGTATGGTTGGATTTCATTTTCACTTAATAATAAAGACCTTCATTTATAAACTGTATTTTGTGATTACTTGTGTTATCTTTGTCTAACATTTACATTTATTTGGTGATCAGAAACATTTAAATGTGACACACATGGAAAAGAATAGGAAATCAGGAAGGGGGGCAAAGACTTTTTCACACAACTGTATGTGAGTGTCTAGAAATACTTTTCAGGCTGTAATTATAACTTTTGCCCACAAGATGTCGTTGCGGCTCTCCTTCAGCGCTGGATGATGATTTCCCACACGCTGCAAACTATGGAGCTGGAAAATCTAGAAACTTTTTAATTTTCATTACTTTACATCTATTCTGGATGATCGGGGAAGAAGATTGTGTCTGTAGAGCAAGCCTTGTGACCCATATTGGAGAAATCCAGGTAAGTACTGGAATCTGCCTCCTTATAAAATGAGTAAATGGATACATTCACTTCTATTAAAGGGGTATTCCCATCTCCAAGATCCCACCCAATATGTAGTAGGTGTAATAATAATAATATTATCACACACCTCCAATTAGAAATGTAGTATAGTTTTTCTGCTTCTCTGTGTCTCTTACCTCATGTGCAGGCATTGCAGGACCGTAGGTTTCCATAGTTACTACCACTGATAAAGTGACAGCTAGCTAGTAGCTAGTGGTCGTATCCATGGATACCGAAGGTCCTGCAATGCCTGCACATGAGGAAAGACACAAATGAATCAGAAAAACTATACTACACTTCTAATTGAAGGTATGTGCTAATATTATTATTACACCTACTAGATATTGGGGTGGGATCTTGGAGATGGGAATACCCCTTTAAGTTGTACTTTAGAGTGAACTTGTCAGGAGTGTGTCATGTCCTTCTAGGAGATCCGGGGTTAGAAGATCACTAAATATTGTGAATCACAGATCTTCCATTTAGCCTGTGTGTTTACATCTCATATTAAATGGATTTGGTTTAACGCTCCTTTCTATTCTGGTCAGAAACATGTAGCTCCATTTCAGCTGCTTCTGATCTGGTCATTTCCTCTCCCTATAAAACTTGGACAAACCTTCTCTGTCTTGCCAGTGAAAGCTTTGCTTCCTAGCTCGTTGGAGACGTTGTGCTGAATAGTAGATGGTTGTTGCTGCTGGAGATCGTTGCGTGCTGTTTTTGGGTGTAAGCTTTCCTCATTGCCCTACTCCGATTTGGTTGGTACATTCCTATCCTTCCCTATATACCTCTCTACCTTTGCTGCGTGCTTAGTATGTTTGTTGCTTTCTGTTATCCCAGTCTATCTTACGTGTTTATACACTAGCATTTCTGTCCCAGACCCCTCAGGAGGGGGAGGGGACATCTGAGTGTATAACAGGAAAACAGTAAGGATGGTGGCCCAAACCTCCTCACCTTTAGAGGTTTGTTTGGGAGCAGGGATAGTTAGGGCCCCAGTCCTAGAAACAGTGCAGGGCCCCTTTCCCTAATAATGAACAGTCGAAGCGTGACAGAACTTTATACATTGACAAATATAAAGTAAGATCATCGATATTTCACTTCTATTCAATAAAATCCTATTTGTGGTTGGACCAAAAGTTTTGGTCCTTGAAATTCTCCGACGTAAAGGTCATACTATAGAAATAATTGGAATAAACTCTTTATAATGAGGCCGTGTAGCCATCCCTATATTGATCAGATGAGTGAGGTCCGGCGTCTGGGGGCTTCCTACTGTGGCCAGAAGTGTTGGATCCATCTATAAAACGAATGTGCCCTAACAGAGCAGTGAAAAATGTCTCAGAAAGATAGAACCTAATTCCTGGAGACCCTCCACATGGCATCCTGACCTCCCTAGTACACAACTCGCCATCCATGCAGCCAATGCCCCAATATCATCTACATACTAGGAAAAAACTAAACGTTTAGCATTTTTACCAATGACGCGAACTCTACGTCATCCATAAGTCATGTACCTGAATGGTGCCACCTCAGTGATCTTCCATGTGCTCTACTTGATCTCACTGAAGACTTTACTACTGAGTACTGAGCAACCCCGGTGTCAACCCCCCGACAGATAACCATATAATACTGCTGCCCCTCACAATCCCTGTGTCTCCTGCTGTCTGGTAGACCTTTCAGGTCTAGATGACAAAACAATCATTCATTTTTAGACTGGCTCTGGATTATTAAATGTTTTTACGCTGGTTGCTGACTCAGTCACCAAGGATATGCTTGATGTAACATATGCTCCACGTACAGGTCTTTTGCTGTATGGCTTTAGACTCCTGACCCATATGGAGATGTCAGTTGTGATTTGCTGCTGTCTCCGAGTCTTCACATCATCATACTACAGCAAGGTACTAAGCTGGGGCTGATAAACAACTTCCAACATGGTGCCGGCGCCATCATCATTTCACCTTAATCCCTAGTCATGTAGAATATGGCGGGTATTGGAGTCAAAACATGACAGCTGACATCACTACCTACACGAAGGTCAACATTCAGGTTACCCTAATGTTGGGTCATCTTTCTTATACACCACATGTGATAATGTAAGGTAGAAGACTTATGTGAGCCCTGAACTTTGGGGGCCCAAAAGTCTCACTGCCACATGGAAGACACCAGTGTTATAAATGGCACAGTGTAGGCAAGGCCCTGGCAGAGATTTATTTCTGGGGCTCAGAGATGTTAATGTTTCTGCTAGACTAAAGAAAACGTTTCTCAGAGCTACTTACATACTTAGAGGAATCTAGCCAGATTCCATCCTAGAGCCCATTCTGGAGCCCATCTCAGAGCTCATCCCAGAGCCCATGCAGGAGCCCATCCTGGAGCCCATCTCAGAGCTTATCCCAGAGACCATGCAGGAGCCCATCCTGGAGCGCATCCTAGAGATCATCCTAGAACCAATTCTAAATCCCATACTGGATCCCATCCCAGACATCCTGGAGCCCATCCTAGAGCGCATCCTAGAGATCATACTAGAGCCTATATTATAGCCTATCCTAGAACCCATCCTTAAGCTCATCCTGGGGCCCATCCCAGAGCTCATTCTGGAGCCCATCATAGATATCATCCTAGAGTCTATTCTGGAGCCCATTCTAGAACCTATCCTGCAGCCCATCCTAGAGCCCATTCTGGAGCTCATCCTAGAATCCAAGTTAGGCATCTCTTAGTGGCATTTATGTACTTAGAAGTACTGAACTAGAGGCCATACTGGTGTAGGTTCTCATGCCTTTGCAAGACAGAAGGGTCTGGCTCTACGTCGCATTGACCCATTTCTCCAAGAAAGTAAATTAAAAATAAGTAAGACTCCCAGCCAAGGTGGTCTCTCCTCATTTCAGGGTTCCTGAGCAGTTGAGGAGCACAGAACAGGTTCTCAATCCTTACGGGAAAAAAGTAAATACTTGGTGTTTGTTCCTTTCTACATCTTGAAGGCCTACAGCAGATGGTCTCTGTGGTGGCTGCCCAACCTGCAGACCCCCTGTATCATGAAAGCCTCACTGTCTGACCATAAAACCAGCAATACAGTGATGATAAAATGTGAGATCAGCCAGGGAAGTGGTAAGAAAATAAAGTCAGTGTAATATTAAGTAATGAGGGGGTGATTTATTGCTAGATAGAAACCTTCTACAATCATCCACACACAAGACGCGAAGCTTTACCAAGGATACTCCGATACAATGCAGGTGGCACCACCTGTGTGATCGGTGATAGACTTATTTTGTATGGCGACATACAAACACATATAGAATATATTCTACAGTCCAGGACGTCGCTGGATCTTGTGGGTATCAGATTCTTGGTGTCTTCTCAGTTCTCTGCATAATCAATGTCTCGCTCAGTGAGGTTGAGAGGCGGGTTCAAAACTCTCCATATTCCCTTAGTGCCCCCTTCTCTAGAAGAAACAGAACAAACACTTAGAGAGATGGGACATATAGTGAGATATATTGAACATGTCGGTGCAGTGGTGATACTCTAAAGGTTAGTCTTTGGATCAGCCGACCTATATGATTTGCAATAATTGAATTGTTGGCCACATTAGATCATAAGACCGGTCCAATGGAGAATTTTTGTAAAGGATATCAGCTGGTGGGACAAATAACCTTACATTAGAACTGGAGTCCTTCCCCAGACACCATGCACACAAACCCCGTACTTAGCTTCCTGAAGAACGTCCGGGCTCTTCGTGCCTTCTTGACATCCCTGATGAGGCAACGATAGATCTCGTGGCTCTTGACCCCATTTAAAGTTGAGGAGACCCTGTGATTTCCATTCTGCATTTGTTCCAATATCACCATAGTGGAGTTCTCTGATATGTCGTCCTCACGGCGGTTCAGCCATTTCACAACGGGAACCTTGTACCAACCAGCAGAGATGCAACGAGCCACTGTCACGTTGTCAATAGTTTCGATCTGCACTGGAGGCTCCTCTTCTTCTAATGGGTTAACAGAAAGATGGCGACACTGTATGAGGAAATGTGTGAACACTCAGGGTTAAAATTAAAGGGGTATTCTAGCTTCTCTCGCTTCTACAATGGAAGGTCAGCAGGACAGAGGACTTCATGATTACTGATACAGGTGAACCGGCAGGTATCAATAAACAGAACATCAACAGTCTTGCTCAGAGTGCAACCTCGGAGAACCAGCAGGGGGATATAATTCTTACTATAATTCTTACTATTCTTACGTGCTTCACACTAAAGCAGGCCATACACATCGGATAGTTGTTGGAAGAATGATCTATCCCAACTCCCCCATAGACAGCAATGCTCATCTCAGCCGAGTGCTCCTGTGCTCTGTATGAGAGAGGCGCTGCTACATGAGCCTGGCAACAACTTATCTCTGCACAAAAAGATTGGCCATTAAAATTCAACCAGCGGATCCTTCTGTTTTCTAACATCATTTGTTTGGGGAGTCATGGAGTCTCCATAAAAGCCTGTGGGTTCAGCAGACTTATCTAATGTCCCTATGCCCTAGCAGAAATGTCTCAACTTCACAAAAGTGGACTTCCATCAACCCAATCGCCACAAGTAGGCTTCATGGATTAGTCTAGCCCTAGAATATGACATACCTTGTATCAGGAGTTTCAGCTTAACTTCCCCCTTACCATGGGGGCTGATGGCTTTACATGTGTATAATGCTTCATCCAGATAGTCCACATTACTCAGTAACATGGTCAAGTCTCCCTCACTGATCACTGAGGTATCAACCTTCACTCGGCATGATATTTGTAGTCCTGTTCTTCAAAGTCTTCCCTGTCTTTGTGGAAGCTGTAGACAAGCTTGGGTTCCTTGTATTCGTATATCTGCTGGATGTAAGCATAGATGTCCTCCACCTCGATCTCTTCAACAATGTCCTCCCGGTGCCAGCTGAAGCCCAAGTCATAGGTGCCCTCGATGAAGGAGAACTGACAAGGCAGAGTGGCATTACCAAAACGAGGAACGAGTACCTCTTCATGCTTAGGCTTGGGTATTTCATAGTCACAGTCTAAAGACAAGAGAAAAAAAACAAGGTGTAAAACCACCCAACATTTCTATGGTTGGACCATAGAGGAAGTGAGTTCAGAGTGGACTTTGGTGCCCCTTTCATGTGAATCATATTCCAAAGTTCGGCAGTTTGTCCCATGCAAAGCATTGACTGGTACCAGGCAGCTTACGTGTGTCATGGGGCAGAATGGAGATTAATGGCCTTGTTGTATTTGTTAGTGTTCGCCGTGAGTGGAGTCTTGGAGAGATATAGGAGTCATCTTCAGCAAAGAACATACACAGCAGCAAACAGCTGCCATTTCCACATGACAGGAGGCGATGAACAGGCATTTATGGAAGACTATAGCCTGGTAGCCTTTACAGACATCAGAGGTTGGGAAAGGTGAAAGACAATGTTCTGAGGATTACGTTTGGTATTGGTGGGAGGTTTGTTGAAGGTTGATATGGGTAAGAAATGCAATGGTTAGCATAGGTCAGAGACTTGCTTTTATTTGGCATGGATCATGGTCATGGCCTGGTTAATGGTTTTTATGGGTCAGAGACTTGTTTATGGTTGGATCCTTGGTTCAGGCTTGTTGTGGGTTGGTAAAGGTTGCAGCCTGGCAGATTGTTAGTAGGGGTGGTATATGTGGGTGGTTGTCTTTGGTCAATGACTTGGAATTGGCATGACAGGGACTTGTACTTGTTAATAGTGAGGGTTAGGTTTGTAGAGGTTTGGTATGAGTTGGATCCTTGTAGATTGCTGGCATGGGTCAGGGACTTGCTGGTGTTTGGTACTAGTCAGGGACTTGTTAGTCGCTGGCACAGATCAAGGATGTGTTGTTTAGCCTATATCTAGATGTTAGAAGGAAACAGGAATAAAAGTGGCACTGTTTAAAAACAGAGAAACAACAAAACACCTATAAAACCAGCATTTACATACATGAGAAAAAAAAGCATCAGTGATTGGTCCTTTTTGTCTTTATATTGCCTATCTCATGTAGCCATACCCATCCTATGACTAAGGGCGCTGTGTACGCGCCAGAAACGCGTCAGTGTTTATTCTGTTTTTAAACGTGGCTAACATGCCTTAAATAAAGTTTTTTCTATTTTTCTACCGGCTGGAGTGCCACGTCTATTCCTGTTTCCTTCTGTCTACTGCTGTGCTCACCAGCGGAGTCTGGCACCCACCTGTGTTTTCCTTCATTGGACCCAGCCTCATTTGGTCGTATGCTTGGATCACGTGTCAAGCTCCCACAACACTTTCTCCTATATCTATGTGTCATATATTTTTGGAACATTGCAGGTTGGTGCAGGGTGAAGAAACATTATTGGGTTACAGAAGTGTAATGTTTGTATTCAAAAGAGACTTGTGAATATTTTGGACTTTTAAATGATTGGAGCTCAAGGACTGGTAGACAGCGGAAACGGGACACAGAATTTTTGTAGCTTGACATAACTCATATACATTATAGGATGTTCACATACAGACGTAATAGTTTCCAGGGTCAGAATGGGAGGAAGCTAAAGAGAATTGAAGGCTGGGAACAGAGATGTGGTGTTTTGCAGAGGTCTGAGTCGTTGGCGGGAGACAGCTCTTGGTGGTTGGCCGTCAACAGATGTTTGTTGCTTGGCCAGAGACAGATGTTTGGTGATTGGTTGGGATTTGGAACAGATGCTTGGTGGTTGGCCTAGAAAAGATGCTGGGTGGTTGACAAAGGACAGATGCTTGGTGGTTGGTGTTGTGAATGGATTTGAGATGAGTTCTGAGCAGAGACTCCCTCTGGTGGTTACAAGCGGTACGGGTCTGTTCAGTGAAGATTGTGAGGAATGGGAATCAGGTGTTACTGACTGGTCTTATATAAGGGAGTTACCTTCCCATCAGGGTTGCCGGTGATCAATTGTTCTGGTCTGAATCCTTTACTCCAGTTTCCCTTGTAGCCTGCTGTGTCGTGTCTGCATCTCCTGCTAACAGATAAGACATTTTCTTCTTTTTTGTTTGTGCTGTATTTTTGCATTTTGTCCTGCACTTCTGTGGGGGCCTTCAGGGTCCCCTCCGGGGGCTTCTGCCCTCTCAGTTTAGTTCAGCCACTGATGTTTGTACTTTTGCTTTTTCCAGTTTTTTCAGTGGCTGCTGTTTTGATTTTGTTTCACCAGAGAACTAATTTAGGTGGTAGAGGTCGTGTGATCTCAGGTCTTTTTTGAAATTAGTAGAGTTGGTGTTTTTCAGGGTTTTCTGGGATTGCAGTAAGTGCCCTTCCTATCCTTTTCTATTTAGATAGTTTTGGCCCCAGCGTTTGCTCATACTATTTTCTTTCTGTGTCAGTATTTCATCTTGTCTAACCGCCATTACATGTTTGGGGGCTTTCTATTATCTTTGGGGTTCTGCTCCGGGGCAGATAGCTTTCCTATATCTATCTTCAGGTGTAGTTAGTTTCTCAGGCTGTGACGAGGCGTCTAGGACCAACGTAGGAACGCTCCACGGCTGCCTCTAGTTGTGGTGGTTAGTCAGGGTACTGCAATCTCATAGATTCCAACTGCTCTGGTGTATTGCCTTTTTACCTGCACTCCTCAGCTACCGAAACATAACAGTATCACCGGCCTCAAAATTGAAAATTTTATGGTACTCACAGAAGGGAAAAAATTTTGTGAAAGAATAAAGGTTGTCAGAGTTGTCAGAGATATTTTTCTGTTTGTTGTTTTTTTCTCCCTCTGTATCTCTGGGTGCTGGGGAGGATCTTTTCTCCCAATGGAGTTTGCACAGTTGTCTGGCCGTGTGGATCAGCTTGCCACTGAGGTTCGGAGTATTGCTACATATCTTGCTAGGTTGCCTGTTGTGGAACCTAGGATCCCCATGCCAGATTTGTTTTTGGGGGATCGAGCTAAGTTTCAGAATTTCAAAAATAATTGTAAATTGTTTTTTTGCCTTAAAATCTAAGTCCTCAGGGAACGCAGCGCAGCATGTTCAAATTGTCATCTCTCTCCTGCGCGGCGATCCTCAGGATTGGGCTTTTTCCCTGACACCTGGGGATCCTGTTTTGAGTGATGTTGATGCATTTTTTCAGGCTTTGGGGTTATTGTACGATGAGCCTAATGTCACTGACCAAGCTGAAAAAGCCTTGTTGGCATTAAATCAGGGGCTTGATGACGCTGAGTTATACTGTCAGAGATTCCGTAGGTGGGCAGTCCTGACCAAATGGAATGACGACGGTTTGGCAGCCCTTTTTCGGAAGGGTCTGTCAGATAATGTAAAGGATGTTATGGTGGGATTCCCTGTCCCTCTGGTCTCAATGATTCTATGTCATTAGCGATTCAAATTGACAGACGTTTGCGTGAGCGGAGAAGTATGCGTGGAGTGGTGTTGCCTTGTGAACCAGCTTCTGAACCCATGCAGTGTGATAGAGTGGTGTCTGGGGCACAGCGTCATGAGTTTCGAAAGCGCAATGGGTTATGTTTCTACTGTGGGGATGCCTCTCATGCTATTTCAGTCTGCCCTAAGCGGGGAAGACGTTTTGCACGCTCAGTTGTCTTGGGTAGTGTTCAGACTAAGTTTTTGTTAACTGTCACTCTGATATGCTCTCTGTCCTCATTTTCTGCTCAGGCTTTGTTGATTCTGGAGCAGCTATTAACCTGATGGATTATGATTTTGCTAAACGTTGTGGGTTTCCCTTGATACCCCTACAGAAGTCTATTCCCCTACTGGGGATCGATTCTACCCCTTTGGCTGAGAATAAACCCCAGTTTTCTACTCAGGTGATAATGAGGGTTGAACCTGATCACCAGGAGTGCTGCAAATTTTTGGTTCTGTATAATCTGCATGACATTATCGTGCTGGGTTTCCCTTGGTTACAGTCTCATAATCCTGTTTTGGATTGGAAATCTGTGTCTGTAACCAGTTGGGGCTGCCAATGTGTTAATACCAACACTCCTGTTTTTTCTGCCTCCCCCAGGCTCAGGATGTTCCTGACTTTTTGATTGATTTTTCTGATGTGTTTAGCGAAAGTAAATCTGCATCCTTACCTCCCCATAGGAGCTATGACTGCGCTATTGAATTAGTGCCGGGTAGTAAATTCCCTAAAGGTCGCCTTTTTAACTTGTCTGTACCTGAACATGACGCTATGCGGTCTTATATCAAGGAATCATTGGAGAAGGGTCATATCAGACCATCCTCTTCACCCTTAGGTGCCGGTTTTTTCTTTGTGGCCAAAAAAGATGGTTCATTAAGGCCGTGTATTGATTATCGTCTCTTGAACAATATTACTGTGAAATATCAATATCCGTTACCCTTGATTTCTGACCTGTTTTCCAGGGTGAAAAACGCTACTTGGTTTACCAAGCTTGACCTCAGGGGGGCGTATAACCTTATTCGCATTAAGCACGGGGATGAATGGAAGACGGCATTCAATACCCCTGAAGGGCATTTTGAGTACCTGGTGATGCCCTTTGGGCTCACTAATGCTCCTTCCGTCTTCCAGTCCTTCATGAATGACATGTTCAGGGATTTTGTGGACAAATTTCTGATTGTTTATTTGGATGATATCTTGATTTTTTCTAATGACTGGGACTCTCATGTGAAACATGTTCGAACTGTGTTCCAGATTTTGAGAGAGAATGCTCTGTATGTGAAGGGATCAAAGTGTCTTTTTGGCGTACAGAGGATCTCATTTCTGGGATTCATTTTGTCCCCATCTGTTATCGAAATGGACCCGGTCAAGGTTCAGGCCATCTGTGATTGGGTCCAACCTACTTCATTAAAGGCTCTTCAGAGATTTTTGGGTTTTGCCAATTTTTATCGTAAATTTATTGGTAATTTCTCGGTTATTGTTAAACCATTAACTGATTTGACCACAAAAGGTTCTGATGTGGTGAATTGGCCTCCTGAGGCAGTTTCTGCATTTCAGGAACTTAAGCAGAGATTCACTTCTGCTCCTGTTCTACGGCAGCCTGATGTTTCTCTGCCATTTCAGGTGGAGGTTGATGCCTCTGAAATTGGGGCAGGTGCCGTTTTGTCCCAAAAAGATCCAGAGACCTCTAAAAGTAACCCTTGTGCCTTTTTCTCTCGAAAATTTTCTCCTACTGAACGTAATTATGACGTGGGTAATCGGGAGTTATTGGCCATGAAGTGGGCTTTTGAAGAGTGGAGACATTGGCTGGAGGGAGCCAAACATCAGGTGGTGGTCCTTACGGACCATAAGAATCTGGTCTATCTGCAATCTGCCAAGCGACTCAATCCTAGACAGGCCAGGTGGGCCTTGTTTTTCACACGTTTTAATTTTGTGGTTTCCTTTCTTCCTGGCACTAAGAATGTTAAGGCGGATGCCCTCTCGAGGAGTTTTCTTGCGGACTCTCCTGAGTTATCTGATCCTTCTGTTATTTTGAAAGAAGGTGTAGTTCTTTCCGCCATCTCGCCCAATTTGAGACTTGCTCTGGAGGGGTGTCAGGAGGATAGGCCCGAGTGCTGCCCTGTTGGAAAATTGTTTGTCCCGGACCAGTGGAGAAAGAGTGTGGTGTCTGAGATTCATTGTTCCGCATTGGCTGGGCATCCCGGAATTTTTGGTACCAGAGACTTGGTTAGTCGGTCCTTTTGGTGGCCTACCTTGTCTCGTGATGTCAGGGAATTTGTGCAGTCCTGCGGGACTTGCTCTCGCTCCAAGCCTTGCTCTCGCTCTAGTGGTTTGTTGATGCCATTGCCTGTGCCCAAGAGACCATGGACCCATATCTCTATGGATTTCATTTCCGACCTTCCTGTTTCTCAGAGAATGACCACCATCTGGGTAATTTGTGATAGGTTTTCCAAAATGATACATCTTGTGCCATTACCTAAGTTGCCTTCCTCCTCTGAATTGGTGCCGTTGTTCCTTCAGCACGTGGTTCGTTTACACGGCATTCCTGAGAACATTGTGTCTGACAGAGGAGTCCAGTTTGTTTCCAGATTTTGGAGGACTTTTTGTTCTAAACTGGGTGTTCAATTGTCTTTCTCCTCAGCATTTCATCCTCAGACCAATGGTCAAACTGAGAGAACAAACCAGACATTGGAGACTTATCTTAGATGCTTTGTGTCTGCTGATCAGGATGACTGGGTCTCTTTTTTACCTTTGGCTGAGTTTGCTCTTAATAATAGGGCTAGCTCTGCCACTTTGATGTCTCCGTTTTTCTGTAATTCTGGGTTTCACCCTCGATTTTCTTCGGGACAAACGGAGGCTTCTGTCTGTCCAGGTGTTGACTCTGTTGTGGAGCGTATGCAACAGATTTGGGACCAGGTAGTGGAGAGGTTGTCCCTCTCTCAGGAGAAGGCCCAGCGGTTTGCTAACCGGCATAGGACTGATGGTCCTCGGTTTAAAGTGGGGGACTTGGTCTGGTTGTCCTCAAAGAATATTCCTATGAGAGTAGCATCTCCTAAATTTAAGCCTAGGTTCATTGGACCTTATAAGATCATTGAGATTCTTAATCCTGTTTCTTTTCGTTTGCTTCTTCCAGGGACATTTAAGATCCACAACGTGTTCCACAAGTCCTTGTTGAAGAGGTTTGTTGAGCCAGTGGTTCCTGCTGCTGTGCCTCCTGACCCTGTTTTGGTTGAGGGCAATCTGGAGTATGTGGTTGAGAAAATATTAGATTCTCGTTTTTCTAGACGGAAACTCCAGTATTTGGTTAAGTGGAGAGGTTATGGTCAGGAGGACAATTCTTGGGTGTTTGCTTCGGACATCCATGCTAGGAGACTCATCCGTGCTTATTATAGAACTCATCCTGACCGACCTGGTTGCTCAAATGAGGGTTCGGTGACCCCTCCTCAAGGGGGGGGGTACTGTTGTGAATGGATTTGAGATGAGTTCTGAGCAGAGACTCCCTCTGGTGGTTACAAGCGGTACGGGTCTGTTCAGTGAAGATTGTGAGGAATGGGAATCAGGTGTTACTGACTGGTCTTATATAAGGGAGTTACCTTCCCATCAGGGTTGCCGGTGATCAATTGTTCTGGTCTGAATCCTTTACTCCAGTTTCCCTTGTAGCCTGCTGTGTCGTGTCTGCATCTCCTGCTAACAGATAAGACATTTTCTTCTTTTTTGTTTGTGCTGTATTTTTGCATTTTGTCCTGCACTTCTGTGGGGGCCTTCAGGGTCCCCTCCGGGGGCTTCTGCCCTCTCAGTTTAGTTCAGCCACTGATGTTTGTACTTTTGCTTTTTCCAGTTTTTTCAGTGGCTGCTGTTTTGATTTTGTTTCACCAGAGAACTAATTTAGGTGGTAGAGGTCGTGTGATCTCAGGTGTTTTTGAAATTAGTAGAGTTGGTGCCTTTCAGGGTTTTCTGGGATTGCAGTAAGTGCCCTTCCTATCCTTTTCTATTTAGATAGTTTGGGCCCCAGCGTTTGCTCATACTATTTTCTTTCTGTGTCAGTATTTCATCTTTTCTAACCGCCATTACATGTTTGGGGGCTTTCTATTATCTTTGGGGTTCTGCTCCGGGGCAGATAGCTTTCCTATATCTATCTTCAGGTGTAGTTAGTTTCTCAGGCTGTGACGAGGCGTCTAGGACCAACGTAGGAACGCTCCACGGCTGCCTCTAGTTGTGGTGGTTAGTCAGGGTACTGCAATCTCATAGATTCCAACTGCTCTGGTGTATTGCCTTTTTACCTGCACTCCTCAGCTACCGAAACATAACAGGTTGGCCTTGGTCAGATGTTTGGTTCTTGAGTGGGGACAGATATTTGGTTGACTTGGGACAGCTGCTTGGTGATTGGCCAGGCACAGATGTTTGGTTGGCCAGGGACAGATGTTTGGTTAGTGATAGGTGGTTGGCCAGGGACAGTTGCTTGGTGGTTGACTTGTGACAGATGGTTGGTGGTTGGCCGAAGACAGATGTTTGATGTTTGACCACTGACAGTTGCTTGGTGGTTAGCTGTGCAAAGATGTTTGATGGTAGGCCAGGTACATATGTTTGATGGTTGGCCAAGGACAGCTGCTTGGTCGATGCCCAAGGACTGATGTTTGGTTGTTGGCTGGGGAACAATGTTTGGTTGATGTTTGACAGGGACAGCTGCTTGGTGGTTTGTTGGGTACAGCTGCTTCGTGGTTGATCAGGCACACATGTTTATGGTTGGCGGGGGACAGATGTTTGATGGATGGCCAGGGACAGCTCCTTGGTAGATGGCTAGGGACACTTGGTTGGCGGTTGGATGAGCACAGATGTTTTGTTCTTGACAGGGGACAGATGTTTGATTGACTTGATAGATGCTTGTTAGTTGGCCGGGCATGGGTGGTTGACGGTTGGCCAGGAACAGATGTTTGAGGTTTAGCCAGCTATAGCTGTTTGGTGGTTGGCCGAGGACAGTCATTTGGCAGTTAGCCTAAGACAGATGTTTGATTCTTGTTTGGGGTAATTTGACTTGAGGCAGATGCTTGATAGTTGGCCAGGGACAGATGTTCGATGTTTGACCAGGGACAGTTGCTTGGTGGTCAGCTGGGGACAGCTGTTTGGTGGTTGGCCAGGGACACTTTATTGGTGGTTGGCTGGAGACTAATGTTTATGGTTGACAAGGAAAAGAAGTTTAATGTTTGACCGAGGACAGCCACTTGGTGGTTGGCCGAAGGCAAATGCTTGATGGTTGGCCAGGGACAGCTGCATTGTGGTGACTGGGGACAGATGCGTTGGTGGTTGACTGGGGACAGATGCTTGGTATTATCTATGATTACTGAGCAGATATCTCACCTGCCATGTATGAGAAGAGCATCACAGTGAGGAGGACATACAACAGCGCCATCATCGGGGCAGAGATAAGAATCTCCTACAGTGTAGGTCAATATCACAAAAGTGAAGGTTCACTATACACGAAAAAGTGATAATGTCAGCATGTTAGTAAAAAATATCACAATCATACTTTTACAATACAAAGTGGGAACTACATGTACCCCAATGTGACCAACATAACTTACAATGTACCGAACACAGCAATTACATTCAGAAGAGTGCAGACACTGCCACTTACATAGGGCTGCAGATACCTATACTCTCAAAGTTATCACTGTGTTATCTGTGGTGTTATAGGACTGCAGGTGACATCTCTACATTTCTGTACTCAGAGAGTTATCATGTGTTATCTGTGGTGTTACTAGGACTGCAGGGACATTCTACATTATCTGTACTCGAGAGATATCACTGTGTTATCTGTGGTTGTTACATAGGAATGCAGGTGACATTACTACATTATCTGTACTCAGAGAGTTATCACTGTGTTATCTGTGGTGTACATAGGACTTGCAGGTGCATCTACTACATTATCTGTACTCAGAGATATCACTGTGTATCTGTGGTGTTACATAGACTGCAGGTGACATCTAACATTTCTGTACTCAGAGAGTTACCTGTGTTACGTGGTGTTACATAGGACTGCAGGTGCATCTACTACATTATCTGTACTCAAGAGTTATCACTGTGTTAGCTGTGGTGTTACATAGGATGCAGGTGACATCTACTACTTTATCTGTACTCAGAGAGTTATCACTGTGTTACTGTGGTGTTACATAGGACTGCAGGTGACATCTACTACATTACTTACTCAGAGAGTTATCACTGTGTTATCTGTGGTTTACATAGGACTGCAGGTGACATCACTACATTATCTACTCAAGAGTATCACTGTGTTATCTGTGGTGTTACATAGGACTGCAGGTGACATCTACTACATTTCTGTACTCAGAGAGTTATCACTGTGTTATCTGTGGTGTTACATAGGACTGCAGGTGACATCTACTACATTATCTGTACTCAGAGAGTATCACTGTGTTATCTGTGGTGTTACATAGGACTGCAGGTGACATCTACTACATTATCTGTACTCAGAGAGTATCACTGTGTTATCTGTGGTGTTACATAGGATGCAGGTGACATCTACTACATTATCTGTACTCAAGAGTATCACTGTGTTATCTGTGGTGTTACATAGGACTGCAGGTGACATCTACTACATTATCTGTACTCAGAGAGTTATCACTGTGTTATCTGTGGTGTTACATAGGACTGCAGGTGACATCTACTACATTATCTGTACTCAGAGAGATATCACTGGTTATCTGTGGTGTTAATAGGATGCAGGTGACATCTACTACATTATCTGTACTCAGAGAGTTATCACTGTGTTATCTGTGGTGTTACATAGGACTGCAGGTGACATCTACTACATTATCTGTACTCAGAGAGTATCACTGTGTTATCTGTGGTGTTACATAGGACTGCAGGTGACATCTACTACATTATCTGTACTCAGAGAGTATCACTGTGTTATCTGTGGTGTTACATAGGACTGCAGGTGCATTACTACATTATCTGTACTCAGAGAGTATCACTGTGTTATCTGTGGTGTTACATAGGACTGCAGGTGACATCTACTACATTATCTGTACTCAGAGAGTATATCACTGTGTTATCTGTGGTGTTACATAGGACTGCAGGTGACATTACTACATTATCTGTACTCAGAGAGTTATCACTGTGTTATCTGTGGTGTTACATAGGACTGCAGGTGACATCTACTACATTATCTGTACTCAGAGAGTATCACTGTGTTATCTGTGGTGTTACATAGGATGCAGGTGACATCTACTACATATCTGTACTCAGAGAGATATCACTGTGTTATCTGTGGTGTTACATAGGACTGCAGGTGACATCTACTACATTATCTGTACTCAGAGAGATATCACTGTGTTATCTGTGGTGTTACATAGGACTGCAGGTGACATCTACTACATTATCTGTACTCAGAGAGTTATCACTGTGTTATCTGTGGTGTTACATAGGACTGCAGGTGACATCTACTACATTATCTGTACTCAGAGAGTTATCACTGTGATATCTGTGGTGTTTACATAGGACTGCATGTGACATCTACTACATTATCTGTACTCAGAGAGTTATCACTGTGTTATCTGTGGTGTTACATAGGACTGCAGGTGACATCTACTACATTATCTGTACTCAGAGAGTTATCACTGTGTTATCTGTGGTGTTACATAGGACTGCAGGTGACATTACTACATTATCTGTAATCAGAGAGTTATCACTGTGTTATCTGTGGTGTTACATAGGACTGCAGGTGACATCTACTACATTATCTGTACTCAGAGAGTTATCACTGTGTTATCTGTGGTGTTACATAGGACTGCAGGTGACATCTACTACATTATCTGTACTCAGAGAGTTATCACTGTGTTATCTGTGGTGTTACATAGGACTGCAGGTAACATCTACTACATTATCTGTACTCAGAGAGTTATCACTGTGTTATCTGTGGTGTTACATAGGACTGCAGGTGACATCTACTACATTATCTGTACTCAGAGAGTTATCACTGTTATCTGTGGTGTTACATAGGACTGCAGGTGACATCTACTACATTATCTGTACTCAGAGAGTTATCACTGTGTTATCTGTGGAGTTACATAGGACTGCAGGCGACATCTACTACATTATCTGTACTCAGAGAGTTATCACTGTGTTATCTGTGATGTTACATAGGACTGCAGGTGACATCTACATTATCTGTACTCAGAGAGTTATCACTGTGTTATCTGTGGTGTTACATAGGACTGCAGGTGACATCTACTACATTATCTGTACTCAGAGAGTTATCACTGTGTTATCTGTGGTGTTACATAGGACTGCAGGTGACATCTACTACATTATCTGTACTCAGAGTTATCACTGTGTTATCTGTGGTGTTACATAGGACTGCAGGTGACATCTACTATATTTTCTGTACTCAGAGAGATATCACTGTGTTATCTGTGGTGTTACATAGGACTGCAGGTGACATCTACTACATTATCTGTACTCAGAGAGATATCACTGTGTTATCTGTGGTGTTACATAGGACTGCAGGTGACATCTACTACATTATCTGTACTCAGAGAGAGTTATCACTGTGTTATCTGTGGTGTTACATAGGACTGCAGGTGACATCTACTACATTATCTGTACTCAGAGAGATATCACTGTGTTATCTGTGGTGTTACATAGGACTGCAGGTGACATCTACTACATTATCTGTACTCAGAGAGAGATATCACTGTGTTATCTGTGGTGTTACATAGGACTGCAGGTGACATCTACTACATTATCTGTACTCAGAGAGATATCACTGTGTTATCTGTGGTGTTACATAGGACTGCAGGTGACATCTACTACATTATCTGTACTCAGAGATATCACTGTGTTATCTGTGGTGTTACATAGGACTGCAGGTGACATCTACTACATTACCTGCAAGCCATTAACCCTCAGACACTTTCAGACTCCCTACACTTATCGCTGTCCCCAATCTCCTCTTTTTCTTGTCCTAATCTGGCTGTTCAGCACTACAATGACATTCTTAGAAGCACCCTTGACCAAGTAGCACCGCTCACCCTCAGAACTTCCAAACACACAGTAAAACAGCCCTGGCTCACATCGCAAACTCACCTTCTCCAGCGATGCTCTAGGAGTGCTGAACGCCTCTGGAGAAAAACCCGCACACCAGAAGACTTCATCCACTTTAAATTCATGTTAAGAACTTATAATGCTGCCCTTCACCTCGCCAAACAGACCTACTTCACCACACTGATCTCCTCACTAGCCAACAACCCTAAGAAACGTTTTGACACTTTTCACTCCCTCCTCAGGCCAAAAGCACAAGCCCCTATCATAGACATTTGTGCTGATGACCTGGCCTCCCACTTTATAGAAAAAATAGATACTATCCGTCAGGAAATCTGCTCTCAACCACCAAGTGCTGTGACTCCCATCCCTCCCTGCATTTCCCCTGGCTCAATTTCCACATTTGATCCCATCACAGAAGAAGAAGTCTCCAGACTCCTCTCTTCCTCTCGTCCGACTACATGCACTACCGACCCCATTCCCTCACATCTCCTCCAGTCTCTTTCTCCTGTTGTCACAACTCACCTAACTACAATCTTCAATCTCTCACTCTCCTCTGGCATTTTCCCATCCTCTTTCAAACACTCCATCATTACTCCATTACTAAAGAAACCCGCTCTTGACCCTTCCTGCACAAACAACTACAGACCGGTCTCCAATCTCCCCTTCATCTCCAAACTTTTGGAGCGCCTAGTCTACTCCCGCCTCACCCGTTACCTCTCCACTCACTCCCTCCTAGACCCTTCACAGTCCGGCTTCCGCCCCCTACATTCGACTGAAACTGCACTCATCAAAGTGACCAATGACCTTCTGACAGCAAAACGTAACGGCGACCACTCTCTGCTCATTCTACTCGACCTTTCTGCAGCTTTCGACACGGTTGACCACCGTCTCCTACTGTCCAGGCTCCACTCTCTAGGTATTAAGGACACTGTTCTCTCCTGGTTCTCCTCCTATCTTTCTGACCGCTCCTTCAGTGTTTCGTTCTCTGGCTCCATGTCATCTCCTCTTCCTCTCACTGTCGGTGTACCCCAGGGCTCAGTCCTTGGCCCCCTTCTCTTCTCTCTCTACACCGCCCCAATTGGACAGACCATCAGCAGATTTGGCTTTCAGTACCATCTTTATGCTGATGACACACAATTATACACATCATCCCCCGACCTTACCCCCGCTGTACTACAGAACGCCACCGACTGTCTGTCCGCAGTCTCCAACATCATGTCCGCTCTCTATCTGAAACTCAACCTCTCCAAAACTGAACTACTTCTGCTCCCGCCGTCTACTAACCTCCCTAAATCTGACATTTCCCTCTCAGTGGGCGGCACCATAATAACACCCCGGCAGCAGGCTCGCTGTCTGGGTGTTATGTTTGATACCAATCTCTCCTTCACCTCCCATATACAATCTCTTGCCCCCTCTTGCCGCCTACACCTAAAGAACATCTCTAGAATCCGCCCTTTTCTCACCATGGAAACAACAAAAACCCTCACTGTAGCATTGATCCACTCCCGCCTGGACTACTGTAACGCTCTATTACTTGGCCTCCCCATTACTCGACTATCCCCTCTCCAGTCCATCCTTAATGCAGCAGCCAGGGTCATCCATCTGGCTAATCGGTACTCGGACGCGTCCGCTCTTCGCCAGTCCTTACACTGGCTGCCCATTCATTATAGGATCCAATTCAAAGTACTGGTTCTCACCCACAAAGCTCTCCACACTGCAGCACCCCCCTACATCTCCTCCCTCATTTCTATCTATCACCCTGCCCATCCTCTCCACAGTGCAGCCCCCCTACATCTCCTCCCTCATTTCTATCTATCACCTACCCGTCCTCTCCACAGTGCAGCCCCCCTACATCTCCTCCCTCATTTCTATCTATCACCCTGCCCGTCCTCCACAGTGCAGCCCCCCTACATCTCCTCCCTCATTTCTATCTATCACCCTGCCCATCCTCTCCACAGTGCAGCCCCCCTACATCTCCTCCCTCATTTCTATCTATCACCTACCCGTCCTCTCCACAGTGCAGCCCCCTACATCTCCTCCCTCATTTCTATCTATCACCCTGCCCGTCCTCTCCACAGTGCAGCCCCCTACATCTCCTCCCTCATTTCTATCTATCACCTACCCGTCCTCTCCACAGTGCAGCACCCCTACATCTCCTCCCTCATTTCTATCTATCGGCCTAACCGACTGCTGCGCTCTGCAAACGACTTTCGACTAACCTCTGCACTAATCCGTACCTCCCACTCCCGACTCCAAGACTTCTCCCGCGCTGCGCCAATCCTCTGGAATGCTCTACCCCAAGAAATTAGGACTATCCACAATTTGCATGGTTTCAGGCGCTCCCTCAAAACACATCTGTTCAGAGCGGCCTATCACATTCACTAATCAAAGTCATTCTATGTGTAAGTGTGTGTGTGTAGCCCATTCACTATCTCCATCCATCCCTCACTCCCCAAGATGGCTGGACCATCATTGTAAATGCACCATTGTATATACACACCTGTACTTTGTATCTCCCCCACCTCATTGTAGATTGTAAGCTCTCACGAGCAGGGGCGGCTGATTTTACTTTAATTATTGTATTGTTAACGTTGTTACTTATGACTTGTGTTCTGAAACTGTTAAACTGTAAAGCGCTGCGGAATATGATGGCGCTATATAAATAAAGATTATTATTATTATTATTACCTGTACTCAGAGAGTTATCACTGTGTTATCTGTGGTGTTACATAGGACTGCAGGTGACATCTACTACATTATCTGTACTCAGAGAGTTATCACTGTGTTATCTGTGGTGTTACATAGGACTGCAGGTGACATCTACTACATTATCTGTACTCAGAGAGTTATCACTGTGTTATCTGTGGTGTTACATAGGACTGCAGGTGACATTACTACATTATCTGTACTCAGAGAGATATCACTGTGTTATCTGTGGTGTTACATAGGACTGCAGGTGACATCTACTACATTATCTGTACTCAGAGAGTATCACTGTGTTATCTGTGGTGTTACATAGGACTGCAGGTGACATCTACTACATTATCTGTACTCAGAGAGTATCACTGTGTTATCTGTGGTGTTACATAGGACTGCAGGTGACATCTACTACATTATCTGTACTCAGAGAGTTATCACTGTGTTATCTGTGGTGTTACATAGGACTGCAGGTGACATCTACTACATTATCTGTACTCAAGAGTATCACTGTGTTATCTGTGGTGTTACATAGGACTGCAGGTGACATCTACTAACATTATCTGTACTCAGAGAGATTATCACTGTGTTATCTGTGGTGTTACATAGGACTGCAGGTGACATCTACTACATTATCTGTACTCAGAGAGTATCACTGTGTTATCTGTGGTGTTACATAGGACTGCAGGTGACATCTACTACATTATCTGTACTCAGAGAGTTATCACTGTGTTATCTGTGGTGTTACATAGGACTGCAGGTGACATCTACTACATTATCTGTACTCAGAGAGTTATCACTGTGTTATCTGTGGTGTTACATAGGACTGCAGGTGACATCTACTACATTATCTGTACTCAGAGAGTTATCACTGTGTTATCTGTGGTGTTACTATGACTGCAGGTAACATCTACTACATTATCTGTACTCAGAGAGTTATCACTGTGTTATCTGTGGTGTTACATAGGACTGCAGGTGACATCTACTACATTATCTGTACTCAGAGAGTGATCACTGTGTTATCTGTGGTGTTACATAGGACTGCAGGTGACATCTACTACATTATCTGTACTCAGAGAGTGATCACTGTGTTATCTGTGGTGTTACATAGGACTGCAGGCGACATCTACTACATTATCTGTACTCAGAGATATCACTGTGTTATCTGTGGTGTTACATAGGACTGCAGGCTTCTGCATTATGGGTCTAGTCACTTCAGATCTATAAACTAGTGAACCCTCTCGGACCCCGGGAGCAGACCACCCCACATATCGCACATATCTCCCTCTTACCGTCGTCTCTTGCTCAGGTAGAGAAGCCTCTGCTGATAATTACACCTGTACCTGCTGTTTCTCAGGGGTTGTGAAGTCCCGCGGGGCCCCTGAGCCGGAGGCAGCCAATGAGGTGCAGCCACACGGGCCCCGGACACCAGGGCGAGGACTCTGCAGCACAAGATGGGAGCAAAATTAAAATGTAATTACCTGCAAAGTAATTAATAAGAAAAAGAGACCAGAGTCAACGTGTCCCCGGCCCAGGCAGAAACCTCAGCATCCAGTATACACGTTATCAGAAGGAGTATATATATATATATCATGCACACAGGCGTACTCCTCTCCACAGCTATCAGAAGGAGTATATATATATATATCATGCACACAGGCGTACTCCTCTCCACAGCTATCAGAAGGAGTATATATATATATATATATCATGCACACAGGAGTACTCCTCTCCACAGCTATCAGAAGGAGTATATATATATATCATGCACACAGGCGTACTCCTCTCCACAGCTATCAGAAGGAGTATATATATATATCATGCACACAGGCGTACTCCTCTCCACAGCTATCAGAAGGAGTATATATATATATATATCATGCACACAGGCAAACTCCTCTCCACAGCTATCAGAAGGAGTATATATATATATCATGCACACAGGCGAACTCCTCTCCACAGCTATCAGAAGGATTATATATATATATCATGCACACAGGCGTACTCCTCTCCACAGCTATCAGAAGGAGTATTATATTATATATATATCATGCACACAGGCAAACTCCTCTCCACAGCTATCAGAAGGAGTATATATATATATCATGCACACAGGCGAACTCCTCTCCACAGCTATCAGAAGGAGTATATATATATATCATGCACACAGGCGAACTCCTCTCCACAGCTATCAGAAGGAGTATATATATATATATATCATGCACACAGGCGTACTCCTCTCCACAGCTATCAGGAGTATATATATATATCATGCACACAGGTGTACTCCTCTCCACAGCTATCAGAAGGAGTATATATATATATCATGCACACAGGCGTACTCCTCTCCACAGCTATCAGAAGGAGTATATATATATATCATGCACACAGGTGTACTCCTCTCCACAGCTATCAGAAGGAGTATATATATATATCATGCACACAGGCGAACTCCTCTCCACAGCTATCAGAAGGAGTATATATATATATATCATGCACACAGGCGTACTCCTCTCCACAGCTATCAGAAGGAGTATATATATATATCATGCACACAGGCGAACTCCTCTCCACAGCTATCAGAAGGAGTATATATATATATATCATGCACACAGGCGTACTCCTCTCCACAGCTATCAGAAGGAGTATATATATATATCATGCACACAGGCGAACTCCTCTCCACAGCTATCAGAAGGAGTATATATATATATATATATATATTATGCACACAGGTGTACTCCTCTCCACAGCTATCAGAAGGAGTGTATATATATATATATATATCATGCACACAGGCGAACTCCTCTCCACAGCTATCAGAAGGAGTATATATATATATATATATCATGCACACAGGCGAACTCCTCTCCACAGCTATCAGAAGGAGTATATATATATATCATGCACACAGGTGTACTCCTCTCCACAGCTATCAGAAGGAGTATATATATATATCATGCACACAGGCGTACTCCTCTCCACAGCTATCAGAAGGAGTATATATATATATATATATATATATATCATGCACACAGGCGTACTCCTCTCCACAGCTATCAGAAGGAGTATATATATATATATATATCATGCACACAGGCGTACTCCTCTCCACAGCTATCAGAAGGAGTATACATATATATATATTATGCACACAGGTGTACTCCTCTCCACAGCTATCAGAAGGAGTATATATATATATCACGCACACAGGTGTACTCCTCTCCACAGCTATCAGAAGGAGTATATATATATATCATGCACACAGGCATACTCCTCTCCACAGCTATCAGAAGGAGTATATATATATATCATGCACACAGGTGTACTCCTCTCCACAGCTATCAGAAGGAGTATATATATATATCACGCACACAGGCGTACTCCTCTCCACAGCTATCAGAAGGAGTATATATGAGTCGCACGTACAGGGCTTGGGGTACTCGGCACCGAGCCCGTTCACTTCACTGGGGGATGTCACAGGTAGCACGGCTCGGTCCGTTGCCCTGGGCTCTCACTAAAAGGGGAATATTTACAGGGGATTGTAGATTTATAGAAATGTTCGTGACGCCACCTGTGGTTTCTGATCAGGGTGACCAGCGCTGCAGGGTAAATCCTCTGAGGGGTTGTTACTGGGCAGCAAGGTGTTAAGTCTCCCACAGGCGAGACTGATCCCTCGAGGTATATGGCGGTGCAGGGGTGCAGGAGCAATAATGCAGACACACACAAGACAGTCTCTTTCTGTACCTTTACTGGTGATGAAGTTGCAGGCACGTCCCGGGAAGCTGCTCAGGATGGAGGATGCACGTCCAGTAATCACTGAGTAGGTGTAGGGCCTCCTTACGTCTTTATGTGTGTGAGTTTCTAACTTGCATGAAACAAAGTTTAACTCCGTTCTCTTTGCTACGCCCGGCTGATCTTGTGGTGAAGCCTTCTTTTGGACAGAACTAAGTCTCCAATGGTTGCGCTGACCAGACTCCTGTTCTTCCTGACCCCGGTTATGTATCAGCACTGTTGGGCCCCTCTGTGACCTGAAGTCCAGCAGGGTCTCCGGTTTTTCCCACTAGCCGTGAAGGTACTAGCAAGCTCGGACCCGGTGTCCGGTAGTGCAGAGTGGAGGTAAGCTATCGTTGCTATTTCTCCTCAGTCACTCTCTTTCCCTTTTTCCACTTGCCTGTCGTCCTACTCACACCTTTAACATAAGCACAGGCAGCAGTAGATGTCAGCTTTCTTCTCTTCACCGCTCTCCAAGCGTCGGCACGCTCGCTTTCTAACAATACCTCAGTTGACTCGGTCTTATAAATACTGCAGTTCCCTTTCCTTCACTTTCTTTCTTAGGCTCTCTCCGAAGTAGCTATCAGGACCTTCCGTCAGACTGATCTGTGCACACTTCGAGAGTCACTTTCCACTTCCCTAGGGAACTATCAGTCTGCACGATCTGAGGTAACTTTCCTTGTTCACTGCTCACACTCTGACAGGAATCCTCTCACTCTGGTGTTCTGAGGAGATCTCATCTGTCTGAGGTACAACCAACAACTAGCTAACGTTCAGCTAGACTGTCTTCATCTCACTGCTCTATCTCTCCACACCCTTATATACCTGCGTATTCTAAAGGGCTCCCTCTGGTGGCACCAGGAAAATGTGAAGTGTGAATGAATATTGGGTGATTGTGAATTACCTTTTTGTGCATCCTCCTGGGTAACATGTGGCACCAAGCGCAGCTGGGCTACACATCCCCCCTAGTTAATATCAGCACTCCCGGGCTGAAAAAGAAAAACAATTTTTATAACATCAACAAAACATAACTCATCCCTTGCGGGAGGTAAGGACACTTCAAATGTTACAATGTGTACAAATTAGCAGTAGAAAAATATCAAATGCTTTCACACAATATATACAGGATTCTTGTGGTGGACCCGTATCAAACCTCCCACGGTGGTCCTGGGTGGGCTGCAGGACTTCTCTGCCGCAAACCTCACTCAAGGCCACACCTTACGGGTTTTTCTTCTGAGGTAGAATGGCTTACGTAAAACCAAGATGGGGCACTGAGTGCCAACTATTTACAACACAGTTTTTGGGCTGGCAAAGTCCTCAGCCACGCAGTCCTTCAAAATAGCATTTCACATATCACTATCACATTACCAACTGGGGTATACTACTTCAGCATGTAAACATTATCATCATATAACATTCTCAATAAAGTGCAATTCTCTTCATAACTTTGTACAGTTCAGTAAACCCTGTCTGGGTCCTACTGGTCCTCTTTGAACATTGCAGCATCTTCCACACCTGGGGCTGGAAGCATACGGTGCACTCTGGAACGCAGCACTAACAGATCGTGTCCTGCTACCAGTATCTGAGTAGCTACAGTCCTCTTTCCAATTTTGCGATTTGCTGGAGGCCTTACAGGTGCCTCTTCTAAGTACAGGTTTGACTCAATAGGGATCGCTATAGCAGTCGCTGTGCTCTGCAGCGTTTCCAATTGTGACGCAGGTGCACGCAGTGGCTCAGTTGGGGTCGCACTTGCAGTTGCTGCGCTCTGTTGCGTTGCAGAATAGGACGTAACTACACGGAGTGGCTCAGTAGGGGGCGCATTTGCAATCGTTGCGCTCTTTAGCGTAGCAGAATGGAACGCAGGTGCGCGGCCGGACACTGATGTGGCTGGGGCCTGGGACGCTGAGATACGGGGTACGTTTCCGGCTTCAGGGACTGGGTCGCTGACTCGGGAGACATTCAGGGCATACCACCCATTAAGACCCCAGTGCCGCGTGTAGGTGACAACATCCCCAATAAGCAGATCCCTTCCTGGGTGCCCCTCTGGCAGGTGAGACTCCACATCCTGCGATTAACAAAGACCTCCTGGTACAGGCCTGGTTCGTGGATGAACCCCAGCCTCCCTGGAGTTTGAAGTCTCTAATGGCCCCCTGGCGCCACGGTTCCCGGAGCGTACCTTTGTCTCGCCTGACGTTCTCTTTGTCAGCAAGATCTTTCTCCCGGTACCTCTGGCGAAGCTGCTGTTAGAACCCTCTTGTTAGATTTTGTTTCAGTTTGCTGTCACATGACCTTTTTACCCTATTTAGTCTGGCTCCGCCCTTCTGGCTTTGCTGGACTTCATTGTATTATCTACTCTTAAGCTAGCCGGGTGCTTAGGTGCCTTACTCTGTCAGTTTTGCTTGATCTTAGGATCTCTTAGTATTTGTTTTCTGTTTTATATTCCCTGCTACACTTTTTGTTAGGAGGTGTCCACCTTTTCACCCAGTCCCTAGATCTTGTAGGGATTCCTCACTCGCAACTATAGGTCTTCGTTCAGACTAGCTGAGGACTTTAGCGGGTCTGGTCGCAGGATCAGGTTCCCCGTTACATCGTAGGGATCCAGCTCAGTCCTATTGTAGGGACAGAATTCCCACCTTTCCTTAGTGCTTGTAGCAGATCACAACAGTAAGTCCAGCCAAGAAAAAAAAAAAAAAAAAATCTGTAAGGAAAGATTTTCTGTTTCATCATGGTTTCGGTTCAGGATTTGGTTCAATGCCTGCAGGGACTTTCTCTGGAGGTGGCTGAGATAAAGCAACACGTGAGTAGTTGTTCTGGAGCACATTTCGTGGAGCCAAAGGTACGTTTGCCTGATTTATTTTTTGGTGAACAACAAGATTTTTTTTCTTTTAAAAATGCTTGCTTGTTGTATTTCCGTTTGAGACCCAGATCCTCTGGTGATGAATCACAGCGCATAGGGTTCATAATGTCACTTTTGCGCAAAGAACCTCAGGACTGTGCCTTTTCTCTGCAGTCTAGTGATCCATGCTTTAGATCAGTGGATAGTTTTTTTTCTGCTTTGGGGTTATTGTATGACGATCCGGATCGTGTTTCATCAGCTGAGACAGAATTGAGACGTTTGAGACAGGGATCAGGTAATGTGGAAAAATATTGTACTCACTTCCGAAGGTGGTCCACTCAGGTGGGCTGGAACGATTCAGCTTTGAAAAGTTTATTTCTTGCAGGGTTAAGTGAGAGGGTTAAAGATTTGCTGATTGCTTATCCTATACCTGGTAATTTGCAAGAGGCTATGCAATTAGCCATACGGGTGGATAGGAGACTGCGTGCAAGGGTTAATGAGAGTAAATCTGCCTTGTCAGCTCCAAGTTTGGAGAAGGAATGTACTGACATTGCAGAGCCGATGGAAATTGGAGCAATGGCCCCTCACTCTCGAGAAAAAGAACGCAGATTTGCGGAGGGCTTGTGTTTCTATAGTGGTAAATCTGAGCATTTCATTAAGAACTGTGCGCTTCGAATGAATAAAGAAAAAAAAAAAAATGAGGTCAGTTTCGCCCGTATAGCTTGTTTATACAATAAAGGTGTCTTTCTTTCTGCTACCACTGCTGGTGAGGAGGAGTTAATGGAGTTTCGGGTATTTGTGGATTGTGGTTCAACTCTCAATGTGATTGATGGGAAATTTTTGGAAAAACTAAAATTAAAACCCAAACTTCTGTCTTCCCCTATTAATGTGGTGTCTGTGGATGGTTCTCCCTTGAAAAATCTTACTCACCATATCTGTGAATTTCCTCTTACTATTAATGGTGTTCATCAAGAGAATTTGGATTTGGTAGTTTTGAATAATTTGCCCTCACCGGTGATTTTGGGGTTACCCTGGTTAAAATTGCACAATCCGGTACTGGATTGGTCTACCAATGAAATTAAGTCCTGGAGTCCTAAGTGTTATGACAAGTGTTGTAACGGGCGTATTGCTGCTGTAGTTAAGGGGGAGTTACCTGTACCTATTCAGGATTTTTGGAAAGTTTTTTCTGATAAGGAATCGCAGGTATTGCCTCCTCATAGAGATTATGATTGTGCAATTGAATTTGTTCCTGGAGCGACTCTTCCTAAAAGTCGTTTATTTAATTTGACTATTCCTGAGAGAAAGGCTTTGGAGGAATACATACAGACAAGCTTGGCCGCCGGTCACATTAGGCCTTCCAAATCTCCTGTGGCGGTTGGATTTTTTTTTGTTAAAAAAAAGGACGGCGGTTTACGGCCTTGTCTAGACTTTCGTGAGATTAATAAGATTACTGTACGCAATCCTTACCCACTGCCATTGATTCCTGATTTGTTTAATCAGTTAGTGGGGGCCAAGTGGTTCTCGAAAATTGATCTTCGGGGGGCATACAATTTGTTGCGCATGAAGGAGGGGGATGAATGGAAGACTGCGTTTAACACTCCACTGGGTCATTTTGAGAATCTGGTCATGCCTTTTGGACTTTCCAGTGCTCCGGCATTTTTTCAGAATCTTATTAATGACATCCTTAGACCTTTGATCGGCAGAAGTGTGGTTGTGTATTTGGATGACATTTTGATTTATTCACCGGATTTGCAGTCTCATTGGAGGAGTGTGCGTGAAGTATTACAGTTACTGAGTGATAATTCACTTTCTGCCAAACTAGAAAAATGTGAGTTCGCTGTACAGAGACTTAGTTTTTTGGGCTACATTGTCTCCAGTGAAGGTTTTGAGATGGACCCGGTGAAGGTGCAAGCTGTGCAGGATTGGCCTAGACCTATTGGTGTGAAATCAATACAGAGGTTTTTGGGGTTTGCCAATTATTATAGAAAATTCATAAAAGATTTTTCTGTGATTGCCAAACCTCTGACCGATCTCACCAGGAAAGGTGCTGATGCGGTTCAGTGGACTACTGAGGCCATTGAGGCTTTTGTGTTGCTAAAGGAGAAGTTCAGCTCTGCTCCCATCCTTACGCAGCCTGATGTGACTAAACCATTTTTGGTTGAGGTTGATGCTTCTTCTGTGGGGGTCGGCGCGGTGTTGTCTCAGGAAAAGACGGATGGAGTACATCCCTGTGCTTTTTTTTCAAAGAAATTTTCTGAGTCTGAACTAAATTATGATATCGGTAATCGGGAATTGTTGGCAATTAAACTCGCATTTGAACACTGGCGTCATTTTTTGGAGGGAGCGGAATTTCCCGTTCAAGTCTTCACCGATCATAAAAATCTGATCTACCTTGATGCTGCCAAACGCTTGAATGCCCGTCAGGCTAGGTGGGCACTGTTTTTCTCACGCTTTAATTTTACCGTTAATTACATCCCAGGTACTAAAAATGTTAAAGCTGATGCTTTGTCTCGCAGCTTTTCTCCTATGGTGGGTACTGAGGAGGAGGAGGAAAACATTTTGCAAGAGGGGGTTGTTATTGCGGTTTTGGACTCCGTGTTGGAAGATGAGATTCTTAAAGCACAGGAGAATGCCCCATCTAACACGCCGCATGGGAGGTTGTTTGTGCCTGGTACCCTGAGGAGAGATTTGTTTGTTGAATGTCATGACTCTCGCTTGGCAGGTCATCCTGGAATCTCTGAGACCAAGAGACTTGTGGGTCGCAGTTTTTGGTGGCCTGGATGGCAGAAGGAAGTCATTAAGTGGGTGCGCCAATGCACTGTGTGTGCTAGATCTAAGTCTTCTCATACTCCTGCTGCGGGGTTGCTTTGCCCTCTGGAGGTCCCTAGTGCACCTTGGACACATTTGGCTATGGGCTTTATTACTGACCTTCCCCCTCTGAGGGTTTCACTGTCATCTGGGTGGTCGTGGACTGTTTTAGCAAGATGTGTCACTTGGTTCCTTTCATCAAACTGCCCTGCGCTAAGACTCTCGCTAAGGCCTTTGTCAAGGAAATAGTCAGACTACATGGCGTTCCTACTGACATTGTTTCTGATAGGGGACCTCAGTTTGTGGCTCGTTTTTGGCGCGCTTTTTGTGACAGGTTGGGAGTTCATTTGTCGTTTTCATCCGGATATCATCCTGAGTCTAATGGCCAGACAGAAAGGAAAAACCAGGATGTTGAGCAGTTCTTGCGTTGTTTTGTGACTGATAATCAAGAGGGGTGGTCTGAGTTTCTGCCACTTGCTGAGTTTGCTCTTAACAATCATACATCCACTTCTGCTGGTTGTTCGCCTTTTTTTTGTTGTACTGGGAGACATCCGTCTTTTGGGTCATTTTCCAAGTTGGGATCGGCTGTACCTGAAGAGGAGAATTTTTCTGCTGTTTTGGAGAGAGTTTGGACTGATGTACGTGGTAATCTTCAGGAGGCTAACAAAAGATCCAAAGTGTATTTTGATAGAAAACGACAAGAGGTTTTGTTTGCTATTGGTGACATGGTTTGGTTGTCCTCTAAGAATCTGCGCTTGAGGATTCCGTCTAAGAAATTGGGTCCCAAGTTTGTAGGGCCCTTTAAGGTGCTTCAGGTTATTAACCAATCTGCTGTTAAGTTGGAGCTTCCCACCTCCTGGAAGTTTAATCCGGTGTTTCATGTTTCTCTCTTGAAAAAAGCTGAGGCCTCAGATGGAGACGTCTCGGCCACTGTTCCCCTGGTGGTGGAGGACGGGCAATATGAGATTTCCCGCATCCTAAATTCTAGACGGTATAGAGGGGGTTTACAGTACCTCGTCGCTTGGAAGGGTTATGGACCCGAGGATAACTCATGGGTGAGGGCGGATGATGTTTCTGCGTCTAGACTTGTTAGAGCGTTTCACAAGAGGTTTCCGGATAAGCCTAAGTCCTAGGGGATCCGGAGGATCCTCTTAGAAGGGAGGGTACTGTTAGAACCCTCTTGTTAGATTTTGTTTCAGTTTGCTGGTCACATGACCTTTTTACCCTATTTAGTCTGGCTCCGCCCTTCTGGCCTTGCTGGACTTCATTGTATTATCTACTCTTAAGCTAGCCGGGTGCTTAGGTGCCTTACTCTGTCAGTTTTGCTTGATCTTAGGATCTCTTAGTATTTGTTTTCTTTTTTATATTCCCTGCTACACTTTCTGTTAGGAGGTGTCCACCTTTTCACCCAGTCCCTAGATCTTGTAGGGATTCCTCCCTCGCAACTATAGGTCTTCGTTCAGACTACCTGAGGACTTTAGCGGGTCTGGTCGCAGGATCAGGTCCCCCGTTACATCGTAGGGATCCAGCTTAGTCCTATTGTAGGGACAGAATTCCCACCTTTCCTTAGTGCTTGTAGCAGATCACAACAGCTGCTGCGCCTCTGTCTGCTCATGCTCCCGGCGTCGCCACTCGTTCTCCTTCTGGGCGGCGTATTCCACGTCGTCCAGGAGCTCCATCTCCTCCCAGTCGATCTCCATCGCTTCGGGCAGGATCTCCCCCGTCGTCCCTACCGGGGGACTGCATTCCGCTGCGGCCTCTGGTTCCAGGCCTGGCTGGCATTCTGGTCCGGGCAGGGCCTCCTCAGCCTCCTTGCCTCCCGCATCGTCCTCGGCGGAGTCAGGATCAGCTCTTTTGGGGCCGGCCTCCGGTTCTTCCTCAGCCGCTGGGTCCAGTGGTGGCGCGGGTGGCATTTGCGCATTCTGAGGGGAGAGCATCGCGTCCCACAGCAGCCGCTGTTTCAGGGCACGCCAGCTTTGCTCCATCGCCTCCATCTCTGCGCGGTGTCGGGCTATATCTCTCAGCACCGCATCCACTTCTTCCACACGGTAGTTCATTTCTTCGTCCTCCCGACCTGGGGAAGGTTCGAGTACAGGCTGCACTTCTTCAGGGGAACGGGGTCTGCGCACCGCCATTCCCCCACACAGTGACTCCTGTCCTTCCGCCATCTCACTCCAGGCCAGACTGTATTTCCCATCTGGAACAATCTGGTCTCTTCCGTGCAGGCGGGACTTTTGCTTTCTCTTCTTAGCATAGAGGATGAAGAGGAGGCGGATCTCCCTTGCAGTGGGGCAGGCTCGGACATTGTAATAGCAATTAGACAGGGCGCCCATCACTTTCGCGCCATGGGGCGGGGTACGCCCACAAATACATGCCCTCCTTCTTCACCAGCGCCTCAGGGCGCGAATATGGCGGCAAAATGGCGGAAAATGGCGCCAAAAATCATAAAAACTGCACACAGTCCTTTTGCACAAAACAGTCCACTTCAGGCACACAGGACTCACATATAGCGAGCTTCGGATCCTGTTCGTGACGCCAAGTAGATGAGTCGCACGTACAGGGCTTGGGGTACTCGGCACCGAGCCCGTTCACTTCACTGGGGGATGTCACAGGTAGCACGGCTCGGTCCGTTGCCCTGGGCTCTCACTAAAAGGGGAATATTTACAGGGGATTGTAGATTTATAGAAATGTTCGTGACGCCACCTGTGGTTTCTGATCAGGGTGACCAGCGCTGCAGGGTAAATCCTCTGAGGGTTGTTACTGGGCAGCAAGGTGTTAAGTCTCCCACAGGCGAGACTGATCCCTCGAGGTATATGGCGGTGCAGGGGTGCAGGAGCAATAATGCAGACACACACAAGACAGTCTCTTTCTGTACCTTTACTGGTGATGAAGTTGCAGGCACGTCCCGGGAAGCTGCTCAGGATGGAGGATGCACGTCCAGTAATCACTGAGTAGGTGTAGGGCCTCCTTACGTCTTTATGTGTGTGAGTTTCTAACTTGCATGAAACAAAGTTTAACTCCGTTCTCTTTGCTACGCCCGGCTGATCTTGTGGTGAAGCCTTCTTTTGGACAGAACTAAGTCTCCAATGGTTGCGCTGACCAGACTCCTGTTCTTCCTGACCCCGGTTATGTATCAGCACTGTTGGGCCCCTCTGTGACCTGAAGTCCAGCAGGGTCTCCGGTTTTTCCCACTAGCCGTGAAGGTACTAGCAAGCTCGGACCCGGTGTCCGGTAGTGCAGAGTGGAGGTAAGCTATCGTTGCTATTTCTCCTCAGTCACTCTCTTTCCCTTTTTCCACTTGCCTGTCGTCCTACTCACACCTTTAACATAAGCACAGGCAGCAGTAGATGTCAGCTTTCTTCTCTTCACCGCTCTCCAAGCGTTGGCACGCTCGCTTTCTAACAATACCTCAGTTGACTCGGTCTTATAAATACTGCAGTTCCCTTTCCTTCACTTTCTTTCTTAGGCTCTCTCCGAAGTAGCTATCAGGACCTTCCGTCAGACTGATCTGTGCACACTTCGAGAGTCACTTTCCACTTCCCTAGGGAACTATCAGTCTGCACGATCTGAGGTAACTTTCCTTGTTCACTGCTCACACTCTGACAGGAATCCTCTCACTCCGGTGTTCTGAGGAGATCTCATCTGTCTGAGGTACAACCAACAACTAGCTAACGTTCAGCTAGACTGTCTTCATCTCACTGCTCTTGTGTAGCCCAGCTTTGTAAGGCACACATAAAATCCTGGAGTCTGCACAGAAAGGTAACAGTTAAAGCTTTACATCATTCATTCACACTTTAGACACACCCACCAGGGGTATAAAGTAGTGTCACGCAGCCTGCGTAAGAGAGAGAGTTCCTGTCTCAGGACAGTGCAGAGAGAGATGAGTTCCTGTTAGAGCTCTGTGTGAGTTGAGTGCCAGAGTAGCTCATCTGACAAAGAAGTGGAGGCTAGTACGGGTGAGGCAGTTCATCCTAGCCTAGTCAGAGCTACCTCTTAACCAGTCTGGCCTTGGAGGATACTAAGAGCTGCTCATTGAGCTCAAGGAAAACTGACTTACTACTTCCACGCTGCAGTGCCTACGTTGAGAGCAGAAGCAGGGAGAAGGGCACAGTGGAGAAGACAGAGTAGTGCCTTAGGTAGTGAATTACCTGCACTAATTATCCGGTCGCTGGGGACCGAGGAGTTGCTATTGTTTCAGGCATAGTAACGAGAAAACCAGAGTCTCGCTGGACTATAAGTCGCAGGAGCAAGCCCTTAGTGTCGGTACGTAACCGGAGTCAGTGGAACAAGGACTTTGAGTTAAGCGCTTGACAAAAGTAAGGACTTAGTTTCACCATTTAGAAGGCTCCATCACAAAGTCGGCCGGGCAGTACAGCTATAGAGTTAGCTGGAGTAATCGGAGTTAACTACGCTTTATGCAAGTTGGACTCATCTACAATTTGGAAGTTAAGGAGGCCTCTAACCTGCTCAGCTGTTACCTGGACGTGCATTCTCCACCCCGACCAGCTCCCCGGGACCTGCCTAAACATCTGACAAGTAAAAGGTATGGAAAGACGCTGGATGGTGTGAGACTGATTCATTTATCTGCACCCTACATCATTATAACCATAGACTTTGAGGGACCAGTCCCACCTGTGGGGGACCCGTCATCTAGCTGCCACAACATCCCCTCAGAGATCTACAGCAGCGCTGGTCTTAGTGATCAGAAAACTACAGGTGGCGTCACGAACTGTTTCTAATCCCCTGTAAATATTTCCCTAATCGCATTGACTGCCAGGGCCACGGACCGAGCCACCGCTACCAGTGACAACTCCCATAGATTTCCATGGGCTCGGCTCCGAGTACCCCATAGCCCTGGTATCCACAATTGTGGGGCGAGTCAATTAAACTTGGCGTCACGAACAGGATCCGAAACTTGCAGCATTGCGAGCCCTGTGTGCCTGTGGAGTGTTTTGGTGAAAAAGACTGTTTGCTGTGTTTGGCGCCAAATTCCGCCATTTTACCGCCATGTTCGCGCCCTCAGGCGCTGGTGAAGAAGGGGGGCGTACCTGAAAAAGCGCGCTGTTGCTTGGACACGCCCCCAAACTGCATCGCAAACCGCATCGCAAACTGCATCGCAATCTGCATTGCATGCCGCATTGCAAACTGCATCGCAATCTGCATCGCAATCTGCATCACAATCCGCATAGCAAACTGCATCACAATCTGCATTGCAATCCGCATCGCAAACTGCATCCCAAGATACCGCGACATCATCAGAGTGCCTGCGACGAAGGTCCTGTCCCCATCGCAGTGCTTGTGGAGCAGCAGCTTCTGGAAACGGTAGGCCCCGATCAACCAAGGGGGCACTAATATGTCGCAACAACCGGCCGACAGTGCGGCCCCAGCCGGAGGCCCCGACCCCGCACCGCGTGGCATTGTAGCGCCGGATGGGGGCGCAGGCCCAGCACCCGGCCCGGTGGTCCCGCTCATGCCACTAACGCTCCCATATATGCCTGGGGCGAAATGGCTTCCCCAGTACAGCGGGAGCCAGGCACTTTAGCAGGATTCAAACGGAAGATATGCAGCATCCTAGAAATGTACTCCATGTCTGAGAGGCAAAAAGCTGCAGTATTAATAGGGCAGCTAACTGGCGCTGCTGAGAGAGAAGTGGAGACTTGGGCTACCACGGACCAGGAGTTGGTGCCTGCGATCCTCTTAAAGTTACAGGCCATTTTTGAAGATCGCACCGAAACAGATCTCCGGATGGCATTCTACCACTGTTCACAGCAACCAAGTGACAGTATAAGGGACTATGCCTGCCGACTACAAGGGGCCCTGAGAGCCCTCAAGCAGGTTAATACCATAAGTGTCATTGATGAAAATAAGATGCTGAAAGAACAATTTGTGCAAGGACTGAGGTCCCAAGCGGAACGCAGAACTGTAAATTGGTGGTCTTTAGATCATCCAGATGCCACCTTTGATGCCCTAAAGGACATGGCAATAAAAGGACTGCGACCCCTGGGCAAACCTGAGGTGGCCACCCAACATCACCAGGGTGAAGTCACTCTGGAACCAGCAGTACCCACCTTTTCCCCGCTAGTGGCAGAAGCCAAAACGCAGGTGACACCCCCTAGTGAATTGGACTGTCTGCGCTCAGAGGTGCGCCAGTTGACTAAAAATCCGGCTGCTGTGATGAGTGCCCTGCAGCTGCGGAAAGAGGAAGAAGGAAAGATCTTATTAGCCGACTGCCCGGAGGATGTCCCATGGATGAACTGGAGGAGAAGGAGGACGTCGCCCCACCGGAGGAGGACAACGCCACCCCCAGGAGCGACCCCTGACCAACACCCCCCTCGCCGGGAGATCATCTGTTACCGCTGCAACCGGAAAGGTCATATGTCTACACAGTGTCCTTTAAACGGGCAGAACCTGGGTTCGAGGGCCAACACCCAGGTAGAGACTCGTCAGGCCCCTTAGATTGGAACCGCAGGTTCGTGGGTGGACGACCCTACCTGTCCATCATTCTGGACGGGATTGCAGTTCCGGCGTTGCTAGATACTGGGTCTCAGGTGACCATAATACCTGATGTCCTATATACGAAGTTCTGGTCTATGGACAGTCTCCAACCCCCGAGCCCTGACTTTACCGTGTATGCTTCTAATGGTCTCCCTGTGGAAGTACTCGGGACCAAAAGTGTGGATGTGAAAGTGGGCAGAGAGGAGTTGAAAGACCAGGGGCTTCTAGTAGTAAAGACTGTAAATGAGGAGAACGGTTTAAATATAATTTTGGGTACTAACATTATCAGTAACTGTCTGGGAGAAGTTGTGTTTTTGCTCCAACAGCTCGCTGAGATTGCCCGACCAAGGCAGAAGGGAGTGATCCAGAGAGAGATCCGGGCCCTGATGTGTCAGCAGCAAGCGAAGCTTACAGACGGCGAAATTGGTAATGTACGGGTCACCGACTCGAATCCTATTGTGATACCCCCAATGAGTGAAATGATAATATGGTGTAGGGCAGCCATAGGTCTGAGAGGACAGAACTACCAAGCAGTAGTAGAACCTCATCGTTCAGAACATAGACCCACACTCATGACAGCGAGGGGGGTAGTGGAAGTGATAAATGGGAGAGTACCGGTACGGCTTCTCAACTGGGGAGATGACGAAGTAAATGTACCCCGTTATGCAACAGTTGCTAAATTACATGCCGTCGATAATAATTCTATTCTCCCGACTGAGTCCTTAGTCTCCCGCCAACTAGCGGAGGATAATGACCCGGCAACCCAGGTGGCGGATTGGTGTCAGCAACTCCATGTGGGACAGACACCACTCCCGCCCACCAGAAACAAGGGTATTACGGGTGGTACAAGAGTACGCACAAGTGTTTAGTAAACACCCCCTCGACTTTGGGGCCATTAAGGGAGTACAGCACCATATCCCTACAGGTGGTCATCCTCCCATCAAAGAGCGGTACAGGCCTATACCTCCAGCCCATTATCAGAAAGCTAAGGAAATGTTACATGATATGAAGGAAGCCGGGGTGATAAGGGATAGTTGTAGCCCCTGGGCAGCACCTCTAGTTCTGGTTAAAAAGAAAGATGGTAGTATGAGAATGTGTGTGGATTACAGGCAAGTGAATCGCATAACACATAAAGATGCTTACCCGTTACCACGAATTGAGGAGTCCTTAGCTGCTCTGAAAACGGCTAACTACTTTTCTACCCTTGATCTGACTAGTGGGTACTGGCAAGTGGCTGTGGCTGAGGAGGATCGTGAGAAAACGGCTTTCACCACCCCAATGGGGCTCTGTGAGTTCGACAGAATGCCGTTTGGGCTCAGCAGTGCCCCGGGAACATTTCAGAGAGTGATGGAGAACTGCCTGGGACATCTCAATTTTGAAACCGTGCTGCTATACCTAGACGACGTCATCGTGTATTCCAAGACATATGAGGACCATCTGAAGCACCTGGCAGAAGTATTCGAGTCCCTGTCCAGGTACGGGATGAAGTTGAAACCCTCTAAATGCCATCTACTCAAACAGAAGGTACAATACTTGGGGCACATCGTCAGTTCAGAGGGAGTAGCGCCGGACCCAGAGAAAGTCATCGCCATCCAGAAATGGCCGGAGCCGAAGAACCTCAAGGAAGTGCGACAGTTCCTGGGACTAACGGGTTACTACAGGAGGTTCGTGAAAGATTACACGAAGAAGGCAGCGCCTCTACAGGACCTCCTAGTAGGACAATCCCTAAAGAGCAGAAACCCTCCCTTTAATTGGGGTAAGGAACAGGCTGAAGCATTCCAAAAGATGAAAGAGATCCTTACAGGTGATGAAATCTTGGCCTATCCTGATTACAGCCAACCGTTCCTGCTGTACACCGATGCCAGTAATGAAGGTTTGGGAGCAGTTCTCAGTCAGAAGCAGAATGGCCAAGAAAAAGTCATCGCATATGCCAGCAGAAAACTCAGGCCAACTGAGAGGAATCCGGAAAATTATAGCAGCTTCAAGCTGGAGTTTCTGGCGCTGGTCTGGGCCATTACTGAAAGATTTAAGCACTACCTTGCCTCCAACAAGTTCACGGCGTACACAGACAACAACCCGTTAACGCACCTGGAAACAGCCAAGCTGGGAGCCATGGAGCAGCGTTGGATGGCTCGGTTGTCAAATTATCAGTTTACCATTAAGTACCGGGCAGGCCGTAAGAATGCTAACGCCGACGCATTGTCCCGAATGCCGCATGAATCTGACACGGAAGACGAATCGGACGACCTGGAAGAAATTGAGCTACCTGCGTTCCATCGAAATGGGATAATCCATGAGCAGCGTGTTTACAGAAAGCAGTATGGTGCAACGTTAAATCCCTTACCCCATCACAGCTGGAAAGAGACTCAGGACAGCGATCCAGTGGTCAGCCGTATCAAGGAGTTGTTAAGACAGGAAGGTTCCTCCTTGGAAAAAGATGCACCTATGTCAGCAAAGCTCCTGTGGAATGAGAGAAGCCGGTTGTTCCTATACCGTGAGAAGTTGTGCAGGAGATACGTCAACCCCAGGACCCATGAGATGGTATGGCAGATAGTGGTCCCCAAGGCAGACGTCCAAATGGTGTTAGAAGCCTACCACGATCAAGCGGGACACTTTGGCTGGAAAAAGCTGGAGACCCTGCTGAGGTGCCGGTTCTACTGGGTAGGAATGCGCAGCTCCATCGAGAAGTGGTGTCGGAACTGTGGACCCTGTGGTCTCAGACGAAAGGACTACGGTAGTCAGAAGGCACCCCTGCAGCCTATCCGGACGACTCGTCCCTTAGAGGTCGTGGCCTTGGACCACGTCAAACTGTCGCCAAGCAGGTCTGGATACTCATATGCCCTGACCATGGTGGATCATTATTCGAGATTTTTGGTGGTCATCCCCGTCAAGGATCAGACAGCAGTGACGGCAGCAAGGACCTTCCAAGCAAGCTTCTGCAGACCACATGGGTATCCAGAGCAGGTACTGACTGATCAAGGCCCTGCTTTTGAAGCGGATCTGTTTAAGGAATTTTGTCGCTTGTATGGGTGTAAGAAAATTAGAACGACGCCATACCACCCCCAAACCAACGGCCTTTGCGAGAAAATGAACCACATTGTCGTTGACTTGCTAAAATCCATACCACTGGAAGAAAGAAATCGGTGGCCGGAGTTGTTGCCTGACCTGGTTGACTTGTATAACCACATACCAGTGAGTTCTACCAACTGCACACCAGCTTACCTTATGAGAGCAAGGCCTGGAAGACTGCCAATGGATTTGGAACTTGGTGTAGTGGAACCAGAGGCAGATGACACTGTTGAAAATTGGGACACAAATCGGCAAGAGCAATACAGAAGAGTGCAAGCCTGCGTAGAAGATAGTCTTAATAAAGCACGGGAAAAGCAGGAAAATGTTTACAACAAGAATTCTCCCGCTAAGCCTTTCACGCCTGGAGAAATTGTGTTAAAAAGGAAAAGGAAGCTGCACAAGTTGGACAACCAGTGGGAACAAGAACCATATGTCGTACAAGATTCCAAATTTGATAACAGAAAAGTCTGTATCATCAGCAAGGATGGAGGAAAAACGACTGCCACTGTGTCAAGAGATCATTTAAAGTTGTGTCCAGACCATTTGAAGCTTCGGGAAGGTAACCCTATTGTGAATCAAGAAGAGAGTGTTGAAGCGGTTATACACACGGATCTGGGAGATTTACCTGCGGATTGGCCCAGACTGGGAGATGCGGTAATCATTCCTGTGTTGCAGTTTTATCAGCCACAAGAGGAAACTCCACCTCCAGTCATGCCCATTGTGCCAACAGAGCCAGTTCTAGAGGTACCTATTCCAGCAGAACCCCAGCCTGCAGAACCTCAAGAAGTAGAATCACCAGAAGCAGCGCCCCATGCTATGGGATCCCCTGGTGAAGCTGACTTACACCGCCCAGCCCTCAGTACGCTTGCCAGATCCATAGAAAGATTGAGACAGTATTATAGTTTGCCGTTACGCAGAACAGATAGATCAGAGGCCATTATACCTGATGCTACTCCACGTAGATCAGAACGTACAACGAAAGGGAAGCTACCTATTCGTTATCAACAGTAGTCCTAACAAACTAGTTTATTATGACCCAGAAAAGGTTTATTATTTATGACCAATTGTATAAAGTTGTATAAAGAAGTTTATTGCACTTGAAGGAATTTAAAGTATTGTTATTGTAATATGAAATTACTTGAAAATGTCTTATAATGGACTGCGTGGCTGAGGACTGAGCCAGCCCAAAAACTGTATCCTGTAAATAGTATCTTGGTTTCACACGAAGCCTTGACTTACCTCTGAACAGAAAACCCGTATGGTGTGGCACTGAGTGAGGTCTGCAGTCAGAAGTCCTGCAGCCCACCCAGGACCCACGTGGGAGGTTTGGTGCGGGTCCTCCACAAGAATACTGTGTATTTATTGAGTGTCTTGATGTTTTGATACTTTTGTATTTTCTATTGTCCATAATGTAACGTTTAAGATTTTGTACCTCCCGGATGGGATGAGTTTCATGTTATTGTTTAAATGCAAAACAGAATGTCTTTCTTTTTATATTTTACAGCCGGGAGTGCTGTGTTTTACCAAGGGGGGATGTGTAGCCCAGCTTTGTAAGGCACACATAAAATCCTGGAGTCTGCACAGAAAGGTAACAGTTAAAGCTTTACATCATTCATTCACACTTTAGACACACCCACCAGGGGTATAAAGTAGTGTCACGCAGCCTGCGTAAGGGAGAGAGTTCCTGTCTCAGGACAGTGCAGAGAGAGTTGAGTTCCTGTTAGAGCTCTGTGTGAGTTGAGTGCCAGAGTAGCTCATCTGACAAAGAAGTGGAGGCTAGTACGGGTGAGGCAGTTCATCCTAGCCTAGTCAGAGCTACCTCTTAACCAGTCTGGCCTTGGAGGATACTAAGAGCTGCTCATTGAGCTCAAGGAAAAACTGACTTACTACTTCCACGCTGCAGTGCCTACGTTGAGAGCAGAAGCAGGGCGAAGGGCACAGTGGAGAAGACAGAGTAGTGCCTTAGGTAGTGAATTACCTGCACTAATTATCCGGTCGCTGGGGACCGAGGAGTTGCTATTGTTTCAGGCATAGTAACGAGAAAACCAGAGTCTCGCTGGACTATAAGTCGCAGGAGCAAGCCCTTAGTGTCGGTATGTAACCGGAGTCAGTGGAACAAGGACTTTGAGTTAAGCGCTTGACAAAAGTAAGGACTTAGTTTCACCATTTAGAAGGCTCCGTCACAAAGTCGGCCGGGCAGTACAGCTATAGAGTTAGCTGGAGTAATCGGAGTTAACTACGCTTTATGCAAGTTGGACTCATCTACAATTTGGAAGTTAAGGAGGCCTCTAACCTGCTCAGCTGTTATCTGGACGTGCATTCTCACCCCGATCAGCTCCCCGGGACCTGCCTAAACATCTGACAAGTAAAAGGTATGGAAAGACGCTGGATGGTGTGAGACTGATTCATTTATCTGCACCCTACATCATTATAACCATAGACTTTGAGGGACCAGTCCCACCTGTGGGGGACCCGTCATCTAGCTGCCACAACATCCCCTCAGAGATCTACAGCAGCGCTGGTCTTAGTGATCAGAAAACTACAGGTGGCGTCACGAACTACCTAATAATCCCCTGTAAATATTTCCCTAATCGCATTGACTGCCAGGGCCACGGACCGAGCCACCGCTACCAGTGACAACTCCCATAGATTTCCATGGGCTCGGCTCCGAGTACCCCATAGCCCTGGTATCCACAATTGTGGGGCGAGTCACTCTATCTCTCCACACCCTTATATACCTAGAAAACTAGATCTGAACTGAAAAAGTAAGTTAATGTGTATGCAAAATGTAAATGCATATTAACACATGACCATTACACAGAAAAACAGGCACAAAAAAAAAAAAAAAAAAACATCTAGTTTTCTATGTAGTTCATAGTGCATTCCGTGCATATAAGGGTGTGACCGCCCTGTTTTCTGAGTTGAGAAAATCCATCCTGTCTGGCCGGAGCTTCAACTGGTGGGTTCAGTCCTCTGCCCTTGTTCACATTTAAGTCACTTGACAAGTGGAAAGGTTTTCAATATTAGAGTAGGACTGTCCCACAGAGGGTTGCCTTGACGTGGCGGGATGGCTTGTACATTATTTTGATCAAAATTATGTTTACTAAATACCCTTATTATTATTACTACCTTCATGCATTTTTGCAAAAAGATTTTTTATTTCATTTTTGGATATTTGTTTTTTTTGTGCCTGTTTTACCCTTATATACCTGCGTATTCTAAAGGGCTCCCTCTGGTGGCATCAGGAAAATGTGGTGTGAATGAATATCGGGTGATTGTGAATTACCTTTTTGTGCATCCTCCAGGGTAACATATGGCACCAAGCGCAGCTGGCTACACATATATATATATATATATATATCATGCACACAGGCGTACTCCTCTCCACAGCTATCAGAAGGAGTATATATATATATCATGCACACAGGCGTAACTCCTCTCCACAGCTATCAGAAGGATATATTATATATATCATGCACACAGGCTAACTCCTCTCCACAGCTATCAGAAGGAGTATATATATATCTTATATCAATGCACACAGGCGTACTCCTCTCCACAGCTATCAGAAGGAGTATATATATATATATCATGCACACAGGCGATCCTCTCCCAGCTATCAAGGAGTATAATATTATATATATATATATTCATGCGGACTCCTCTCCACAGCTATCAGAAGGAGTATATATATACATGCACACAGGCGTACTCCCTCCACAGCTATCAGAAGGAGTATATATATATATATATCATGCACACAGGCGTACTCCTCTCCACAGCTATCAGAAGGATTATATATATATATCATGCACACAGGCGTACTCCTCTCCACAGCTATCAGAAGGAGTATATATATATATATATATCATGCACACAGGCGTACTCCTCTCCACAGCTATCAGAAGGATATATATATATATATCATGCACACAGGCGTACTCCTCTCCACAGCTATCAGAAGGAGTATATATATATATATTATCATGCACACAGGCGTACTCCTCTCCACAGCTATCAGAAGGATATATATATATATCATGCACACAGGCTGTACTCCTCTCCACAGCTATCAGAAGGATTATATATATATATCATGCACACAGGCGTACTCCTCTCCACAGCTATCAGAAGGAGTATATATATATATATCATGCACACAGGCGTACTCCTCTCCACAGCTATCAGAAGGAGTATATATATATATATATGCACACAGGCGTACTCCTCTCCACAGCTATCAGAAGGAGTTATATATATATATTATATCATGCACACAGGCGAACTCCTCTCCACAGCTATCAGAAGGAGTATATATATATATATCATGCACACAGGCGTACTCCTCTCCACAGCTATCAGAAGGAGTATATATATATATATCATGCACACAGGCGTACTCCTCTCCACAGCTATCAGAAGGAGTATATATATATATATATCATGCACACAGGCGTACTCCTCTCCACAGCTATCAGAAGGAGTTATATATATATATATCATGCACACAGGCGTACTCCTCTCCACAGCTATCAGAAGGATATATATATATATCATGCACACAGGCGTACTCCTCTCCACAGCTATCAGAAGGAGTATATATATAATATCATGCACACAGGCGTACTCCTCCCACAGCTATCAGAAGGAGTTATATATATATATCATGCACACAGGCGTACTCCTCTCCACAGCTATCAGAAGGAGTATATATATATATCATGCACACAGGCGTACTCCTCTCCACAGCTATCAGAAGGAGTATAAATATATATATATATCATGCACACAGGCGTACTCCTCTCCACAGCTATCAGAAGGAGTATAATATATATATCATGCACACAGGCGTACTCCTCTCCACAGCTATCAGAAGGAGTATATAATATATATGCACAGAGGTGACTCCTCTCCACAGCTATCAGAAGGAGTAATATATATATATCATGCACACAGGCGTACTCCTCTCCACACTATCAGAAGGATTATATATATATCATGCACACAGGCGTACCCTCTCCACAGTATCAGAAGGAGTTATATATATATATCATGCACACAGGCGTACCCTCTCCACAGCTATCAGAAGGAGTATAATATATATATCATGCACACAGGCGTACTCCTCTCCACAGCTATCAGAAGGATATATATATATATCATGCACACAGGCAACTCCTCTCCACAGCTATCAGAAGAGTATATATATATATATCATGCACACAGGCGTACCCTCTCCACAGCTATCAGAAGGAGTTAATATATATAAATATACACACAGGCGTACTCCTCTCACAGCTATCAGAAGGAGTATATAAAATAAATAAATATATATATATCATGCACACAGGCGACTCCTCTCCAAGCTATCAGAAGGAGTATATATATATATCATGCACACAGGCGTACTCCTCTCCACAGCTATCAGAAGGATTATATATATATATCATGCACACAGGCGTACTCCTCTCCACAGCTATCAGAAGGAGTATATATATATATATCATGCACACAGGCGTACTCCTCTCCACAGCTATCAAGATATATAATATATCATGCACACAGGGTACTCCTCTCCACAGCTATCAGAAGGATTATATAATATATTCATGCACACAGGCGTACTCCTCTCACAGCTATCAGAAGGAGTATATATATATATATATATATATATCATGCACACAGCGTACTCCTCTCCACAGCTATCAGAAGGAGTATAATATATATATTATATGCACACAGGCGTACTCCTCTCCACAGCTACAGAAGGAGTATATATATATATATCATGCACACAGGCGTACTCCTCTCCACAGCTATCAGAAGGAGTATATAATATATATCATGCACACAGGCGTACTCCTCTCCACAGCTATCAGAAGGAGTATATAATATATATATCATGCACACAGGCGTACTCCTCTCCACAGCTATCAGGAGTATATATATATATATCATGCACACAGGGTACTCCTCTCCACAGCTATCAGAAGGATTATATATATATATCATGCACACAGGCGTACTCCTCTCCACAGCTATCAGAAGGATATATATATATAAATATTATATATATCATGCACACAGGCGTACTCCTCTCCACAGCTATCAGAAGGAGTATATATATATATCATGCACACAGGCGTACTCCTCTCCACAGCTATCAGAAGGAGTATATATATATATAATAACATGCACACAGGCGTACTCCTCTCCACAGCTATCAGAAGATATATAATAATATGCACACAGGCGACTCCTCTCCACAGCTATCAAGGATATATATATAAATATCATGCACACAGGCACCCTCTCCAAGCTATCAGAAGGAGTAATATAATCATGCAACAGGCAACCCCTCAAGCTATCAAAGATAATATAATATATGCACCAGCGTACTCCTCCCACTATCAAAGGATATATAATATAATCAGCACCAGCGTACCCTCTCCAACTATCAAGAGATATAATATATCATGCACACGGGACTCCTCCCAACTATCAAAGATATATTTAATACATGCACACAGGCGTTACTCCTCTCCACATCACAAGGATTATATAATATATCATGCAACAGGCGTACTCCTCTCACAGCTATCAGAAGGAGTATATATATATATATCATCACACAGGCGTACTCCTCTCCACAGCTATCAAAGAAAGATTATATATAATATCATGCACACAGGCGTACTCCTCTCCACAGCTATCAAAGGAGTTAATATATATATATCATGCACACAGGCGTACTCCTCTCCACAGCTACAGAAGGAGTTATATATATATTATATCATGCACACAGGCGTACTCCTCTCCACAGCTATCAGAAGGAGTATATATATATATCATGCACACGCGTACTCCTCTCCACAGCTATCAGAAGGATAATATATATATATCATGCACACAGGCGTACTCCTCTCCACAGCTATCAGAAGGATTATTATATATATCATGCACACAGGCGTACTCCTCTCCACAGCTATCAGAAGGAGTATATATATATATATATCATGCACACAGGCTACTCCTCTCCAAAGCTATCAGAAGGAGTAATATATATATATATCATGCACAAGGCGTACTCCTTCCACACTATAGAAGATATATATATATATATATCATGCACACAGCGACTCCTCTCCAAGCTATCAGAAGGGTATTATATATATACATGCACACAGGCGACTCCTCTCCACAGCTATCAGAAGGAGATATATATTTATATATATATTCATATCAAGGTATATTATCAGCACAAGCGTACTCCTCTCCACAGCTACGAAGGAGTATTAATATTATAATATATATATATCATGCACACAGGCGAACTCCTCTCCACAGCTATCAGAAGGAGTATATATATATATATTATATATCATGCACACAGGGTACTCCTCTCCACAGCTATCAGAAGAGTATATATATATATCATGCACACAGGCGTACTCCTCTCCACAGCTATCAGAAGGAGTATATATATATATAATATCATGCACACAGGCGTACTCCTCTCCACAGCTATCAGAAGGAATATATATATATATATATCATGCACACAGGCGTACTCCTCTCCACAGCTATCAGAAGGAGTATATATATATATCATGCACACAGGCAAACTCCTCTCCACAGCTATCAGAAGGAGTATATATATATAACTGTCATGGGTGTATCGCCACGAGGATCGTCGCGATTACACACTCTGACTTCTCACAGCTGAGTTGCTGTTTCTTTGTGTTTGGTAATGAGGGAGTTAATTTTACCTAGCTCTTTGCTAAGACTAGGTCCAGCCTCGCCCGGCTGCTTTTGATTTGTTCTAATTAGATTCCTTCATATACCTGCCAGTCTGCTTGTTAGATGCCGGTGAAAGCATTCATGTAGTCTAGCAGACTGGATCGGTTCTGAGAATACTTAAGCTAAGAGCTCCTTAGTTGTTTTTACTCTTACAGCTTATAGTTTATCTCTGAGACCTTAGGTGTTCCTACTGTGTGTGAGTGTTGTATGTAAGACTTTATTTACTTTATTTCTTGTCTTTCTTGTATGTCTTTCTGTTCATTAACCGTTACCTGTTCATTCCCTTTGGTGGTAATCAGGGTCCTTCTTAGGACTAGATTACAGTTGGCAGGGATTGATAGGAGACAGGGTTTACGCTGGTGGCCTGGACCTCTGTACCTTTAACAGTACCTCCAGGTAGAGGGATTAGTTAGGACCCCAGTTTAGGGTCAGCATAGACCCCGGTCACCCTCTAGCCAGAGACAGCGTATAACGGATTCCGTATTGACCCACTGGACATTCTGTCAGGTAATTCTATGTTATCATATATCTATGCGCATGTTATATAGGATGTTGCCCTTTTGATATAGATTACTGACATCACATATATATATATATATATCTGCTACACAGCGTGACATTTTCACCGGCCATACTAAAGATTCTCCCCAGCTGTCATGGATCCAGTAGCCCAGCTGGCCCGGCAGTTGCAGGGGTTATCCATGGAGTTTGCAGACATTAAGTCCAAGGTTTTGTCCCCCCCGGAGCAAACCAGATCTGAACCTAAGGTTGCTCTCCCGGACAGGTTCACTGGTGGGCGGGACAAATTTTTTACTTTCCGGGAGGCATGTAAATTGTACTTTCGGCTGCGGCCTCGGTCATCTGGGAGTGAAGAGCAGAGGGTGGAAATTGTTATCTCGCTCTTACAAGGGGACCCTCAATCTTGGGCGTTCTCTATTCCTCCAGGCTCCCCAGATCTCCAGTCAGTGGATCGATTTTTTACTGCCCTGGGTCTGGTATATGATGATCCGGATCGAGTTTCCCTTGCTGAAACAAAGTTACGTAAAATGCGGCAAGGAAATCGTCCAGCGGAGGAATATTCTTCTGAGTTCCGTAGATGGGCAACAGATACTCAGTGGAATGACCCAGCTCTTAGGAGCCAGTTTTGTCAAGGGTTGTCTGACAAATTAAAAGATGTGTTGGCTCAGTATGATTCTCCTCCATCACTGGAGGCTGCTATGGCCCTCGCTATTCGCATTGATAGACGAATTCGGGGAAGACGCGAGGTAACTCCGCCTCCCGTGATGACTCCGCCTACTACTAAAGTCCCTTATACTGAGGTTCCCCTGGTCTGTTCTGAGGAACCCATGCAGTTGGGAGGGACATCTTTTTGTAGGAGAGAATCGGCGGTGCGCCGCAAGACTAGAAGGTGTTTCTTTTGCGGGAGAGAGGGACATTTTGTTGGGGGGTGTCCATCCCGGGCCTCTTTGAGCAAAGGAGTTAACCTGGGAGTGTGTATTTCGTCCCCAAATCCCTCTCAGTTTCTCGTGCCTGCGGAGGTGGTGATTGGTACGAGAGTTGAGAGGATTTCTGTTTTTCTTGATAGTGGGTCTGGGGCTAATCTGGTGGACGCTCGGTTTGCCCAGGTGCATGGTATGCAACTGAGTGTATTGGCCAAACTGGTCCCTATAGTCTCTATTGATTCTAGACCTCTCGGTCAAGGTAGCTTGGTACAAGCTGTTCATAACATAGATCTTCGAGTAGGGGCAATACATAAAGAGCAATTGTCTTGTTATGTGTTGGAGGGTCTACCTACTCCTATTGTGTTGGGACTTCCTTGGTTGGCTAAACATAACCCAGTGATTGATTGGCAATCCAGAAAGATAAGCCAGTGGGGTGAATTTTGCAGGAATAACTGCATGAGCACGGTCATCGGTGCGGTTGTGCCTAGGACTTTGTCTCCTTTTCTGGAGGACTTTGGGAGATGTTCTCAGAGGAGGGGTGTAAAGAGTTACCTCCTCATCGCGCATATGACGGCTCAATAAAGTTGCTTCCTGATGCCTTATCTCGTACTTTCCCAGGGGCCGGGAAGACGGATGTTCCGGTTCCTATTCCTCAGGAGGGAGTTGTAGTGTCAGCTGTATGCTCTGAGCTTGAGGGGGAGGTATTGGGGGCTCAGGGGGACGCCCCTGTGGGACTTCCAGGGAGACTGATAGTTCCAGATCGGTTAAGACTGAAGGTTACGGGGAACCGTTACAAACGGATGGCTGATAGGGGGAGAGTTTTTGGTCTAGATCTGAAGGTGAACGATCTGGTTTGGTTGTCTACCAGGAATATAAAACTTAAAGTTTCCTCCTGGAGGTTGGGTCCCAGATTCATCGGGCCGTACAGGATCAGTTCCATAATTAATCCGGTGGCATTTCGTCTGGACCTCCCTCCTACGTTTAAAATTCATAATGTGTTTCACAAGTCATTACTTAAAAAGTATGTGGCACCAGTCATACCGTCACCTCTACCTCCTCCTTCAGTGGTGGTCAATGATAACGTGGAATTTCATGGGTCGAAAATCATTGACTCACGTCTCAGTCGCCGATCCCTTCAGTACTTGGTTCATTGGAGGGGGTATGGTCCTGAGGGGAGGACGTGGGTCCCTGCGTTTGATGTTAACGCAGATCGATTGGTTCGGACCTTTCACACAACTCACCCGGGCAGACCTGGCCCTGAGGGTCCGGAGTCCCCTCGTAGAGGGGGGGGTACTGTCATGGGTGTATCGCCACGAGGATCGTCGCGATTACACACTCTGACTTCTCACAGCTGAGTTGCTGTTTCTTTGTGTTTGGTAATGAGGGAGTTAATTTTACCTAGCTCTTTGCTAAGACTAGGTCCAGCCTCGCCCGGCTGCTTTGGATTATGTTCTAATTAGTTTCCTTTATATAGCTGCCAGTCTGGGTGTTAGATGCCGGTGAAAGTATTCATGTAGTCTAGCAGACTGGATCGGTTCTGAGAATACTTAAGCTAAGAGCTCCTTAGTTGTTTTTACTCTTACAGCTTATAGTTTATCTCTGAGACCTTAGGTGTTCCTACTGTGTGTGAGTGTTGTATGTAAGACTTTATTTACTTTATTTCTTGTCTTTCTTGTATGTCTTTCTGTTCATTAACCGTTACCTGTTCATTCCCTTTGGTGGTAATCAGGGTCCTTCTTAGGACTAGAATACAGTTGGCAGGGATTGATAGGAGACAGGGTTTACGCTGGTGGCCTGGACCTCTGTACCTTTAACAGTACCTCCAGGTAGAGGGATTAGTTAGGACCCCAGTTTAGGGTCAGCATAGACCCGGTCACCCTCTAGCCGGAGACAGTGTATAACGGATTCCGTATTGACCCACTGGACTTTCTGTCAGGTAATTCTATGTTATCATATATCTATGCGCATGTTATATTGTATGTTGCCCTTTTGATATAGATTACTGACATCACATATATATATATATATCTGCTACACAGCGTGACATTATCATGCACACAGGCGTACTCCTCTCCACAGCTATCAGAAGGATTATATATATATCATGCACACAGGCGTACTCCTCTCCACAGCTATCAGAAGGAGTATATATATATATATCATGCACACAGGCATACTCCTTTCCACAGCTATCAGAAGGAGTAATATATATATATATATATCATGCACACAGGCGTACTCCTCTCCACAGCTATCAGAAGGAGTTATATATATATATATATCATGCACACAGGCGTACTCCTCTCCACAGCTATCAGAAGGAGTATATATATATATATCATGCACACAGGCGTACTCCTCTCCACAACTATCAGAAGGAGTATATATATATATAATATATATATATCATGCACACAGGCGTACTCCTCTCCACAGCTATCAGAAGGAGTATATATATATATCATGCACACAGGCGAACTCCTCTCCACAGCTATCAGAAGGAGTATATATATATATCATGCACACAGGCGTACTCCTCTACACAGCTATCAGAAGGATTATATATATATCATGCACACAGGCGTACTCCTCTCCACAGCTATCAGGAGTATATATATATATCATGCACACAGGTGTACTCCTCTCCACAGCTATCAGAAGGATTATATTATATATATCATGCACACAGGCGTACTCCTCTCCACAGCTATCAGAAGGAGTATATATATATATATATATATATATATATCATGCACACAGGCGTACTCCTCTCCACAGCTATCAGAAGGAGTATATATATATATATCATGCACACAGGCGTACTCCTCTCCACAGCTATCAGAAGGAGTATATATATATGTATATATATATATATCATGCACACAGGCGTACTCCTCTCCACAGCTATCAGAAGGAGTATATATATATATATCATGCACACAGGCGTACTCCTCTCCACAGCTATCAGAAGGAGTATATATATATATATATATCATGCACACAGGCGTACTCCTCTCCACAGCTATCAGAAGGAATATATATATATATATATATCATGCACACAGGCGTACTCCTCTCCACAGCTATCAGAAGGAGTATATATATATATATCATGCACACAGGCAAACTCCTCTCCACAGCTATCAGAAGGAGTATATATATATAACTGTCATGGGTGTATCGCCACGAGGATCGTCGCGATTACACACTCTGACTTCTCACAGCTGAGTTGCTGTTTCTTTGTGTTTGGTAATGAGGGAGTTAATTTTACCTAGCTCTTTGCTAAGACTAGGTCCAGCCTCGCCCGGCTGCTTTTGATTATGTTCTAATTAGATTCCTTCATATACCTGCCAGTCTGCTTGTTAGATGCCGGTGAAAGCATTCATGTAGTCTAGCAGACTGGATCGGTTCTGAGAATACTTAAGCTAAGAGCTCCTTAGTTGTTTTTACTCTTACAGCTTATAGTTTATCTCTGAGACCTTAGGTGTTCCTACTGTGTGTGAGTGTTGTATGTAAGACTTTATTTACTTTATTTCTTGTCTTTCTTGTATGTCTTTCTGTTCATTAACCGTTACCTGTTCATTCCCTTTGGTGGTAATCAGGGTCCTTCTTAGGACTAGATTACAGTTGGCAGGGATTGATAGGAGACAGGGTTTACGCTGGTGGCCTGGACCTCTGTACCTTTAACAGTACCTCCAGGTAGAGGGATTAGTTAGGACCCCAGTTTAGGGTCAGCATAGACCCCGGTCACCCTCTAGCCGGAGACAGCGTATAACGGATTCCGTATTGACCCACTGGACATTGTCAGGTAATTCTATGTTATCATATATCTATGCGCATGTTATATAGGATGTTGCCCTTTTGATATAGATTACTGACATCACATATATATATATATATATCTGCTACACAGCGTGACATTTTCACCGGCCATACTAAAGATTCTCCCCAGCTGTCATGGATCCAGTAGCCCAGCTGGCCCGGCAGTTGCAGGGGTTATCCATGGAGTTTGCAGACATTAAGTCCAAGGTTTTGTCCCCCCGGAGCAAACCAGATCTGAACCTAAGGTTGCTCTCCCGGACAGGTTCACTGGTGGGCGGGACAAATTTTTTACTTTCCGGAGGCATGTAAATTGTACTTTCGGCTGCGGCCTCGGTCATCTGGGAGTGAAGAGCAGAGGGTGGAAATTGTTATCTCGCTCTTACAAGGGGACCCTCAATCTTGGGCGTTCTCTATTCCTCCAGGCTCCCCAGATCTCCAGTCAGTGGATCGATTTTTTACTGCCCTGGGTCTGGTATATGATGATCCGGATCGAGTTTCCCTTGCTGAAACAAAGTTACGTAAAATGCGGCAAGGAAATCGTCCAGCGGAGGAATATTCTTCTGAGTTCCGTAGATGGGCAACAGATACTCAGTGGAATGACCCAGCTCTTAGGAGCCAGTTTTGTCAAGGGTTGTCTGACAAATTAAAAGATGTGTTGGCTCAGTATGATTCTCCTCCATCACTGGAGGCTGCTATGGCCCTCGCTATTCGCATTGATAGACGAATTCGGGGAAGACGCGAGGTAACTTCGCCTCCCGTGATGACTCCGCCTACTACTAAAGTCCCTTATACTGAGGTTCCCCTGGTCTGTTCTGAGGAACCCATGCAGTTGGGAGGGACATCTTTTTGTAGGAGAGAATCGGCGGTGCGCCGCAAGACTAGAAGGTGTTTCTTTTGCGGGAGAGAGGGACATTTTGTTGGGGGGTGTCCATCCCGGGCCTCTTTGAGCAAAGGAGTTAACCTGGGAGTGTGTATTTCGTCCCCAAATCCCTCTCAGTTTCTCGTGCCTGCGGAGGTGGTGATTGGTACGAGAGTTGAGAGGATTTCTGTTTTTCTTGATAGTGGGTCTGGGGCTAATCTGGTGGACGCTCGGTTTGCCCAGGTGCATGGTATGCAACTGAGTGTATTGGCCAAACCGGTCCCTATAGTCTCTATTGATTCTAGACCTCTCGGTCAAGGTAGCTTGGTACAAGCTGTTCATAACATGGATCTTCGAGTAGGGGCAATACATAAAGAGCAATTGTCTTGTTATGTGTTGGAGGGTCTACCTACTCCTATTGTGTTGGGACTTCCTTGGTTGGCTAAACATAACCAGTGATTGATTGGCAATCCAGAAAGATAAGCCAGTGGGGTGAATTTTGCAGGAATAACTGCATGAGCACGGTCATCGGTGCGGTTGTGCCTAGGACTTTGTCTCCTTTTCTGGAGGACTTTGGGGAGAATGTTCTCAGAGGAGGGGTGTAAAGAGTTACCTCCTCATCGCGCATATGACGGCTCAATAAAGTTGCTTCCTGATGCCTTATCTCGTACTTTCCCAGGGGCCGGGAAGACGGATGTTCCGGTTCCTATTCCTCAGGAGGGAGTTGTAGTGTCAGCTGTATGCTCTGAGCTTGAGGGGAGGTATTGGGGCTCAGGGGGACGCCCCTGTGGGACTTCCAGGGAGACTGATAGTTCCAGATCGGTTAAGACTGAAGGTTACGGGGAACCGTTACAAACGGATGGCTGATAGGGGGAGAGTTTTTGGTCTAGATCTGAAGGTGAACGATCTGGTTTGGTTGTCTACCAGGAATATAAAACTTAAAGTTTCCTCCTGGAGGTTGGGTCCCAGATTCATCGGGCCGTACAGGATCAGTTCCATAATTAATCCGGTGGCATTTCGTCTGGACCTCCCTCCTACGTTTAAAATTCATAATGTGTTTCACAAGTCATTACTTAAAAAGTATGTGGCACCAGTCATACCGTCACCTCTACCTCCTCCTTCAGTGGTGGTCAATGATAACGTGGAATTTCATGGGTCGAAAATCATTGACTCACGTCTCAGTCGCCGATCCCTTCAGTACTTGGTTCATTGGAGGGGGTATGGTCCTGAGGGGAGGACGTGGGTCCCTGCGTTTGATGTTAACGCAGATCGATTGGTTCGGACCTTTCACACAACTCACCCGGGCAGACCTGGCCCTGAGGGTCCGGAGTCCCCTCGTAGAGGGGGGGGTACTGTCATGGGTGTATCGCCACGAGGATCGTCGCGATTACACACTCTGACTTCTCACAGCTGAGTTGCTGTTTCTTTGTGTTTGGTAATGAGGGAGTTAATTTTACCTAGCTCTTTGCTAAGACTAGGTCCAGCCTCGCCCGGCTGCTTTGGATTATGTTCTAATTAGTTTCCTTTATATACCTGCCAGTCTGGGTGTTAGATGCCGGTGAAAGCATTCATGTAGTCTGGCAGACTGGATCGGTTCTGAGAATACTTAAGCTAAGAGCTCCTTAGTTGTTTTTACTCTTACAGCTTATAGTTTATCTCTGAGACCTTAGGTGTTCCTACTGTGTGTGAGTGTTGTATGTAAGACTTTATTTACTTTATTTCTTGTCTTTCTTGTATGTCTTTCTGTTCATTAACCGTTACCTGTTCATTCCCTTTGGTGGTAATCAGGGTCCTTCTT
>JARQOD010000002.1:642242805-642292390 GCA_033576555.1 Oophaga sylvatica | reverse complement strand
ACATCTAAAACCTATCCTATGAGCCATCAAAACACCTAATACTGACCAAGTAACAACCTGCCTAATGACTGACCATCAGTAACAATACCTGATGCCTAATGACCATCAGTAACAATACTGATGCTAATGACTGACCATCAACAATACCTGATGCCTAATGACCATCAGTAACATACCTGATGCTAATGACTGACCATCTAAACTCCTGATGCCTAATAATGCCATCAGTAACAATCCTGTCTAATGACTGACCAGTAACAATACTGATGCCAATGACTGTCCACAGTAACAATACTACATAGACCTAAAATGATCAATGACTGACCATCTAACAATACCTGATGCCTAATGACTGACCATCATAACAATACCTGATGCTAATACTGACAATAAAACAATATGACTAAAATGACATCCAACAATACGATCCTAATGATACATAACAATACCTGAGCTAATGTGACCTGAAAACCGACTACATCCATACAACAATCCATCTAATACTGACCAAAACCATCCTGAGCCAATGAATCATACATACTATCTAAAATGACCATATAAACATGCCTAAGCCTCATCTAAAATGCCTACCATGACTGACATCAACAATCCTACAATGATGACCATCAGTAAAAACCTGATGCCAATACGACCACGAACAATGCTGAGCCTAATTGCCATCAGTAACAATATGATCATGAACTACCTCTCTAAAATCCTATGACAATACTGATCCAAAACATGCCATGTACATCATAACAATCCTGACATAATGATGCCACGTAAAATACCTGACATGACTGACCATCAGCAATGTACTAAATCTGACCATCAGTAACAATACATCCAAATGACCTACCTCTAACATCATGCTAAATGCTAACATAACATCCTGATGCCTAATGACTGACCATCAGTAACAATCCTATCCTAATGGACCATGAACAATAGCCTAATGAACCATCAGACAATCCTGATGCCAAGACTGACCATCGTAAAAACTACATGATGACCATCAGAACAATACCATCCAAAATGACCATCGTACAATGCCATGCCAAGATCCATCAGTAAAATACCTGTGCCTAAATGACACCTGAACAACTGATCTAATGCTGACCATCAAAACGTCTAATGACTGACCATCAGTAACAATCTGATGCCTAATGACTGACTAGTAACAACGTCCAATGACTACAAATACATCCAATGACCAAGAACAAGCCTGACAATGACTGACATCAGTAAAACTGATCCTAATGATCATCAGTAACAATCATCTATATGACCTATCAAACTGATCTAAACACCATAGTCAATGCTGCAATAAATACCTAAGAAATCCTCTAATACTGCCTATGAACAATATCCATGCTACCTAACATGAGCATCGTACACAGACAATGCCTGATGCCTAGTACAATGTAGCAATTGACTCATAAATACCTTGCCTAAACCTAAATCTGATGCCTAATGTACCCTATACATGTGCCTAATGATGACTCATAAATACCTGATGCCAATGACTGACCACTAAAATCCTGATGCCTAATGACTCCATCAGTAACACTGTGCCTAAGACATATAACAATCTGACCAATATACAACAATATGCAATGATGCCATCGAACAACTATGCTAAACTGAAATCATACTGTAACAACCAGTAAATACTGACCATGTAACTCGTAAATACCTATCAATCTACCATATAACATCCTGATGCCAATGCTGACCTCAGATCCATCAAGACTCTGTAAATGTGATGCTATGATCCATCTACAACTGATGCAATGACTCATCAGTAACATCCTATGCTGACCATAAACTGAGCTATGCATTAAATCTGATCTAATGACATCATACACTGATCTAAGATGCATCATACAATCCTGTGCCTAATGATGACCATCGTAAAATCTGTGCTAATGACTATCATACATCACTATTACATACATCTGACTAAAGCATCATACAACGATGTATATGACATCAGTAACATCTGATGCTAATGGACATCAGAACAATCTTGCCTAATGATGACTCTTAACAATACTGATGCTAATGTGACCAGTAACATCGATGCTATGACTCATCAGTAACAATACCTAAACTCCTGTACATCTGTCTAATCTCATATATCCATGCAGATACCATGTAATCGCTATGCCTATGAAACGTCATATGCCATGAACCGTCTATGTGACGACATAATGTATGCTAATATCAACTGATGCTTAGCATCGACAATCTGTGCTATGACTGACCTCGAACAATCTATGCTAATATGACCATCGTAACAATTGCCTAAGCTGACCATCGTAACAACTGTATGACCATCGTAACAATCCTGATGCCTAATGATGACCATCAGTAACAATCCTGATGCCTAATGACTGACATCAGTAACAATCCTGATGCCTAATGACTGACCATCAGTAACAATCCTGATGCCTAAGATGACCATCAGTAACAATACTGATGCCTAATGACTGCCATCAGTAACAATCCTGATGCCTAATGACTGACCATCAGTAACAATCCTGATGCCTAATGACTGACCATCAGTAACATCCTGATGCCTAATGACTGACCATCAGTAACAATGCTGATGCCTAATGACTGACCATCGTAACAATCCTGATGCCTAATGACTGACCATCAGTAACAATATCCTAATGACTGACCATCGTAACAATACCTGATGCCTAAGAACCATCGTAACATCCTGTGCTAATGACTGACCATCAGTAACATCTGATGCTAATGACTGACCATCATACAATCCTGATGCCTAATGACTGACATCGTAACAATCTGATGCCTAAGACTGACCATCAGTAACAACCTGATGCCTATACTGACCTCATACATATGCATACTCCTTAAATGACTGACTCATCAGTAACACCTGATGCTATAACCATCGTACAATCTACTAAATGACATCTAACAACTACATGGACACGTAAAATTGTCCTATATGCTCATAAACTGACTAAGATCCGTACAATCTCTATATGACATCTAACAATCCTGCTAGATCCTCAACAATCTAGCCATACTGCCAGTACATCTGATCCTAATGCCCATACATACTAAGATCTCAACATCCTCTAATCCCGTACAATCCATGCTAGACTGCCTCGTAACATCCGGCCAATGACTGACCATCATAACATCTGATGCCTAATGATGACATCTAACAATCCTGATGCCTAATGATGACATCAGTAACAATCTGATGCCTAATACTGCCATCTGTAACATACTGATGCTATATGACATCGTAACAATCCTGAGCCTAATGACTGACATCATAACATCCTGATCTAAACTGACATCGTAACACCTATGCTAAGATGCCTCTAACAATGATGCTATGACTGACATCGTAAATCCTGATGCTAATACTGCCATCTAACAACCTGATGCCTAATGACTGACCATCATAACATCTGAGCTAATGATGACCATCTAACAATGCCTGATGCCTATGATGACATCGTAACAATCCTGATGCCTATGACTGACCATCGTAACAATCCTGATGCTAATGACTGACCATCAGTAACAATACTGATGCCTAATGACTGACCATCAGTAACAATCCTGATGCCTAATGATGACATCTAACATCCTGTGCAATGACTGACACAGTAACAATGCTGATGCCTAATACTGACCATCAGTAACAATCCTGATGCCTAATGACTGACCATCAGTAACAATACCTGATGCCTAATGACTGACCATCATAACAATCCTGATGCCTAATGATGACCATCAGTAACAATCCTGATGCCTAATGACGACATCAGTAACAATGCCTGATGCTAATGACTGACCATCAGTAACAATCTGATGCTAATGACTGACCATCGTAACAATCCTGATGCCTAATGACTGACCATCAGTAACAATCCTGATGCCTAATGACTGACCATCAGTAACAATCCTGATGCTAATGACTGACCATCAGTAACAATACTGATGCCTAATGATGACCATCGTAACAATGCCTGATGCCTAATGACTGACCATCAGTAACAATCCTGATGCCTAATGACTGACCATCATAACAATCCTGATGCCTAATGACTGACCATCAGTAACAATCCTGATGCCTAATGACTGACCATCAGTAACAATGCCTGATGCCTAATGATGACCATCATAACAATCCTGATGCCTAATGACTGACCATCAGTAACAATCCTGATGCTAATGACTGACCATCAGTAACAATACCTGATGCCTAATGACTGACCATCATAACAATACTGATGCCTAATGACTGACCATCAGTAACAATCCTGATGCCTAATGACTCGTACCATCATGTAACAATCCTGATGCCTAATGACTGACCATCAGTAACAACCTGATGCTAATGACTGACCATCAGTAACAATCTGATGCTAATGACTGACATCAGTAACAATCCTGATGCCTAATGATGACCATCAGTAACAATCTGATGCCTAATGACTGACCATCAGTAACAATCTGATGCCTAATGACTGACCATCAGTAACAATCCGATGCCTAATGACTGACCATCAGTAACAATCCTGATGCTATGACTGACATCATAACAATACCTGATGCCTAATGATGACCATCAGTAACAATACCGATCCAATGACTGACCACAGTAACAATACTGATGCTAATGACTGACATCAGTACGGCCCAATGACTGCCATCAGTAACATCCTGATGCAATGACTGACATCAGTAACAATCTACCTATGACTGACATCAGTAACATCCTGATGCTAATGTGACCTCAGTAACAATCTGATGCTAATGACTGACATCAGTAACAATCCTGATGCCTAATGACTGACCATCAGTAACAATGACCTGATGCCTAATGACTGACCATCAGTAACAATACCTGATGCCTAATGACTGACCATCAGTAACAATACCTGATGCCTAATGACTGACCATCAGTAACAATCCTGATGCCTAATGACTGACCATCAGTAACAATACCTGATGCCTAATGACTGACCATCAGTAACAATCCTGATGCCTAATGACTGACCATCAGTAACAATACCTGATGCCTAATGACTGACCATCAGTAACAATACCTGATGCCTAATGACTGACCATCAGTAACAATACCTGATGCCTAATGACTGACCATCAGTAACAATGCCTGATGCCTAATGACTGACCATCGTAACAATCCTGATGCCTAAGACTGACATCAGTAACAATACCTGATGCCTAATGACTGACCATCAGTAACAATCCTGATGCCTAATGACTGACCATCAGTAACAATGCCTGATGCCTAATGACTGACCATCAGTAACAATGCCATGATGCATGATCGGTCATGCTATCCCTGTATGGCTGTACCACCTGTATGTCGGGTCTGTATCCATGATGCCATCAGAACAGATGCGGCTGATGCCTAGCTGTACATCGGTCAAATGTATCCTAAATGACCATATAACATGGCTGTATCCTAATGCTGCATAGTACTGCCGAGGTCCTATGTATCCTGCCTGTGTAGCAGAGATGGTCTGTATCCCCCTGTATGTCGAGGTCTGTATCCCGCTGAGTGTCAGGGTCTGTATCCCGCTGAGTGTCGGGGTTGTATCTCGCTGAGTGTCGGGGTCTGTATCCCGCTGAGTGTCGGGGTCTGTATCACCTGGTGTCAGGGTCTGTATCCCGCTGGTGTCGGGGGTTTGTATCCCGCTGAGTGTCGGGGTCTGTATCCCGCTGAGTGTCGGGGGTCTGTATCCCGCTGGTGTCGGGGGTCTGTATCCCCAGGCACGGCCTGTATACAGAGGATGCAGATGGGCTCGGGCCCAGCCTGTTACAGTCGTGGCCAAAAGTTTTGAGAATGACACAATATAATTTTTACAAAGTCTACTGCTTCACTTTTTCTAATGGCAATTTGCATATACTCCAGAATGTTATAAAGAGTGATCAGCTTAACAGCAATTACTTGTAAAGTCAATATTTGGTAGAAAATGAACTTTATCCCCCAAAACACATTTCAACATCATTGCAGCCCTGCCTTAAAAGGACCAGCTAACCTCTTTTCAGTGATCGCTCCATTAACACAGGTGTGGGTGTTGATGAGGACATGGCTGGAGATCAATCTGTCATGATTAAGTAAGAATGACACCACTGGACACTTTAAAAGGAGGCTGGTGCTTGGCATCATTGTTTCTCTTCTGTTAACCATGGTTATCTCTAAAGAAACACGTGCAGTCATCATTGCAATGCACAAAAATGGCCTAACAGGGAAGAGTATCGCAGCTAGAAAGATTGCACCTCAGTCAACAATCTATCGCATCATCAAGAACTTCAAGGAGAGAGGTTCCATTGTTGCCAAAAAGGCTTCAGGGCAGCCCAAGAAAGACCAGCAAGCGCCAGGACCGTCTCTTAAAAGTGTTTCAGCTGCGGGATCGGGCTACCAGCAGTGCAGAGCTTGCTCAGGAATGGCAGCAGGCAGGTGTGAGTGCATCTGCACGTACTGTGAGATGGAGACTCTTGGAGCAAGGCCTGGTCTCAAGGAGGGCAGCAAAGAAGCCACTTCTCTCCAGAAAAAACATCATGGACAGACTGATATTCTGCAAAATGTACAGGCAGTGGACTGCTGAGGACTGGGGTAAAGTTATTTTCTCTGATGAATCCCCTTTTCGATTGTTTGGGACATCAGGAAAACGCCTCATTCGGAGAAGACAAGGTGAGCGCTACCACCAGTCTTGTCTCATGCCAACTGTTAAGCATCCTGAAACCATTCATGTGTGGGGTTGCTTCTCAGCCAAGGGAATCGGCTCTCTCACAGTCTTGCCTAAAAACACAGCCATGAATAAAGAATGGTATCAGAATGTCCTCCAAGAGCAACTTCTCCCAACCCTCCAAGAGCAGTTTGGCGATCAACAATGCCTTTTCCAGCATGATGGAGCACCTTGCCATAAAGCAAAGGTGATAACTAAATGGCTCAGGGAACAAAACATAGAGATTTTGGGTCCATGGCCTGGAAACTCCCCAGATCTTAATCCCATTGAGAACTTGTGGTCAATCATCAAGAGACGGGTGGACAAACAAAAACCTAAAAATTCTGACAAAATGAAAGCATTGATTGTGCAAGAATGGACTGCTATCAGTCAGGATTTGCTCCAGAAGTTGATTGAGAGCATGCCAGGGAGAATTGCAGAGGTCCTGAAGAAGAAGGGTCAACACTGCAAATATTGACTTGCTGCATTAACTCATTCTAACTGTCAATATAAGCTTTTGTTACTCATATGTTTACAATTATTATATTTCTGTCTGTGATAAAAACATCTGTCAAACACACATAAAACCAGAGGGCAGTAGATCATGTGAAAATATAATATTTGTGTCATTCTCAAAACTTTTGGCCATGACTGTACAAAGAAGTCCCGGGCCCAGCCTGTATACAGAGAAGTCCCGGGCCCAGCCTGTATACAGAGAAGTCCCGGGCCCAGCCTGTATACAGAGAAGTCCCGGGCCCAGCCTGTATACAGAGAAGTCCCGGGCCCAGCCTGTATACAGAGAAGTCCCGGGCCCAGCCTGTATACAGAGAAGTCCCGGGCCCAGCCTGTATACAGAGAAGTCCCGGGCCCAGCCTGTATACAGAGAAGTCCCGGGCCCAGCCTGTATACAGAGAAGTCCCGGGCCCAGCCTGTATACAGAGAAGTCCCGGGCCCAGCCTGTATACAGAGAAGTCCCGGGCCCAGCCTGTATACAGAGAAGTCCCGGGCCCAGCCTGTATACAGAGAAGTCCCGGGCCCAGCCTGTATACAGAGAAGTCCCGGGCCCAGCCTGTATACAGAGAAGTCCCGGGCCCAGCCTGTATACAGAGAAGTCCCGGGCCCAGCCTGTATACAGAGAAGTCCCGGGCATGGCCTGTAGACAGAGTGGAAACACTGCGCAGTGACATTACTTAGTGATTCACTTTATCACAGATTTCTAGACCTCTGCTTGCTGTCAGTGAGGAGATCGCTAGTTTACATTCAGAAACTATAGATTGTCTGTGGTTTCTCGCTTCTCACAGCTGAGGGTCTGTCACACAATCATCTGTGACTTATTACAAAGTCTCTGGTCCTGATAGCTTGTTACAATGTATCAGTGCAGGTCAGGACTGCAGAAGTGTTACATGTGAGAAGGTTGTCAGCATTTAAGGCCTCATTCACATGTCAGTATTTTGCATCAGTCTTGTTTTTCCTAAACCAGGAGAGTAATTTGCAGAGAAACCTATCACTGAAGACTGACGCCGGCTCAGTGCTTAGGAGACATCCTGGCTTTGTGAAAGAAATACTAAAGTGTGAATAAAGCCCAGTGATGTCTCCATTCACTGACAGCTTGCAGAGATCTGCTCTATGTCCTGTTAACCCCATGCATCCCCAGGGGCTCTGCAGCAGGAGGTAATTGCTCACAGTGCACTTCCTCTTATGTCACATGGAGCTTCGGGGTCAGTACAGGTCAGTGTGGGGGCCTCCTCATGTTTCGCAGTGTGATCCCCTACAGTCAGTGCAGGTGTTTATCTCCTCGCACCCTTGCACTGAGATTCGTCCTATCAACACCCGGCTAACAGCCCGTGTCCCAGTTCTGGCTGCAGAATATCAGCAGATCATAGCTGTGGGCCATGTCTACATGGGGAGACCTAAATCATCTTCAGGACCCCTTACCCGCACATCTCTGCAGTGTAGAAGGCCCATGTTCTGCACCAGGCCCTGGTGACCCAATTTCCACTAGTCCAGCACCATAGTGTTCTGTCCATAGTCACCTACTAATGTGGGATACGGTCCTGGTGGACAAGGGTCTTATCTCCTGGGTCCCACTGGTCTTGTGTACTATTGTCCAGCTCATGGTGAATTATTGATGTAGTCCCACTGCAAAAAGCCCGAAACCCTAAAAAGTGTTAATAGACGGCTCCACGGTATATGAAAGAGGCAGAAGAAAGGAGCAGATAGAGAAGGAGCTACGCAATCAGACCCGAGGGCGGTGAGCCGAGCATGCGCAGTGTCTCTACAGAGCAATATAGCAACAGTGATGGGAGAAGGAGGAGATGTGCATGCTCGGCTAGAGCTGAGGATGGTAAGCCGAGCATGCGCAGTGTCTCTACAGAGCAATATAGCAACAGTGATGGGAGAAGGAGAAGATGTGCATGCTCGACCACAGCTGAGGACGGTATACCGAGCATGCGCAGTGTCTCTACAGAGCATTATATCAGCAGTGATGGGAGAAGGAGAAGATGTGCATGCTTGGCCACAGCTGAGGACAGTATACCGAGCATGCGCAGGGTCTCTACAGAGCAATATAGCAACAGTGATGGGAGAAGGAGAAGATGTGCATGCTCGACCACAGCTGAGGACGGTATACCGAGCATGCGCAGTGTCTCTACAGAGCAATATATCAGCAGTGATGGGAGAAGGAGAAGATGTGCATGCTCGGCCACAGCTGAGGACAGTATACCGAGCATGCGCAGGGTCTCTACAGAGCAATATAGCAACAGTGATGGGAGAAGGAGATGTGCATGCTCGGCCACAGCTGAGGACAGTATACCGAGCATGCGCAGTGTCTCTACAGAGCAATATAGCAACAGTGATGGGAGAAGGAGAAGATGTGCATGCTCGGCCACAGCTGAGGACGGTATACCGAGCATGCGCAGGGTCTCTGCAGAGCAATATAGCAACAGTGATGGGAGAAGGAGAAGATGTGCATGCTTGGCCACAGCTGAGGACGGTAAGCCGAGCATGCGCAATTTCTCTACAGAGCATTATAGCAGCAGTGATGGGAGGAGGAGAGTGTATGCTCAGCCAGAGCCGAGGATGGTATACTAAGCATGCACAGTGTCTCTACAGAGCATTATAGCAGCAGTGATGGGAGGAGAAGATGCGCATGCTCAGCCAGAGCTGAGGACAGTATACCGAGCATGCGCAGAGTCTCTACAGAGTATTATAGCAGCAGTGATGGGAGGAGGAATGTGCATGCTCGGCCACAGCTGAGGACGGTATACCGAGCATGCGCAGGGTCTCTACAGAGTATTATAGCAGCAGAGATGGGAGAAGAAGATGTGCATGCTCAGCCAGAGCTGAGGACGGTATACCGAGCATGCGCAGGGTCTCTACAGAGTATTATAGCAGCAGAGATGGGAGAAGAAGATGTGCATGCTTGGCCACAGCTGAGGACGGTATACCGAGCATGCGCAGTGTCTCTACAGAGCATTATAGCAGCAGTGATGGGGAAGGAGAAGATGTGTATGCTCGGCCACAGCTGAGGACAGTATACGAGCATGCGCAGTGTCTCTACAGAGCATTATAGCAGCAGTGATGGGAGAAGGAGGAAGTGTGCATGCTCAGCCAGAGCTGAGGATGGCAAGCCGAGCATGCGCAGTGTCTCTACAGAGTATTATAGCAGCAGAGATGGGAGAAGAAGATGTGTATGCTCGGCCACAGCTGAGGACAGTATACCGAGCATGCGCAGAGTCTCTACAGAGTATTATAGCAGCAGTGATGGGAGGAGGAAATGTGCATGCTCGGCCAGAGCTGAGGACGGTATACCGAGCATGCGCAGGGTTCTACAGAGCATTATAGCAGCAGTGATGGGAGAAGGAGGAGATGTGCATGCTCAGCCAGAGCTGAGGACGGTATACCGAGCATGCGCAGGGTCTCTACAGAGTATTATAGCAGCAGAGATGGGAGAAGGAGAAGATGTCCATGCTTGGCCACAGCTGAGGACAGTATACCGAGCATGCGCAGTGTCTCTACAGAGCATTATAGCAGCAGTGATGGGAGAAGGAGGAAGTGTGCATGCTCAGCCAGAGCTGAGGACGACCACAGATCCATAATTAGGAAAATAGAAAACACTTTATTAGGGCATTTTAATAAAATAGACTGAACAGGTGCATAGAAGACGGTGACAAGAGAGTGGAGTAGATGTCAAACACGACATACACCCAAAAAAACCCTTTATGACTGAAATCCCTGGCTGCTATAGCAGAAACCTGTGGGTATCATTTGTATGATAAAACATGCTGCATAGTAAAGTGTTTCAAATAAAGCAGTTGTGGGGCACCATTCTCCTCAAATGCACATGCATATAAATGAATGATATGTCACCACCATGAATACAAATAAGCTGCTGTAGAAAACACTCATAACCTATTGCTGCCCACCAGGAGAGTACAGGTGCCGATAAACATCATGGAGTATTACCTCTGGTGGTATAGTGAACGGCACTGTCAGGGAGAGTCAGGGAGAGTCAGATGGATGCCGACGTGCCCCAACGCACGTTTCGGATGCTCGTCCTTCGTCAGGGGGCGTGTCAACTCAAAAAACCGGGTGCTTTAAAAATCCGCCGGACCGGAAGCGGTCAGCCGCGGACCAGAAGTGACGCATACTATATCGATGACACACCGCGATGCACCCGCCTGCGCCAAGCGAACAGAGACCAGGGGTAACCATGGAGACCAAACGCCACTGACACAGGAAGCGGAGCCGCGCGGTGAGGATCAGCATGTATGCGTGCAGGACTGCGGATGCCACAGAATGTCATAAATGATGCGTCATGTAATAGTAAAGTATAAGATGGTATTTTTTGGAATAGACCACAATGATTGTTGTAAAAAATAACAAAATCACCAATGGTCGCTAAATCAGGCCATGATGGAAACACCATGAAATACTATCATTGGATAACTACCCTGACAACCTAATATAAATCCAAACCATGTATATAACAGGCATAAACAAATATAATAGTAATAAGTATACAGTGATAAATATACAATAATGATTATGTCTGAAATAAGGGATAAAACAGTATCCCCAACACATTAAGACAAGATGTTATTTGCAGTGACATAACAGATATACAAATACATGGTATAGAAGGATGGCAAAAAATAAAAATAAATAAAAATACAAAATACAAAAAAATACATAAACCAAATATAGGTAGTTATCACTAGGGATCAATAATTGCAGAAAATACATATGGCGTATACGATTGGTGACATCAGCTGATACATATTGATCATGGCGTCATTCATGTTAATGGTCCAAAGAAGCGGAATAATAGTCAAAGTAAACCTAAAACAAGTAACAAAAATATAAATAAAAAATATATACACGGTTAAAAACAGGGTGATGTCATAAGAATGACATAAACTCGTCACAGTAGGTCAGATCATAGAAATGATGCAAAATTCAAATTTTCATTTAAACCATTGGGATGGACTGTATTAAGAGTCCATATCCATCGGGCTTCTAATTGTGCTAACCGCTGTGAAATCCCACCTCCCCGGATCCCTAAATCCAGACAGTCAATCCCCTTAATGCGCAGTGTCTTACTATCACATTGGTGGTGAATTTTAAAGTGCCTGGGGAGTGTCTTAAGAGTGGATGGGTCCGTTTCGTTAGCTGCGGCCTCTATTCCTAGCACATGCTCCCTGATTCTGACCTTAAATTGTCGTGTGGTAAGGCCCACATAAATCAGGGAGCATGGGCATGTGGCGTAATAGATAACACCTTTTGTAGTGCAAGTTATCCTTTTTTTAATACTAAAGGATTTGGTCCCAGATGAGTCCGTGAAGGAGTCATTCCGGTCCACATTTGCACACGCCACACAATGTCCACATCTGAAGCAGCCCTTGCGATTACCCAAATCATCCAAGAAGGTTCGAGGAGGATTATTTTGATAATGGCTTGAGACGAGAAATTCCCGTAGGTTCTTGGACCGTCTATAAGTGATACACGGCCTGTCTGGAATGATTTTAGCCAAAATGGGGTCTGTTTTCAAAATGGGCCATGCCTTCTCCAATATGTTCCTGACATAGTCAGACTGAGAATTGAAAGTTGTAATGAATCTGGCCACATCTGGCTGCGGCCCACTTTGAGTTTTGTATAATAGAGTATTCCTGTGGCTGAATTTAGCTCTATTAAAGCCTTTTTTAATAGATCTGTTACTATACCCCCTTTCCGTCAGCCGTCTTTTTAAATCGTTAGCCTGTCTATCATATTCGGTATCAGTTGAGCAAATACGGCGGAGTCGTATAAATTGGCCCGTTGGAATGGCTCTAATCATATGTGAGGGATGAGAGGAGGAGGCGTGCAACAGAGAATTGGTAGCAGTAGACTTCCTAAAAATGGTGGTCTGTATCATTTGCTCTGAATCTTTTGTCAACATGACATCTAGGAATTTAATCCTATTTTTGTCATGGCAGAAAGTCAATTTGATATTTAAATTGTTATCATTAAGCTAATTGAAGAGAGACTCCAAAGAGTGTGAAGAGTCCTGCCAGATCAGCAAGATATCGTCTATGTACCGCGTCCAAAGAAGGACGCGGTCCATAGACTCATGCCGATCTGACAGAAGGAGGTCCCTTTCCCACAGACTCAGGAACAGGTTGGCATAGGAGGGCGCGAACGCCGCCCCCATAGCTGTTCCCTGGGTCTGCAGGAAAAAGGACCCCTTGAAAACAAAGAAATTGTGGGTTAAGGTAAACTCCAAAACTTCAAGTACAAATTCCTTAAGTGCAGGAGAAATATTGGAGGTCTGGAGGAAAAACTCAGTGGCTCGCAAACCATCGCAGTGTCTAATGCTGGTGTATAACGACTCCACATCAGCAGTAACCAATGTGGAATCAACGTCAAGCACCAGACCATCAACCCTGCGGAGTAACTGGTTCGTGTCCTTCAAAAAGGAAGGCAATTCCTCTACCAATGGTTTAAGGATTGAATCAATCCATTGATTGACCTGCTCCAAGTAGTTCCCTTTGCCCGACACAATAGGACGACTAGGTGGAACTAGAGCATTTTTATGAACTTTTGGGAGGAGATAGAATGTAGAAATTGTGGGTTCAGAAACCACCAGGGCTGAGCCCAGCTCCTTTGTGATAATACCCTCCTCCATAGCTCTTGATAGGATCCCCCTGAGTTTTGCATCAAAGGCGGACAAGGGGTTAAAGGTTAATTTTTTGTAACAGGTTGTGTTGTTAAGCTGTTTAAAGGCCTCCTTCTCATACATGGCGGTGGGCCAAATAACCAGATTACCCCCTTGTCCGCCTGTTTGATGACAACATCAGGGAGACTCCTAAGATGTTTCAATCTTATACGTTCTTGCCTGGTAAGATTATCATGGTAGATGTGACATGGGACTTTATCAAGTTCTGATGTCACTACCTTGACAAAAAGATCTACGGTGCTACAATTGGACAATGGAGGGAACCGCTTGGAGCGTGGTCTAATATTGGGAGGAATCTTACCTCCTAGTTGTAAAGTGTGCTCCTCAGATAATTCCTCCAATATTCTCACTGCTGCTTGCTCTTCTTCTGTTGGAAAAAGGTCAAAAAATTGATTATTGTGAAAAAAACGTTTAAACATCAATGACCTTCCAAACAAGTGGAGGTCTTTAATAACTGTAAATTTATCCAAGCCAGCAGAAGGAGAGTAGGAGAGACCTTTAGAAAGTAATGTAAAATCGGTTTCTGAAAGGGCATGTGTGCTAAGGTTAATTACCTTATTGTCTACCTGTTCGTCATCACGATTTTGACCTCTCTGTTTTCTATAAGGATGGAAATTGAAGTTTCTCTGTCTCTTATTTGAGGAACCAGAATGAGTCATCATTGATGAGGTAGATGTATCAGAGTGGGTACTCATAGATGAAATAGATACGTTTGAGGTAGCTCTCTGTACCGGTCTTGTTTGATTAGTATTTTTCCTCCAGAAATAAACATTATTTGTTTGATAGTCTTTCAAATCTCTATTTAGTTTGGAACATTGTACCTCATTAATTTTTTTGACTTTATCATCCAAGGATTTATTGAGTTGTGTCTCATATCGTTGAATGCGCTCCTCAGAACAACCTGCTCTCAATTCAGACAAATTGGAGTCAATCTTCTGATCCAACTCTTCAATGGTTTTAGTATTAAGCTTAATTAACAACTGTATAAAGACCAGAGAACATGTGTTACACGCCTCCTCCCAATCCGTCACAAATGTCTGATCCTCAACAACGAAAGTGGGTGATACCTTCACAGCTATGGGGGCGGCGTTCGCGCCCTCCTATGCCAACCTGTTCCTGAGTCTGTGGGAAAGGGACCTCCTTCTGTCAGATCGGCATGAGTCTATGGACCGCGTCCTTCTTTGGACGCGGTACATAGACGATATCTTGCTGATCTGGCAGGACTCTTCACACTCTTTGGAGTCTCTCTTCAATTAGCTTAATGATAACAATTTAAATATCAAATTGACTTTCTGCCATGACAAAAATAGGATTGAATTCCTAGATGTCATGTTGACAAAAGATTCAGAGCAAATGATACAGACCACCATTTTTAGGAAGTCTACTGCTACCAATTCTCTGTTGCACGCCTCCTCCTCTCATCCCTCACATATGATTAGAGCCATTCCAACGGGCCAATTTATACGACTCCGCCGTATTTGCTCAACTGATACCGAATATGATAGACAGGCTAACGATTTAAAAAGACGGCTGGCGGAAAGGGGGTATAGTAACAGATCTATTAAAAAAGGCTTTAATAGAGCTAAATTCAGCCACAGGAATACTCTATTATACAAAACTCAAAGTGGGCCGCAGCCAGATGTGGCCAGATTCATTACAACTTTCAATTCTCAGTCTGACTATGTCAGGAACATATTGGAGAAGGCATGGCCCATTTTGAAAACAGACCCCATTTTGGCTAAAATCATTCCAGACAGGCCGTGTATCACTTATAGACGGTCCAAGAACCTACGGGAATTTCTCATCTCAAGCCATTATCAAAATAATCCTCCTCGAACCTTCTTGGATGATTTGGGTAATCGCAAGGGCTGCTTCAGATGTGGACATTGTGTGGCGTGTGCAAATGTGGACCGGAGTGACTCCTTCACGGACTCATCTGGGACCAAATCCTTTAGTATTAAAAAAAGGATAACTTGCACTACAAAAGGTGTTATCTATTACGCCACATGCCCATGCTCCCTGATTTATGTGGGCCTTACCACACGACAATTTAAGGTCAGAATCAGGGAGCATGTGCTAGGAATAGAGGCCGCAGCTAACGAAACGGACCCATCCACTCTTAAGACACTCCCCAGGCACTTTAAAATTCACCACCAATGTGATAGTAAGACACTGCGCATTAAGGGGATTGACTGTCTGGATTTAGGGATCCGGGGAGGTGGGATTTCACAGCGGTTAGCACAATTAGAAGCCCGATGGATATGGACTCTTAATACAGTCCATCCCAATGGTTTAAATGAAAATTTGAATTTTGCATCATTTCTATGATCTGACCTACTGTGATGAGTTTATGTCATTCTTATGACATCACCCTGTTTTTAACCGTGTATATATTTTTTATTTATATTTTTGTTACTTGTTTTAGGTTTACTTTGACTATTATTCCGCTTCTTTGGACCATTAACATGAATGACGCCATGATCAATATGTATCAGCTGATGTCACCAATCGTATACGCCATATGTATTTTCTGCAATTATTGATCCCTAGTGATAACTACCTATATTTGGTTTATGTATTTTTTTGTATTTGTATTTTTATTTTTTTTTATTTTTTGCCATCCTTCTATACCATGTATTTGTATATCTGTTATGTCACTGCAAATAACATCTTGTCTTAATGTGTTGGGGATACTGTTTTATCCCTTATTTCAGACATAATCATTATTGTATATTTATCACTGTATACTTATTACTATTATATTTGTTTATGCCTGTTATATACATGGTTTGGATTTATATTAGGTTGTCAGGGTAGTTATCCAATGATAGTATTTCATGGTGTTTCCATCATGGCCTGATTTAGCGACCATTGGTGATTTTGTTATTTTTTACAACAATCATTGTGGTCTATTCCAAAAAATACCATCTTATACTTTACTATTACATGACGCATCATTTATGACATTCTGTGGCATCCGCGGTCCTGCACGCATACATGCTGATCCTCACCGCGCGGCTCCGCTTCCTGTGTCAGTGGCGTTTGGTCTCCATGGTTACCCCTGGTCTCAGTTCGCTTGGCGCAGGCGCGGTGCATCGCGGTGTGTCATCGATATAGTATGCGTCACTTCTGGTCCGCGGCTGACCGCTTCCGGTCCGGCGGATTTTTAAAGCACCCGGTTTTTTGAGTTGACACGCCCCCTGACGAAGGACGAGCATCCGAAACGTGCGTTGGGGCACGTCGGCATCCATCTGACTCTCCTGACTCTCCCTGACAGTGCCGTTCACTATACCACCAGAGGTAATACTCCATGATGTTTATCGGCACCTGTACTCTCCTGGTGGGCAGCAATAGGTTATGAGTGTTTTCTACAGCAGCTTATTTGTATTCATGGTGGTGACATATCATTCATTTATATGCATGTGCGTTTGAGGAGAATGGTGCCCCACAACTGCTTTATTTGAAACACTTTACTATGCAGCATGTTTTATCATACAAATGATACCCACAGGTTTCTGCTATAGCAGCCAGGGATTTCAGTCATAAAGGGTTTTTTTGGGTGTATGTCGTGTTTGACATCTACTCCACTCTCTTGTCACCGTCTTCTATGCACCTGTTCAGTCTATTTTATTAAAATGCCCTAATAAAGTGTTTTCTATTTTCCTAATTATGGATCTGTGGTCGTCTCTTTGGTCTTTGACCAAAATCCTTTCATATTAATTGCGATAGATCCGTTATATCCTTATTAGCAACATTAGTTTTATAGTTATTTTGTTCCATTTGGTTGCTATGTCTATAGGTTTGTCTACCGAGCATTATAGCAGCAGTGATTGGAGAAAGATGTAGATGTGTTTCTCATTCCTAATAGCTGGGTCGGTTCTGAGCTGCGCATGTCCTTTACAATATTAATGCGTATGAAGGATGTTGCATCTCCATGATATTAGGCATACATTAGTATTTATCATGGTATTAATCTGTTCAGATGACTATGCATGATGCTTAAAAGAGCATTATAGCAGCAGTGATGGGAGAGGAGGAGATGTGCATGCTCGGCCAAGCTGAGGACGGTATACCGAGCATGGCAGTGTCTCTACAGAGATATATCAGCAGTGATGGGAGGAGGAGATGTGCATGCTCGGCCACAGCTGAGGACGGTAAACCGAGCATTCGCAGTGTCTCTACAGAGTATTATAGCAGCAGTGATGGGAGAAGGAAGATGTGCATGCTCGGCCAAGCTGAGGACGGTAAGCCGAGCATCGCAGTGTCTCTACAGAGATTATAGCAGCAGTGAAGGGAGAAGAGGAGATGTGCATGCTCTGCCAGAGCTGAGGACGGTAAACCGAGCATTCGCAGTGTCTCTACAGAGTATTATAGCAGCAGTGATAGGGAGAAGGAGGAGATGTCATGCTCGCCAAAGCTGAGGACAGTATAACCGAGCATGTCCAGTGTCTCTACAGAGTCATTATACAGCAGTGATGGGAGAAGGAGGAGATGTGCATGCTCGCCCAAAGAGCTGAGGGCGGTAAGTCGAGCATGCCAGTGTCTCTACAGAGATTATAGCAGCAGTGATGGGAGAAGGAGATGCACATGTCGGCCAGAGCTGAGGGGGTAAGCCAGCATGCACAGTGTCTCTAAAGAGCATTATAGCAGCAGTGATGGCAGAAGGAGATGCATGCTCGGCCAGAGCTGAGGAGGTAAGCCGAGCATGCCAGTTCTCTAAGAGCATTATAGCAGCAGTGATGGAGAAGGAGAGATGTGCATGCTCGGCCAGAGATGAGGACAGTAAACCGAGCATGCGCAGTTTCTCTACAGAGCATTATAGCAGCAGTGATGGGAGAAGGAGATGTGCATGCTCGGCCAGAGCTGAGGATGGCAAGCCGAGCATGCGCAGTTTCTCTACAAAGCATTATAGCAGCAGTGAATGGGGAACAATACACTGTACATGATAGGCCAGAGATGAGGGGGGTAAGCCGAGCATGTGCAGTGTCTCTACAGAGCATTATAGTAGCAGTGAAGGGTGGAGGAGATGCGCATGCTCGGTCAGAGCTGAGGACGGTAAGCCGAGCATGCGCAGTTTCTCTACAGAACATTATCGCAGCAGTGATGGGAGAAGGAGAGTGTGCATGCTCGACCAGAGCTGAGGATGGTAAGCCGAACATGCGCAGTGTCTCTACAGAGCATTATAGCAGCAGTGATGGGTGGAGGAGATGCGCATGTGAGTCGCCCGCCAGGGCTGTGGGGTACTCGGCACCGAGCCCGTTGATTTCTATGGGGGATGTCACGGTAGCTGCACTCGGTCCGTGGCCCTGGGACTCACCTCAAAAAGGGGATATTTACAGGGGATTAAAAGGTTTGTTAAATGTTCGTGACGCCACCTGTGGTGCCTGGTCAGGGTGACCAGCGCTGCTGTATAGGTCCGCTGAAGGGTTGTATTGGGCAGCAAGGTGTTAAGCCTTCCACAGGTAAAGGCTGGGTCCTTCAGGGTAGATAGAAGGTAAGGGGGTGCAGGACAGAGGAGAATCCGACAGTAGAAGTAACAAGATGGACACACACACAGAAGTCTCTTTCTGTACCTTTACTGAAGATGTTATTGCAGGCACGTCCCGGGGCACTGCAGGGTGAAGGGTGCACATCCAGTTTCCTCCACTGAGTAGGTGTAGGGCCTCCTTACTTCTAAAATGAGTCTCTGACCTGTGTGAAACTAGGTCTGAGTCTGTCTCCAACTCTACGCCCGGCTGACCTTGTGGTAAGGCCTTCTCTTGAAAGAACATAGTCTCTAATGGCGGATCCTGCCAGACTCCTGTCTTTCTGACCCAGTTACGTATCAACACTTATGGGTCTTGCGACTTGTAGTCCCGCAGGGTCTCGGTATTTCCTACTGGTCGTGTAGATTCCAGTAAGCTGGACCCGGTGTCCGGTTGTAATGATAGGGATGAGCTGTTTAAGCTCCTCTGTCCCTCACTAGCTTTCCACTGCCTTTCGTCCTACTCGGGCCCTCACACTATCACACACTGGCAGATGGTGGGCTTCTTCTTCTTCTTCACCGCTCTCTAAGCGTCGGCACGCTTTCTCACTGAGCTGCACTCACTTGACTCAGCTCTGACTAGGCTGGAATGGTTTCCATTCCACTTTTACTAGCCTCCACTCGTTTGAACTAAGCTTCAAGCTGCAGACTTCAGATTCCTTCATAAACAGCTGAACTCCTCTTTGAGCTCTGCTCCGTGTGCCAGCTTGCACACGTTCTGTGTTCTCTGCGCTCACAACGCTCTCAAGCTTAGACCGTCTGCTCTTCACTTCACCCTCTGAGGTGACTGAAACTTGACTCCTCTCTCTCTCAGTGTCTTCATCCTCCTTATATATAGCTAAAACAGCTCCCTCTGGTGGCTCTAGGGATGGGTGAAGGTGTGTGAATGTATATACAGGACCTCTAGTGGTGGTTACCTTCAGTGCACCCTTCTGGAGATTAGGATTCCAAGCACAGCTGGGCTCCACACATGCTCGGTCAGAGCTGAGGACGGTAAGCCGAGCATGCGCAGTGTCTCTAAAGAGCATTATAGCAGCAGTGATGGCAGGAGATGTGCATGCTCGGCCAGAGCAGAGGACAGTAAACCGAGCATGCGCAGTTTCTTTACAGAGCATTATAGCAGCAGTGAATGGGAGAATCTAAAGAATACACTGTACATGATCGGCCAGAGCTGAGGACGGTAAGCCGAGCATGCGCAGTGTCTCTACAGAGCATTATAGCAGCAGTGATAGGTGGAGGAGATGCGCATGCTCGGTCAGAGCTGAGGACGGTAAGCCGAGCATGCGCAGTTTCTCTACAGAACATTATAGCAGCATGGATGTGATAAGGAGAAGATGCGCATACTCGGCCACAGCTGAGGACGGTAAACCAAGCATGTGCAGCGTCTCTACAGAGCATTATAGCAGCAGTGATGGGAGAAGAAGGAGATGTGCATGCTCGGCCAGAGCTGAGGGCGGTAAGCCGAGCATGCACAGTGTCTCTACAGAGCATTTTATAGCAGCAGTGATGGCAGAAGGAGAATGTGCATGCTCGGCCAGAGCTGATGACAGTAAGCCGAGCATGCGCAGTGTCACTACAGAGCATTATAGCAGCAGTGATGGGAGAAGGAGGAGATGCGCATGCTCGGTCAGAGCTGAGGATGGTAAACCGAACATGTGCAGTGTCTTTACAGAACATTATAGCAGCAGTGAATGTGAGAATCTACAGAATACGCTGTACATGCTCAGCCAGAGCTGAGGGCAGTATACCGATACTGTGTAAGGGAGTGCAAGGGGTGTAGTCATGGCCGAGTACTCAGGTGCATCTGAGCCCTGGCCTCCTCTTACATGAAAACAACACTCTCTCACCAGCATACCTGTGTTTTCTCTCACTGTTGCGGTGCTGGAGACCTTCTGTAGTCGGTTCCGCAAGAATTGATGCACAGTCTGATTCCAATGCAAAATGAAGAACTTTACTTGACACACTTTGCAGCACATTCTTGTCAGATACAGCAACAGCGTCAGTTCCATAGAGTTCACATCCTGCACCCTCCCTGTACTCCTTAACACGTCCTCCAGTACATTACGGGGTAATAGCGCATTTGGCGGTAACGCAGCATTCTCCTTGTCCAGACTCACTACTTCTGTGGATTTCCTCGTCTGTTTCACCCCGGATCTGAGAGCATCTGCCCATGCAATGGCCTGCCACATCTTGAACAATCTGCGCCCTGTACTTTTGGACCCTTCCTTGCTTTCACTTCAAGCTGCTGTAACTCTGCTGCTGTACACTGTCCTTCTGTCCCTAAAGGACTCTGAATGGCTGTGTTTTCTTCTAAATAACGTTGCGTGGCTGCTGTGGTGTCCAGGGCCTATAGCCTGTGTGGACAGTGCAGGCGCCCAGCCCTAACTACACTAAGGAAATGTTCCTGACTTACCACACAGCAGCCCCTCCTATATATAACTATTTCCTATACTCTATTCTATAATGCCCCCATCTAGTGGCCAATAATAATTACTACATTTCCCTATTATTGTAAATACAGCAGTAAATGAATTATACAGGGTGGGCCATTTATATGGATACACCTTAATAAAATTGGAATGGTTGCTGATATCAACTTCCTGTTTGTGGCACATTAGTATATGGGAGGCGGAAAACTTTTCAAGAAGGGTAGCGACCATGGCGGCCATTTTGAAGTTGGCCATTTTGGATCCGACTTTATTTTTTCCAATGGGAAGAGCGTCATGTGACACATCAGACATATTGAGAATTTCACGAGAAAAACAATGGTGTGCTTGGTTTTAACATAACTTTATTCTTTCATGAGTTATTTACATGTTTATGACCACTTATAAAATGTGTTCAAAGTGCTGCCCATTGTGTTGGATTGTCAATGCAACCCTCTTCTCCCACTCTTGACTCACTGATAGCAGCACCGCAGAAGAAATGCTAGCACAGGCTTCATGTATCCGTTGCTTCAGATGCTGCACAGCTCATATCTTCACAGCATAGACAATTGCCTTCAGATACAAGACGTGCAGCATCTGAAAGCCGAGCATGCGCAGTGTTTCTATGTAAGCAGGTGCTGAGATGCAGTACATAGGGATTGCAGAGAAATACGGTTTAACAGTATTATTTATTTTTTAACAATAAAGGGTTAAAGTAATCTCCTCGCAGGGAGTTAATAAGCAGTGAAACAAAAAGTTAATCAAACAACAGGGAATAAATGAAATAAGCAGAAGGAGTGCAACAGTCTAAGTTTCAAACAACACTTATCACATATCCTTCTGATGTCCTTAGTCCACAGTCCGATGGGGGTAGTAGTACCGGCGACGGCCGGCGTAGTGTCCTCCGATGGGGTCCAAGGTTAGCGATCCGTCTTCTGGCGGCAGCGGGCGATCTTCGGTTTTACCTGCTGAGCCCCTAGTCCATAAGCCCGCGCAATCAAAGCGGGAAAAGCTGCAGAAGTCTGTGTACTAAACACGGGTTGATGGGTGCCATCCGGCAAAGGGGACCGCACTTCAGTGTCTTGTATCTGTCCCACGCTTCTCTGCACACGCGCGGTCCTTTGCTTAACTAAGCACACGGTGCTTCCCGCACTCACGGTTCCGCTGGAGCGCCCAGGAGATCTCGCCACAGTACGTTATGGCGCTGCTGCTAGGGGCATAGAGCACGCTGCTCACTGTCCTGCACTCTCCCTGACGGCGGGAAACTGCTGCTTCACACGCTTTCTGCTCTGAGTTTCCTGTGAACACGCCCCCTCTTCCAGGGTCATGGGGTTTGTCCAGTCCCCTATTCCTTTCCCCGGACAACATGGGACGCAGCCCCGACAGTTCCGGACCCGGCTCAGCGCAGGTATCCGCAGCCCGGTCTTCCTCCTTACATCTATAGAGCATTAGCAGCAGTAATGGGAGGAGATGTGCATGCTCGGCCAGAGGTGAAGATGGGAAACCGAGCATGCGCAGTTTCTGTACAAAGCCTTATAGCAGCAGTAAATAGGGAGAAACTAGAAGAGGTGCTGCGCATTCAAACCAGAGGACAGTGAGCCGAGCATGTGCAGTTTCTCTACAGAGCATTGCAGCAGCAAAGAATGAGAGAATCTAGAGGAGGATCTGCGCATGCTCAGCTAGAACTAAGGATAGTAAGCTAAAGGAGGAGATGCGCATGCTCAGCCAGACTAGAAGATGGTAAGCTGAGCATGCGCAGTTTCTCTGCAGAGCATTGCAGCATCAGTGAAAGGGAGAATCTAGAGAAGGATCTGCGCATGCTCGTCCAGAGCGAAGCACGGTAAGCCGAGCATGCACAGTTTCTCTACAGAACGCTCTAAATACAGTGAATAGTAGAGGTTAGAAAAGGGGCTGCGCATGCTCCACCGTCACAGTAACAATTACCAGAGGATATGTTCATTACCAGCAGAAGGTGACGGGATCTTGGGGAGGGCATTATTAGGGGGTGATTGCTGAGACATGGCACTCTTTGGAAAATGAGGTGTATTTGGAAACATGGATGATTCTAAGTTTGCGGCACGCTGAGCCTCCATTGTGATTCAGGCACAGTGTTTGGTGGTCACCATAGTGTCCAGTAATGGCTGATATAGTCCCTGGTGATCAGGGACTGATCATCTGGGGTCCTGTAGTATAACGCCATAAGGTGTAACCTGTGCTGTCCCAGTGTTATAGAATACAGACCTTCATTGGTCAAGGACATGCTCGAGAGGTGCCAGATGAGCAGAGGTCCCGGATTATCAGATTGATGGAAGTAATGTATTCGGTTTGCCTCATCTTCTGCCTCTATACCAACTACACAAGAACGACTCCACCTCATGGTAATGAGGACGTCTGAGAAATGGCCCGATCACTAGGCCTCGCCAGCTCATGGCCGCCCATCTCATCACGTCCTCTCCAACTTTCTGTATTCACATTTCTGACAATGAGCCGAGAACACTACCTATGTCCTGTAGGAAAACCTTCCCTATCTTCTGACCAAAGTTGTTCTTATTCCTGCCAAGCTGTGCTCCTCCAGCAGGTCTTGGTCTTCCCGGTGCCAGGTGACTATTTGGACTCGCTCTCGTGACCACTGAACGCGTTGGGTATCACTTGATGCCCATAAACTTAGACTGATTTCACAACTGGAAATAATATCCCGGGTCCAGCAGAGCCCGGGGCCCCTCGGCATACAGAGGGATAGAAACACATCAAGTGCAAATTAATCTTGAAGGGAATATTGAGGATTTTGGCGGCGCACAGCGACAGCTGAGACGCGTGATTATAGCAGCCGAGCGCAGAGTGTTTCCAATTAATGCCTAATTAAATCAGGGAAGCCGTTTAGTCACAGCTCCCCGGGTTGCGTCCTTCCTCTCGGCCGCTGCATTCCTCCTCTCTATAATCATGGTTCAGATCTGGTCCCAGATACACGATCAGCCGCGGAGATGTCATTTAATCGTACATCAATATTTTCCTTCCATTATCCGCCGTGTTGCTTAATTCAATAGAAGTCTCTACATTTCTCTGTCCTGTTTGGTTGCACAGATGAGATATTTTTGAAGTCAAGGTCGCACCAGTTCTATTTTCCTCGGTTGTTTGCTTTCCTCACTTCTGTGGACGATGGGAAAATGAAGCTAATCGGGAATCTATCAAAGCATAAAACAATCACCCAAAGGTCAGAAGCCTTTGACTACTCCACCAAGGTCAACAAGGATCCGTGACCAATCACATAGGAGAAAGGCCAGCCTGGCGTCTACAGGTCAACATGGCGAGTTGTCTCCTCATGACTCAAGATGACCTTGTTGATAGCTACGATGGTGGACACATCTATGGTTCTTCATCCAGGATGGCAGAGATCTTTGGAGCATTACTCTTGTGTTCTTCTGTGGTCCTGCCACACACTTCGTCTCTAAACATTTGATTAATTTGCTCTGGTTTCTCTGTTTCTGATTACTTGGTTCAATGTTCTGGTAGCAGAAGATCTGGTGATCCAGACTTTTGCCTGGTTTTTCCTCAGTATTTCTGGAGACTCCAGAATCTTCCTCTGTTACCCACTGATAAAGTTTTGCAGACCGACCTTTCTTTCTCTTGCTTCCAGGTAGCTGATGGTCTTCGTTTATCTGAGGATTTGGCGTTTCTCTTTCTGAACATCTGGCCTAGTCCCTTCGATCTGAAAATTCGGACTTTGGTCTCCATATGTGAGGATTTGACTTTGTTAAATTTAATGGACAGACTCCTCTCTAACCATTTTAGACTCCTCTGTCCCATCCAAGCCCCTCTGTCCTGCTCCAAACCTCATTGTCCCCTTTTAGGTTTTTATTTTCCCCTTGCAGGTCCTTCTTTCTGCTGCAGACTCTTCTGTTCCCCCTAATTCATCTGTGTCCTCCAGATTCCTGTTCCCCGCTATACTCATCTGTTTCTTCCAAATACCTCTGTCCTCCTCTTCCAGACTCCTCTGTCTCTCTTCAGATTCCTCTGTCCTCCTCCTGATTCCTCCGTTCTCTTCATCCTTCAAGCTCCACTGTCCTCCATCTCATTCCAAATGCCTCTGTCCTCCTCCTCCAGACTCTTCAGTTCTCCTCCTCTAGTCTCTTCTCTGTCCTCCTCCTCAAGATGCCTCTATTCTCCTCCCCAGTTCTACAGTCTCCTCACTATCCTCCTTTTCCAGATACCTCTGTTCTGCTCCTTCAGTCTCCTCTCTGTCCTCCTCCAGATTCTTCTTTGTCCTCCTCCGGACCCCACCTTGTTCTCCTCCTCCAGACTCCTCTGACTTCCTCCTCTAGACTCTTCTCTGTCCTCTTCATCCTCCAGACTCCTCTCTGTTCTCTTCCTCCAGACTCCTCTCTGTCCTCTTCCTCCAGACTCCTCTCTGTCCTCTTCCTCCAGACTCCTCTCTGTCCTCTTCCTCCATAATCCTCTCTGACGTCTTCCTCCAGATTCCTCTCTGTCCTCCTCCTACAGACTCCTCTATGTCCTCTTCTGCCTCTATACTCAACTCTGTCCTCTGTTCTCCTCATCCTCCAAACTCCCCTTGGTCATCTTCCTCCAGACTCCTCTCGGTCCTCCTCTTCCTCCAAACTCCACTCTGTCCTCCTCCTCTAGACGTCTCTCTGTTCTCCTCCTCCAGTCTCCTCTCTGTCCTCCTACTCCAGTCTCCTCTCTGTCCTCCAGACTCCTTTTTGTCCACCTCCTCCAGACTCCTCTCTGTCCACCTCCTCCAGACTCCCCTCTGTCCTCCTCCAGACTTTCCTATGTCCCCTCCTCCAGACTCCCCTATGTCCTCCACCCATAGTCTCCTCTGTCCTCCAGACTCCTCTCTATCCTCCTCCTCCAGACTCACCTCTGTCCTCCTCCTCCAGACTCCTCTGTCCTCCTCCTCCTCTTTATCCTCCTCCAAACTCCTCTCTGTCCTCCTACAGACTCCTCTGTCCTCCACCTCCAGACTCCTTTTTTCCTCCTCCTGTGTCCTCTATCCATATCCTCCAGTCTCCTCTCTCCTCCTCCAGTCTCCTCTGTCCCCCTTCTCCAGTCTCCTGTCCTCCTCCTCTAGTCTCCTCTCTCCTACTCCAGTGTCTTCTCTGTCATCCTCCTCCAGACTCCCCTATGTCCTCCTCCATTCTCCTCTCTGTCCTCCTCCTCCAGACTCCTTTTTGTCCACCTCCTCCAGACTTCCATATGTCCCCCTCCTCCAGACTCCCCTATGTCCTCCACCTATAGTCTCCTCTGTCCTCCTCCTCCAGACTCCTCTGTCCTCCTCCTCCTCTCTGTCCTCCTCCTCCTCCAAACTCCTCTGTCCTCCTCCAGACTCCTCTCTGTCCTCCTCCTCCTCCAAACTCCACCCTTTGTCCTCTTCCAGACTCCTCTCTGTCTTCCACCTCCAGACTCCTTTTGTCCTCCTCCTGTCTCCTCTCTCTCCATCTTCTCCAGTCTCCTCTCTCCTCCTCCAGTCTCCTGTCCTCCTCCTCTTGTCTCCTCTCTCCTCTTCTAGTCTCCTCTCTGTCCTCCTCCACCAGACTCCCCTCTGTCCTCCACCTATAGTCTCCTCTGTCCTCCTCCTCCAGACTCCTCTCTGTCCTCCTCTAGACTCCCCTCTGTCCTCCTCCAGACTCCCCTCTGTCCTCCTCCACACTCCCCTTTGTCCTCCTCCTCCACACTCCTTTGTCCTCTTCCTCCAGACTCCTCTAGACTCCCCTCTGTCCTCCTCCTCCAGACTCCTCTGTCCTCCTCCTCCAGACTCCTTTCTACTCCTCCTCCAGACTCTTCTCTGTCCTCCTCCTCCAGACTCCCCTCTGTCCTCCTCCAGACTCTTCTGTGCTCCTCCTCCAGACTCCTTTCTACTCCTTCTCCAGACTCCTTTCTACTCCTCCAGACTCCTTTCTACTCCTCCTCCAGACTCTTCTCTGTCCACCTCCTCCAGACTCCCCTCTGTCCTCCTCCTCCAGACTCTTCTGTCCTCCTCATCCAGACTCCTTTCTGTCCTCCTCCTCTCTGTCCTCCTCTTCATCTCTTCATTTAGACTCCTCTCTGTCTTCTTCCTCCAGATTCCTTTTCCAGTCAATCACAGGATTGTGTAACTGTAACAAAGGAAATCCCAACACCAGTAAGATTGTCCAGAACAAAACATGAAATATGTTCCTGATGCAAGGAACCCACCTTAAGGAGGAACACATTTAATAACATTCTTAGCCAACGGTGTTTTGTCAATGGCCACAATATGAATGGGAGTCTCAAGCCTACTGTGTTATGTATTGGTAGCTGAGGAGAGATTGCAAAAATAGCCAAAAAAGCAATACACCAGAGAGGCTGGAAACTATTGGATTGCAGGACCCTAAACTAACCGCCACACTAGAAGTAGCCGTGGAGCGTACCTACGGTGATCCTAGACGTCTCGTCACAGCCGGAGAGATAGCTACACCTAAAGGCAGAAAGATGAATGCTATCTGCCCCGTAGTAGAATCCCCAAAGAAATAGGAAGCCCCAAACATGTAATGGCGGTTAGACCAGAAGAAAATACGAACACAGACAGAAAATAGAATGAGCCAACGCTGGGGCCCAATCTGTCTAGATAGAAAAGTATAGGAAAGAATTCTGACTGCAACCAAAAAAAAAACCCTGACAAAAATACCAACACTTCTGATTAACAAAAAACCTGAGATCACACGATCTCTACCACCTAAATCAGATCTCTGGTGTAACACACAGCAATTCAGCAAATAAAAAGTGACACAGGAACAGAGCAAAAGTGCAAACACAAACTGAGCACAATTGCAGTGCCAGACCCCAAAAGGGGACCAGGCTGAAGTCTACTGCAAGGCAGCAAACCAGCAAGGAATATCCAACCAGAGGAAAAAAAACAACAAATCACTTATCTGAATGAGAGCAGGAATGCAAGCTGAGCTCCAAGCAAGAAGTGGAAGAACAATTGATTACCGGCAAGGCTGAAGGGAGTTCAGGTCACTTATATCAGACCATTCAGAGCCAGCTGAAGGCCATTCAGCAATTAGTTCATTACCCTCAGCAACCACCGGAGGGAGCCCCAGTTCAGAAGTCGCCTCCAGAGTATTCACAACACTACTGTCCCTAACTTGCACTTGGTCACCAGGTTAGAGTCAATAAAGTTCATGGACGACCCACAGTCAACTGTTGTGAATGTGCTAGGGAAGGTTTCTGAGCAGAGGCTCCCTCTGGTGGTTACAGACAGTACTGAACCTTTCAGCGAGGAATGGAAATCTGGGATCACTGACTGGACTGATATTAGGGAGGTTCCCTCCCATGATGGTGGCCGGTGATACTGTTATGTTTAGGTAGCTGAGGAGAAAAAGCAAAAACGGTAATACACCAGAGAGGCTGGAACCTATTGGATTGCAGTAACCTGAACTAACCACACAACTAGAGGTAGCCTTGGAGCGTTCCTACGTTGATCCTAGATGCCTCGTCACAGCCTGAGAGATAACTACACCTAATAAGTGTAAGATACAATATTGTGACGCTCCAGGAAGACATCCAGGCCTCTCCTGAACCCCTCGGCTGAGTTCGCCATCACCACCTCCTCAGGCAAGGAATTCCAGATTCTCACTGCCCTGACAGTAAAGAATCCTCTTCTATGTTGGTGGAGAAACCTTCTCTCCTCCAGACGCAGAGAATGCCCCCTTGTGACCGTCACCTTCCTTGGTATAAACAGATCCTCGGAGAGATATTTGTATTGTCCCCTTATATACTTATACATGGTTATTAGATCGCCCCTCAGTCATCTTTTTTTCTAGACTAAATAATCTCTCTGGGTATTGTAGTTCCCCCATTCCCTTTATTAATTTTGTTGCCCTCTTTTGTACTCGCTCTAGCTCCATTATATCCTTCCTGAGCACCGGTGCCGAAAACTGTCCACAGTCCTCTGTTGTGTTTTGGTAGCTGAGGAGAATAAGCAAAAACGGCAATACACCAGAGAGGCTGGAACCTATTGGATTGCAGTAACCTGAACTAACCACACAACTAGAGGTAGCCATGGAGCGTTCCTACGTTGATCCTAGACGCCTCGTCACAGCCTGAGAGATAACTACACCTAAAGGCAGAAAGATGAAAGCTATATGCCCCGGAGCAGATCCTCAAAGAAAATAGGAAGCCCCCAAACATATAATGGCGGTTAGACAAGAAGATAGCACGGACACAGACAGAAAATAGAATGAGCAAACGTTGGGGCCTAATCTGTCTAGACAGAAAAGTACAGGAAAGAATTCTGACTGCAATCCAACAAAAACCCTAACAAAAATACCAGCACTTCTGATTGCCAAAAAACCTGAGATGAAACGATCTCTACCACCTAAATCAGATTTCTGGTGTAACAAAACAAAGCCGCAGCCACTGAAAAAACAGGAAAAAGCAAATGAACAAATAACAGTGGCTACAGATAAATTGAGAGGAGCACAGGCCCCAGGAGGGGACCCGGCTGACCGCCACAAAAGTGCAGAAAACTATGAAAAAAGCAAGCACAAAAAGAAAAGCAGAAAATATCTTATCTGAAAGCAGCAGGTGCAGGCAAGACTCCAGCAACTTCCAAATGAACCAGGAATCACAATTGAGACAAGAACAATTGATCACCTGTGACCATCATGGGAGGGAACCTCCCTTATATCAGTCCAGTCAGTGATCCCAGATTGCCATTCCTCGTTGAAAGGTTCAGTACTGTCTGTAACCACCAGAGGGAGCCTCTGCTCAGAAACCATCTCTAGCACATTCACAACAGTTGACATTCACAACAATCAACTAAAGCAGAAGTGGGCGTGAAGCAAGTCCCACAACAAAGTTCCAATTCCAACAATATCTTATGAAATGAGGAAAAAGGTACCTGAGCGTCTGGGTGACCTCCTCGGTAGTCACCCAGACTAAGGCGTTTCCCGACACCTTGCTAGTCGGTGGGCAGGAGATACAGTCCTTTTTCCAATGTCAGAGGATTTCCACAGTAGAAACACAATTTTCCTTCACTTCGCCGTCTCCTCTCTTTCTCCCTGAGGTGGGTGACCCCACCCCCCAAAAGGCTCAGAAGGTGGCATAACAACAGGAGTAGCAGGAAGAAAATGAACCTCTTGCTGCATTACACTTCTCTCCCGCAGCCTCCGATCCATACGGATAGCCTGAGTCATGACCTCCTTCAAGGAGCTAGGTGGTGGATGGAGAGCTACAGCGTCCTTCAGGTGATCCAACAGTCCCCTCCTGAACTGACACCTTAGCGCAGAGTCGTTCCAGGACACCTCAGTGGACCATCGTCGGAACTCGAAGCAATACCATTCGGCCGAGAGTTTACCCTGAAAGAGACCCATTATTGTGTCCTCTGCCACTCTGACCCGGTCAGGTTCGGCAAACATAAGTCTTAAGGCCTCAAAGAACCTATCCACAGACACACGTTCAGGGGCAGAAGCAGGTAAAGAGAAAGCTCACGATTGAGGTCCCTCCTGAAGTAAGGAAATAATTATCGGGGTCTAAGAGAAAACAGCAACTTACAACTCTCCCTGAACGTACAGAACGTCTCCTTTTCTCCGAAGAAGGTATTGGGGAGCCTGACCGTAGGTTCAGGAGAGTGCAGCGAAACATCAACAGTGTCAGAGAGCTCACCGACAGATTGGGGAATAGAACCCTGAAAAGATTTAACCATCTCAAAAAGCTCCCTCTGCAGTTTGTTATGAGACGTGGCCAGAGCCCTATGTTCCACAGACAAATCCTGCATCATCTGTGTCAAACTAGACATCTGATCCGTGAAGGTATGGAGCGGATCCATAGAAAGAGGAGCAAAGAAAAAAAAACTGTTTTTGGTCAGTTACAATATCAGGGCTGCTGCAATGCAGGTAGATGCAAGATCCACTAGATGACAATAGAGTGGAGGGAGGACTGCCACAGCAAGAGCAGACCTGCAATGCAGCAGCGAGGCCACCACACGGTGGCAGCAGAATAGTCAACAAGCCGGATCGATATTAGTCAGCAGCGCAGTACAAAAGGAATAGACAAGCACAGGGTCAAAAACAAGCCAAATGGGTCAGTACCGGTCAGAAGCCGATAAGCCAAAGACAAAAGACAAAACAGCAGGTCAGGGTCCAAGCCGAGTTAAAACCAGAGAGTCAATGCACGAAAGGGGAGCACAGAGACGGGACGGGATGAGGGGATAAACAGACACGGGTTCAGTCAGCAAGCAGCAGGACAAATCAGAGCAAACGGAGTCAGCTACACATGCCGTAGGCAGAAACTATAACTGACACCGCCTGCAGGATGTAGCGGAGATAAATAGCAAACCTGAAACCAGCCGCCCTGGCTGACAGGAGATGAACTGATTAGTGTGGGAAACTTAATTGATTTTTTCCCACGCTATCGAGTTCACTTCAGTTCAGCCAGGGACTCTGCGCAGCCTCACTGACTACTGCTGAGGTGATCTGACAGCGTGGGAAAAAAACAATTAAGTATCCCACGCTAATCAGTTCATCTCCGGTCAGCCGGGGTGGCTGCGCAGAGATGAACTCATTCATTCTGCAGTGGTTTACAGCCGGGCTGGTAGCATTAGCACCGGTCCCTGCGGTAAACCTGTTAACCCCTTGTGATGGATTGCAACGGGGGACCTGACTGAACAGCGGAGATGTATTGATGTTGTTGCTTTTTTATTTTATTTTTATTACAAGAGAACAATGGATTCAGGATTACCAGTGCAATAAAAATTCATCAAAAACTATGTGTCATTATTTCATTAAAATAATTTTTAATTAATGTGTGTGTGTTTTTTTAACCATTTACTACAATAGGATTAATAATGGATAGTTGTCTAATTGACACCTCTCCATTATTAACCCGAATTAATGTCACCTTTCAATAGCAAGGTGGCATTAACCCATTATTAACCCATTAGCCACTGCTGTAGGCAATGGGAATAGACAGGCTAAGTGCCAGAAAAGGCGCATCTAATAATAGATGCGCCTTTTCTGGGGTGGCTGGGGGCAGATGTCAGTAGCCAGGGGAGGCCCAAAAATAATGGTCCCTCTGTAGGCTATTAATATCTGTCCTTAGTCACTTGCTTTCCCTCTGTGGCGGAGAAAATACCGCAGGGGCCCACGCATTTTTTTACAACGAATTTACATATTAAATTAACACCTACATGTATGAAATTTTGCACACATACACTCATGTCATTGTTAGTGAAAACCATATATCAAACTTCATGAAAATGAAATGGTTTACTGTATGTAATCATGTGTCATTTCATGTCGGGTTCTGTAATGATTTTATTGAAGCAGCAATTGAATTAGGGCTATTATACTAAGTAGAAGTGTATGAACTATAAATATATATATATGTGGCACAATGACATGTGTATATACAGTATATATATGTATTCTATGTGTATATAGCTATTCTTTCTTTTTATCTAAAACCTGTCATTGGGATCTATTATATGTCACCATACGGATCACTGTTCAGGGGACTTTTCTGCGTATTACGGCCGTTAGATACGGTCCGTATTTTTATACGTTGTGTCTGACGCCGGCCTAATTCTGCCCCTACAGATATTGCTACATCGCTGCACATTTTCCATAGTGCCGCCTGTATCGTCCATGGAGCTGGGATTTTCTCATGTGATGGACGGGATCGGATGTCATCGTCACTATGGGGGGGGCAGTAACATTCCCTCTCTCTAATTACTAATTATACCAGGCGGGGGGAGTTTGCTGAAATGTGATCGAGGGGATTTGTGGCGAGCTGTGTGACAGCGGACAGCTGACCGGTGAGGGGGCCGCTGCAGCTGCTCGCCTCTTGGCCGGCTTAGGTCACTTCTTAGGTATCACCATTTTAATGCATTTTTGTTTATTCAATCATTTTAGATATGAAGGTTGGTAATCTCAGGAAGGTTTGTGGGGAGGGGGCCGGGACTCGCATGGACAGGTGTCCGGAGACGAGGGGCACCAGCTGCATGGGGTCTTAATGTAAATTAAAATCAATTAACCCCTCATCTGCCTCCTCCTGTGCCATTCACAGATACAACAGAATTGCCAGTTTGGACGAAAAACACAAGATACATTCATTGTGTCTCTAGAATCCAATATTTAAAGGACCAGTCCATTTTTCTGCAAGTGAATATGAATCAAAATATTATAAGTTCTGCGTCACACATATACATTTTCCATATCTCTGCTTGCTGTCAGTGAATGGACACCGCGTTCCAGCCTGTTTGGATAATGAATGAACAGCAGCTCGCGCCCCACCACGTGACAGCCTAGATGAAATCAGATAAAACTATCTCTATGTCATGACTGCTCCCGACAGATGCCGCAGTGTCCTCAGGAACATGGTGGTGCGTGGACCGGTCACTGCCCGCTGCGGGATCTGCAGCTCCACGCCTTGGGACGCTGCTCCTTCACTGTGTAGATATTCGGTTACCTTCACTTTGCTATATAAAATATTATAAAAAAATATGAATAAAATGTGATTCTGCTATTGTTTTTTTAGGATACATTTTTTATGTTTTTTCTGTGCAATAAAATAACCCCGGAACATAATTATCCAGGTCTCTACGATTACACGATACCAAACATAGAGGCTTCTCTTTTATTATGTTTCTGTTTGAAAAAATTAAGAACTTTGGAAAAAAAAGTGTGTTTTATTTTTCTGTGGATGGAGCAATGTGAGGGGCAAAGGCAATGATAACTTCTGTCCTGTCATTGTCCTTAAAGGTCTCAGACCGATCATCTAATTGTCCAAAGCTGGCACATCCTTGCAGGTGAATAATCAAGCTCAGGAAAGCGACCAGGATAGTACACGGGCGCAGGACCAGGCAGAGGAACTTTGGTTGAGTTAGTACTCTGGTGCCGGACCAGGCAGAGGAATTTAGTAGGGTCAGTACTCAGGCAGGCATTGGATCAGGCAGAGGTACTTTGGTCAGGTCAGTACTCATGCGAAGGACAAGGCAGAGAAACTTTGATAGGGTCAGTAGTACTAATGAACAGGAAGGGGCAGAGTAATTTTGGTTGGGTTAGTACTCAGGTGCAGGACCAAGCAGAGAAACTTGGGTCGGGTCACTGCTCAGGCAAAGGACAGGGTAGAGGAACTTTGGTTGGATCAGCACCCTGGAACAGGACCAGGCAGAGGAACTTTGATCAGGTCAGTACTCGGGCAAAGACCCAGGCAGAGGAACTTTGGTTGGGTCAGTACTCATGCGCAGGAAGATGCAGAGGAACTTTGGTAGGGTCAGTACTCATGCAATGGATCAGGCAGTGGAACTTTGGTTGGATCAGTACTCATGCAAGAACCAGGCAGAGAAACTTTGGTCGGGTCAGTAATCAGGAGAAGGACCAGGTAGAGGAACTTTGGATCAGGACTCATGCGCAGGAAGAGGCAGAGGAACTTTGGTCGGGTCACTACTGATGTGCAGGAAGATGCAGAGGAACTTTGGTCAGGTCAGTACACTGGCCCAGGATCAGGCAGAGGAACTTTGGTCAGGTCAGTGCTCAGGCAAAGGACAAGGTAGGTGAATCTTAGTTAGGTCAGAACTCAGGCGCTTTGGTCAGGCCAGTACTCTGTGTCTGATTAAAGCAGATAACACTTGATCAGGCCGAGGCTACATCCACAAGACAGTAATTTCAGTCTGAGTGCTGGCAGTGGCATAAACCGACCTCGCTCTGACAAGTGCTGTACATTAGGGCTGTTCAGATGAATGTCCAAATGAAAATAATCACAGCGTGCACCAGTCCTCTCCATATTTCGGATGTGGATCATCCGTATAGTATCTGATACTTACAGATTCATTGTTAGTATTAACATCAGAACTGTGTCTTCTCTTGTAATTGTATTCATTGCTGATGTATAATAATGAATGATAATATAATAATACAGATGATAATTATACATTTTATCTGGATGAAAATCTGTTACTTTTTAATGCATTTGTTTCTATACACAATAGCCAGGTTCTGGTATAGAAATGTGAAGTTTTGTAGGGTCCATATTCCAGGTCAGGTTCATCCAAATGAAGTTTGGTCAGGTCCATATTTTGGGTCAGGACCAGATGGATGAAGTTTGGTTCCATCCTTATTCGGGTTTGGCTGGGTTCATATTCCACGTCGGATCCTGGTAGATTAAATTTGGTCATGTCCATACTCCAGGTCTGGTGCAGGTGGATGAAGTTTGGTCAGGTCCATATTCCAAGTCAGGTGTTGGAAGATTAAGTTTGGTCGGCTCCACACTCCAGGTCAGGTGCAGGTGGATGAAGTTTGGTCAGGTCCATATTCCAAGTCAGGTGTTGGAAGATTAAGGTCAGGTCACTCCAGGTCAGGTGCAGGTGGATGAAGTTTGGTCAGGTCCATATTCCAGGTCAGGTGTTGGAAGATTAAGTTTGGTCGGCTCCATACTCCAGGTCAGGTGCAGGTGGATGAAGTTTAGCGGGGTCCATACTCCAGGTCGGGTCCAGGTGAATGAAGTTGGTCAGGTCCATATTCCAGGTCAGGTCCAGGTTGATGAAGTTTGATTGGGTCCTGTTGGATGGAATATGGTTGGGTCCATATTCCAGGTCAGGTCAAGGTGGATGACATTTAGTCGGATCCAGTTGGATGAAGTATAGTTGGGAACAGATTACAATTTGAGACCAAGTGGATGAATTTTCATCAAGTCCATATTCCAAGTCTGGTCCAGGTGGATGTAGTTTGGTCGGGTCCACTTGGATGAAGTTATGGTCGGGTCCATATTCCAGGTCAGATCCAGGTGGATGAAGTTGTTGCGTCCATATTCCAGGTTGGGTCCTGGCAGATAAGGTTGATCAGGTCCATATTCCATGTCGGCTGCAGGTGGATGAAGTCGGCTTGTGGGCACGGACTTGTTGGGAGTATGCACTTCGCCATGTGAGCCGTAGTGTGGTATTACTCATTAATGATCACATTTCTGACGCTGCTTGGACTTGGTAATTGGCAGGAGAGACATCATCGATTCCTCAGCAGAGGATTGTTTTCCACAGTAAAAACAAATATATTCTCCTTGTGAAACCAGAGAAGAATCATGTAGAAGGCGAGTGCTGCGCTCCCCAATCCTCCCCGAAAGCCATCAGATAGAATGGAGACGAGCGGGGACAGATTTACAGCCGCAGCAGTTTAATGAGACATTTCCCATAAACATGACTTGTCTTCACCTCTGCTCCTCCGGCTGCCCGCTGACATTTATGTGACAGCACATTGTGCCATCAGACACTTCCACCTCTGCTCATCCATAAGTGACAGATACGTGAGCTGCTGAGGAGCACGACCGGCAGCCGCACCCCAGACAATCGGGGACAGCACATAACTGGTGTTATTTCTGGACCCATACTACAGACATGAAAGAGATGGGGAAGCACAGGCTGCAACATACACAAATGTAAGGGTGTGAGGAGTAAACGGCGCCATAACAACAGCTGGAGAACCCTCATAACCAGAACAATAAGAGGGACAGCCAGAAGAGAAGCAACCATGCTGCCCCCAGAACATTCACAATCGCACAGTCCCATCACAGCCCAAAGCAAAAGGCCTCATGAAACGGCACCATATTGTTTTCTAGTAGAGGGACCATATGGTCTCATTCCTGGAAATCGACAATCCTTCCAGTAAAGAAGGGAAGAGACGCCACCGATCCCCACACTAGCTGCAGTACAAGTGGAGTGCCCGCTGGAACGTGGGATACTCGATACCACGGTGCACGGCAGTGACCCGGTCTGTTGCCCTGGGCATCCAATGAAAATGATGATAAAAGGGGAACAAAGTTTATAAGATATAGTTCGTGACGCCACCTGTGGTATTCGGCAAATAAGGTGTTAGCCATCGCTGCAGATTAAGTCCACTGGGGTAGTTGTTGATGCAGCAGAATTGGTACAGCTCTCCACAGGCAGAGCTATTCCTCAGGGCAGTGATAGTGTAAAATGATGATGATGATTGTTGTACTGAAGGGCTGAGGTGACAGCAAATAAACAGGAGGACACAGCAGTGTGCAGTCTTCCCAGGTTTTACTCACAGTTCTGATGTTACAATCCCCAGCCGGGGTGCTGTGTCCTCAGGGTCTGTGGTCCAGTCAGCTCTCAGGTAGCTTGGGGTGCACGTTGCCAGGGCTCCCTTAGATGTTCCTTTACTGGCCATCTCACTACGCTGGCTACCGCCTCTCCTGTCCTGCGTCTTCACACACAGTGTCCTGAGCCAGTAGACTCGGATCTTGTCGGGTGACGCTGGTCAGACCCCTGGATCCTATATGTCTGACTTTTCAGCGAATGTGTTGGATGTGGCTACAGCACATGCTGATACTGCAGCCTCCAGTTTTCTAGCTGAGTCCTTAGTTTCTCCACTAGATTTGGGGCCGGTCCCCTAACTGAGACCTGGTCCCTCCACTGACCACGCTGGTGAATACGGGCCCCATGGATGGATTCCTCACTATCCGTTCCTCTAGGACCCCTTCTGTCCTCCCGGAGCTTCCTTCTGTCTCTCCCTCTCAATTCTCTCTGGTTTTACAGACCACTGCTTCCTCCTTCACTCCTTCTCCTCTGGTCTCCTCAGACCAACTAACTTCTTCCTGCTTCTTAAGCTCCTCCCCTTCTCTACCTTCCCCACCCACTCCACAACTCCCTTTCCTACACAGCCTGTGATGAGTCCATCCTCCCTAAGGGTACCGTCAGATGTCCTGACTGAACTGGTGTGTGTTGGGTGTGAGTGTTAGAGTCCTGGGTACTGCTCCCTCCTTACCTGAGAGTGGCATACCACACCTCTGGATGAGGTGCAGTACCTCTGTGGAAAATGAACCTTCAGGGGCGCCAGACAAGAACATCCGGCTCTATGGAATCTGTGCTCCACCCGACACTACAAACTCTTCAGCAAATTATTGCAAACTATGGCATGCTTCCTACTCATTACTCTACGCTCCACCCTGCTGCTCCACACTTCTCCTCACTACTCCACGCTTCTCCCTGCTGCTCCATGCTACGAGTCACTACTACTCCATGCTCCTCCCTGCTGCTCCACACTTCTCCTCACTACTCCACGCTCCTCCTCACTACTCCACGCTCCTCCCTGCTGCTCCATGCTCCGAGTCACTACTCCATGCTCCTCCCTGCTGCTCCACGCTCCTCCTCACTATTCCACTCTCCACCCTGCTGCTCCACGCTCCTCCTCACTACTCCACTCTCATCCTCACTACTCCACACTTTACCTTACTGCTCCATGCGCCTCCTCACTACTCCACGCTTCTCCTCACTACTCGACGCTCCACCCCACTGCTCCACGCTCCTCCTCACTACTCCACGCTCCACCCCACTGCTCCACACTTCCTGCTGCTCCTGCTCTCGTCCTACCAGCTCCTCCTGCGCTCACTCTCCTCCCACTTCCGCTCCCAGCTGCTCCGCTCCTCCTCACCACTCCATCCCCACCCTGCTGCTCCACACTCCTCCTCACTACACTCCACTTCCCTACTACCCATGCTTCTTCACTACTCACACATCCCCCACTACTTCCACGCTTCCCCTCAGCTTCCATGCTCTCTCACTACTCCACACATCTCCTCACTACTTACACTCCCCACTCTCTCACGCTCCTCCTCACTCCCCACTCCTTCATCTCCCCACTACTCCCCGCTCTCCCTGCTGCTTCCACGTTGTATAATGTGCTTCACGATGGTTTCTGAGCAGAGGCTCCCTCTGGTGGTTACAGACAGTACTGAACCTTTCAGCGAAGAATGGCAATCTGGGTTCACTGACTGGTCTGATATAAGGGAGGTTCCCTCCCATGATGGTTGCCGGTGATCAATTGTTCTTGTCTCAATTGTGGTTCCTGGTTCATTTGGAAGTTTGCTGGAGTCTTGCCTGCATCTCCTGCTTTCAGATAAGATATTTTTTGCTTTTCTTTTTGTGCTTGCTTTTTGCATTGTTTTCTGCACTTTTGTGGAGGTCAGCCAGGTCCCCTCCTGGGGCCTGAGCTCCTCACAGTTTATCTGCAGCCACTGTTATTTGCTCATTTGCTTTTTCCTGTTTTTTCAGCAGCTGCAGCTTGGTTTTGTTCACACTGAGATCTGATTTAGCGGGTGGCGAGATCGTGTGATCTCAGTATTTTTGTAATCAGAATTGTTGGATTTTTGTAGGGTTTTCTGGGTTGCAGAAAGTAATCTCTCCTGTCCTATCCTATTTAGTCAGCTTGTGGCCCCAGCGTTTGCTCAATCTATTTTCTGCCTATGTTTGTGTTTTCATCTTGTCTAACCGCCATTATATGTTTGGGGGCTTCCTATTTTCTTTGGGGATCTGCTCCGGGGCAGATAGCTTTCATCTTTCTGCCTTTAGGTGTAGTTATCTCTCAGGCTGTGACGAGGCGTCTAGGATCAACGTAGGAACGCTCCACGGCTACCTCTAGTTGTGTCTTTAGTTTAGGAATCTGCAACCCATCAGTTACCAACATCTCAGGTGTTCTGCTGCCCTGCTGTTGTTCCTGTCCTCCTCAGCTACCGAAACACAACATCACGCTCCTCTTCACTACTCCACGTTCCTCCTCACTACTCCACGCTCCTCCCTGTTGCTCCATGCTCCTCCTCACTGCTCCACGCTCCTCCTCACTACTGCACGCTCCACCCTGCTGCTCCACGCTCCACCCTGCTGCTCCACGCTCCTCCTCACTGCTCCATGCTCCTCCTCAATACTCCACACTCCTCCTCACTACTCCATGCTCCTCCCTGCTGCTCCATGCCCCTCCTCACTAGTCCACACTCCTCCCTGCTGCTCCATTCCCCAACTCACTACTCCACGCTCCTCCCTGCTGCTCCACACTCCTCCTCATTACTCCACACTCCTCCTCACTAGTTCACGCTCCTCCTCAATACTCCACGCTCCACCCTGCTCCACGCTCCTCCTCACTACTCCACTCATCTCCATACTGCTCCACACTTCTCCCTGCTGCTTCACGCTCCTCCTCTCTACTCCACGCTCCTCCTCACTACTCCACTCTCCTCCCTGCTGCTCCACACTCCTGCTCACTACTCCACGCTACTCCTCATTACTTCATGCTGCTCCTCACTACTCCGTGCTCCACACTGCTTCACGCTCCTCCTCACTATTCCACTCATCTCCCCACTACTCCACGCTTCTCCCTGCTGCTTCACGCTCCTCCCTGCTGCTCCACGCTCCTCCTCACTGCTTCACGCTCCTTCTCACTACTCCATGCTCCACGCTCCTCCTCACTACTCCACTCATCTCCCCACTACTCCACGCTTCTCCCTGCTGCTTCACGCTTCTCACTACTCCACGCTCCTCCTCACTACTTCTTGCTCCTCACTGCTGCTCCATGCTCCTCCTCACTACTCCACGCTCCTCCCTGCTGCTCCATACTCCTCTCTGCTGCTCCACACTCCTCCTCACTGCTCCATGCTCCACCCCGCTGCTCCACGCTCCTCCCTGCTGCTCCACTCTCCTCCTCACTACTCCACGCTCCACCCTACTGCTCCACGCTCCTCTTCACTGCTCTACGCTCCTCCCTGCTGCTTCACGCTCCTCTTCACTACTCCACACTCCACCTCACTACTCCAAGCTCCACCCTGCTGCTCCAGGCTCCTCACTGCTGCTCCACGCTCTCCTTCTCACTATTCTACACTCCTCCCTGCTGCTCCACGCTCCTCCTCACTACTCCACACTCCTCCCTGCTGCTCTACGCTCCTTCTCACTACTCCACGCTCCTCCTCACTGCTCTACACTCCTCCCTGCTGCTCTACGCTCCTCCTCACTACCCCACGCTCCTCCTCACTACTCCACACTCCTTCTCACTACTTCATGCTCCTCCTCACTACTCCACGCTCCTCCTCACTACTCCACACTCCTCACTACTTCACACTCCTGCTCACTACTCCACGCTCCTCCTCACTACTTTATGCTGCTCCTCACTACTCCATGCTCCACCCTGCTCCACGCTCCTCCTCACTACTCCACTCATCTCCCCACCACTCCACACTTCTCCCTGCGGCTTCACACTCCTCCTCACTGCTTCACGCTCCTTCTCTCACTACCCATGCTCCACCCTGCTCCATGCTCCTCCTCACTACTCCACTCATCTCCCCACTACTCCACGCTTCTCCCTGCTGCTTCACGCTCCTCCTCACTACTCCATGCTCCTCATCACTACTCCACGCTCCTCCCTGCTGCTCCACACTTCTCCCTGCTGCTCCACACTCCTCCTCACTGCTCCACGCTCCTCCTCTCTATTCTGCACTCCTCTTCCCTACTCTATGCTCCTGCTCGCTACTCTGCACTCCTCCTCTTTACTCTATGCACCTGCTCGCTACTGAGCTCCTCCTCTCTATTCGGCACTCTTGCTCCCTACTCTGCACTCCTCCTCTCTACTCTGCGCTCCTCCTCCATACTCTATGCACCTGCTCGCTACTCTGAGCTCCTCCTCTCTATTCTGCGCTCCTGCTCCCTACTCTGCGCTCCTCCTCCCTGCTCTAGCCCTTTATTTCAGCAGTATTGAAACCTGACAGGTACCCGTGTATCAGGCAGACAGATGTCATCTCCACTTAAAGAGCTAAAAACCTATTATAATCTGTCAGAATTCACTGTCCTATATAATCAGGATATAGCGGTATGAGGCTGTTCCATATATCGACGGCCCCGGCCTCTCCGATCAGCAATCTTCACAACCTTGCAGTGTTGAGGTCCGGACTTTTGGGCAGCTGACACGTTGCAGCTCTGAGTTTAGGAGACTTCTCGGGGCTGTTGATGGATCCCATCACATTAGTGGATCCTTCTGGGAATTGAGGTCATTACTATAGGAAGTGAGCAATGACAAGCACAATTATGTCCCTGACCCTCCCGCATGAACACGAAGACGGGTCGCTCATTAATTAGCGCAGTCAGGCAATTAGGGGAAGTTATTACAAGAGCGCAGTCAGCAGAGGTCACCATGGGATGACGGGGCTCATAGCTGGGATTCACAGCGGGGTGACATGGAGGGTCCGCACTGACAGACATATTACATAGCGTAACACTGCGCAAACACAACTCATTATATCCTCACAATGGCAACCTTTACCCCAGGACACATCATGTCACTCATCGCTGCTGCCCTATTACCAGCGCCATCGCCTCTTGTAAAGGGACGGTTCAGAATTATCCAATAATAAACGTGTAATATGTGTATAGGAGATCACTCTGCAGCTCGGTAACAGACTTAGATGGGAATTCCTCAATGGCGTTTTGTATTTCCGCCCTTTTCCACAATCACCGGAGTAATAGGTGCCAAAGTCACCAAGAGACTCGTGTCAGTGTAAGATGTCGAGTGCATGTCTGCCATCATTTACACCATTATAGAAAATCGCGCTTGGTCTCCTTCCTCCATTTATAAAAGGTGGCTGAGCAGTTGTAAAAAATCCAAAATTTGGAACATTCTTGTGCCCTGTGCAATCAATGTGCAACTTTCCATCTGGAAATTGTGTGATGGATTCTTCTTTGTGTTTTGATCATTCTCCATTTTCAAGGTTTCTACTTTTTGTCAGTGACCCATCTTGATCTAGTCCTGCTCACAGCTGAGGGTTTGTGACAGCAGTTTTCAATTGGAGAAAGGCTGATGGACAGGAACGAGCAGATCTAGAATGAACAGAAAATGATAAAAATATGACGATGAAACAAGTGTCCCTTGCCCCCCATGTCCCTTGACCCCATGTCTCTGGCCCCATGTCCCTAGTCCCATGTCCCTGTTTACCAGTGTCCCTGGCCCCTTGAAACCCATATCTCATGTTCTGGCCCCAAATCATGCCGCATCCACAGAAAAAATATATACCTTTTACCTGAACGCATGCGCGTATCCTCTCCCTTCAGATCCGGAGTGGTTGTGTTAAAATGGCCGTCAACCTATCAGAGGCCGGCGGCTGATGTCAGTGTATCTGTTGAGGTGACTTTCATTCACCTCCTGCGACAGGCGCACGGATGTCAGCTGCCGGCCTCTGATAGGCCAACGGCCATGTTAACTGTTGGGTACAGACTTTCTTGCAATACATTTCAATTGAATGTACGTATTCAGACGCACATTCAGTTTTATCAGCGGCCTCTCTATGTCCTGCTCGGGGGCCCGCTGAGGACCTGGGTCCACCGGTGCTCCAGATCAACCCTGCTGGCAAACAACAAATAGGAGCTTCATCTCTCGGTCAGCACATGAGCTGGCATCACCTGCCACGTCACTGACCAGCAAGGCTGAAGTTGTCCTCCTTCCTCTTCTCTTGATCGTTTTTCTAGTGCCTTGTTGTTGCCCTCACCCCATCATCAGCAGCATTTTTCCATATTCTTCCTCCTCTCCCTCTTTTGAGTCACCAGTTTGCCTTTCGTGTGCCCAAGACGTGTTCAGTTATCCACATGTCCAAGGTCACCACAATTGATGCTGAACCACCTGGATTGTGCGGCCTTTTGTGAAATGATGGAAGATACCTAGGCGCCATTATTTATTGATCCAGGACGAGAAACATATAAGACTCCGGTAGAGTTTCTTATACTCCTCTATTCACAATAAAACAGATCTCAGGAGACGGATGGATCCTGCTCGATGCGGTCACATCTCCAAGAGATGGTGGTCCATGTTAAACAGCTACAATGTGAAGGCCTCACGTCAAGGATTTCAGGTTCCGCAGAATTGAACTTGCACCAGTAATGGGTCATCCTTCTGGTTCTTCAGCTACAACAGTCACAATCAGGGTTGGACTGGGCCACTGGAGAACCGGAGGATTCTCCGATGGGCCCAGGCACTGACACCTGCTGGCATATAAAGGGGCCCCCAGCATGTGGTGTGTCGCTAATATCGGCACCACACAAAGCTGCTGTGGGGGCCCCCGGTGCCAGTGGAGCAGCAGCGGGTGACAGGAAACCAAAGCCTGTTCCTGCTGCTAAAGTTAAATGAATTTTCACGCTTCCCACGCCCCCACGGGCGTGGAGAGAAGTGAATATTAAGCAGGCAGTATTTGCCGCAGGCTGCGGCTAACACTGCCCGCTATCAGGGCCCACAGACCAGGGCCCCCATTTCTCCAAGGACCACCAGCCCACGCGGCAGCTATGGGGCCGAAAGTCAGGGGGACCCGGCATCAGCACTGCCCCCCAGCGCGCGTCGCATTCAGATGCTGATACAGTTGAAAGCAATAATGGAAGAGAGAGCGTCACATGACGCTCCCTCTCCCATCATTCCCCTCTGCCTCTGACACAACGGGTGTGCAATGACGTCACTTCATCACGTCCTCGCTGTGTGCCGGGCTGACTGCAGCGCAGCTCCTGACATCGGAGCAGAGCCGCCGCCGGAATCAGCGTGGGAGCGAGGAGGAGAGGTGAGCATTGTGCAGCATGATACCCCATATGAGGGGGCAGCATGATACCCCATGAGGGGGCAGCATGATACCCCATGAGGGGGCAGCATGATACCCTATGAGGGGGGCTGCATTATATTCTGAGGGGGCTACATTATATTCTGTGGGGGATGTATTATACTATATAAAGGGGCTGCATTATACCCTATGAAGTGGCTACATTATATTCTATGGGGTGGGCTGCATTATAACCTATGAGGGGGCTACATTATATTCTATGGGGGGGCTGCATTGTACCTTCTTAGGGGGCTGCATTATACTCTATGGGGGCTACATTATGCCCTTTGGGGGGCTGCATTCTATGATGCTGGTTGCATTATATTCTATGGGGAGCTACATTATATTCTATGAGGAGGGCTACATTATATTCTATGAGGGGGCTACATTATACTATATGAGGTCTGCATTATATTCTGTGAGGAGACTACATTATACTATATGAGGGGGCTACTTTATATACTTTGAGGGGGCTGCATTGTACCCTATGAGGGGGCTACCTTATATTCTATGAGTTGGCTACTTTATATTCTATGAGGGAGGCTACCCCAACCTCTGCTACACAATTAAGACGTGTACTACCTTATATTATGCCCTGATATTAGCGTGTTTTAAAGCACAATTGGTGGTCTTGTATTTATTTCTATGTAGCTACATAGTGGGCCCCAAGAATGATTTTCTATTGTGGGCCAAGGTGTTTCAGTCTGACATTGGTCACAATTCTCCAATGTTCTTTCAGCTGTGTTTTGGTGGCAGCAAGTCACATGGATGGAGAGGTGGTCACTCGCGGAATAGATTCTCCATTTCCTCAGGGTCTGGACACCATGTCACCCACAGAAGGTATCAAAGTTGAGAGGTGCAGACACGGTGTCGCTGCCATAACAATGAATGTGTCATCACGTCCTGGTCACTGCGGCATCAATATAAAATGCATGAACAATCAGGCTCTGCGTTTGCGGCCTTGAGGAATGCAGTTTGAGACCTCTGATCTACACAGCCATGTACCTATCTCTCATATCTGATATATCTGATATCTAGCTCTTCTATCTCTCACATATCTACCATCAGTCTCATTATCTACACAGCCATGTATCATCTCCTACTGATATCTAGCTCTTCTATCTACTATCACACGTCATTCTACCGCCATGTATCTCTGATACTGCTCTTCATCTGTCACTCCATCCTCTGCTCCTGAGGCCGCTCCTGGGCTCATCTGGCGGTGTTGACCTCGTTTTCTCCATAGAGAGGACATGTTTTCCGGAGCCGTCCGGTATCTTTTGTCTTTATGGCCGCTCCATGGATGTGATGTGTCCTCTGTGGGGAAAGCGGTCTTCATCATTCTCCTGGAGCGTCACAAGTTCCCTTTGTAGCTCCGGCAGCCATTAGTCATTATATGTCCAGTCTCTACTTCCCCTTTGATATTTCTGCCACTCAGCGAGGGAATCAGATTTCCAGCATCAGCCGTCACTGCAAATAATTAAACGTCATCTGCACGGGAGCATTGGGGTCACCTTTCACCCTAAAAATGCCTCTGACAATTCACGCGCTTCCACGTCCATCTTTGATCAGCAAGCCTTTGTACATCACAGAAAATTCCTCAATCGTGAAGGGATTTGGAACGGTGCCAGCTCCAGAAAACATCTCCATTATATCAGAGATTAAAGATGACAGAGGCCAAAGTCCGACTGCATGAGCCGCACGATACCACTGACGCCAACAGGATCCAGCTCCAATACAGCCCTGATCATCTACAGCTTCAAGTCCTACATGACACCATCAGGGGATTGGGGTCTGCAGTAATTCCCTAAACACCACGCACACCAGCACAATGCCGAGAAACCAGATACATATTGGAGCGCAGAGACAGCCACTGACTGGGGTCAACCAAATACGAGCGGCTGGTGGAGCATAAAAGTTTATTCTTATGGGGAGAATGGAAGGAGCAGCTATCCTTCTCCTCCTCCAGGATCCTCTGTCCTCCCGCAAAGACCTCTCTTACTTTCTATAAACTTCTCTGTCCCACTCCTCCAGACTCCCATCTGTCCTTCTACAAATCCCTCTGTTGTCCTCTTCATCCAGAATCCTCTGTCTTTCTCCACACCCTTCTGTTCCCCTCCTCTAGACCCCATGTCTTTCTGCAGACCCCTCTGTCCTTCTCCTCCAGACTCCTCTGTCCTCCTCCAGGAATAAGAGATCCTAGGGCAGAATAAGGGACATTAAATTCACGGAGAATAACTTCTACGTGAACTGAATTTCCCAGGGAAATTTACACAGTCACATTAGAATTTTGCCAAATCCACTTATTTCTAGCAACAACACATCTCAGAAATGTTGTGCCGAAGCAATGTCCACCTTTTCTCTGAGCTGGACATCACGTTTCATACAGCTTCCCACGGCTGGGTGCCCAATAGTCGGGGCGTCGGTCCTGCTCGGCCTTTATTCACATTTACGTCATTTGACATATGGTATGTGTTTAATACTAAAAGTTTGGGCAGTCCCGAGTAGGGTCACCTTAACGTGGTGGAATGGCTTTTATGTACCCTATGTAATGTTTCATGAACTGTTGCAATTTACTTACTGTGGTGTATTTTCTCATTTTGTTTTTGTCCTAGATTTTCAGTGTTGACCATGGTGCTTGTCCCCCATTGTGCTGCACCCCTTCTCCTTACAGCAGTCTGTAAATGTCAGGGGGGTGAGGAGACAATTATTGGGAGTGAAACATTGTCCCCTTCTTGTCTGATGTCAGTGTCATGCTACTGCAGTGCAGTATAGTGCAACCTCCACCAAGGGTGCTGGTGCGGGAAGAAAGGTTGCACACACAGCGTAGCAACACTGAGCAGCAGCACAAGTGCCACCAGGTGGCAAAAGAGTGGTCAGAAAAGCCGAATCAGAAACAGTCAGGAGCAGAAGTACCAGAGGTCACAGCAGTACACGTGGTCAGAAACAAGCCAGAGGGTCAGCAACAGTCGGAAGTAGATAAGACAAAGACAGAAGCAGGTCCGAATGCAAGCCAAGTCAAAACCAGGGAGTCAACAAACTTAAAGGAAAACATGGAGTCAGGACAAACAGAGGGAATAAACAGACACAGGGCAAGTCAGGGATCACAGCAGGGCAAGTCAGGATATACTAGAGTCAGATACACACGCCGAAGGCAGAACTATAGCTGGCATCGCCTGCAGGATGCAGCGGAGCTAAATAGCAAACCTGAGACCAAGCTGAGGCAGAGAAAAGTTAACCCCTGAAATGACCAGACCGGGAACATGGAAAGACAGGACTCAAAACCTGGTCTGGATCATGACAGTCAGATTCTCGCAGCTCCACAGTTTGGGGTCTTTGTTAGATTTCTCGTTCCATAATGCACTAAAAGTCTTCTATTGGCAAAAGGTACGGAATGCAGGGAGCAGATTCTTCCCCCCAGACTCCTCTTGTGCGCAGCCACGCTGCTGTGATAGAGGCAGGATATGGTTTACCATTGTCCTATACAAGGTCTTCCCTGAAATAGACGTTGTCTATATGACACCCAACATTGATGGTGCCTGTAACGGGTCTGGTGGGTGGAACTACTGACGAGACAGGTCAGGTTGGTGGAACCACAAAGCTTTATTATACAAGAGATTTTACTTGTAAGAGAGCGGGTGGCACCTGGGAAAAGGGCAGGGATTCACGGCAGAGGATATAGGTAGTTTCTGGACAGGCAGGTTTGTCACAGCAAGTGACCAAGGAAGTCTCTGGGCAGGCAGGTTGTAACGGTAAGTAACCGAGGCAGTCTCTGGACAGGCAGGTTGTCACGGCAAGTGACCAAGGCAGTCTCTGGGACAGGCAGGTTGTCACGGCAAGTGACCAGGCAGTCTCTTGGGACAGGCAGGTTGTCACGGCAAGTGACCAGGCAGTCTCTGGGCAGGCAGGTTGTCACGGCAAGTGACCAGGCAGTCTCTGGGACAGGCAGGTTGTCACGGTAAGTGACCAGGCAGTCTCTGGGACAGGCAGGTTGTCACGGCAAGTGACCAGGCAGTCTCTGGGCAGGCAGGTTGTCACGGCAAGTGACCAGGCAGTCTCTGGGCAGGCAGGTTGTCACGGCAAGTGACCAGGCAGGCAGGTTGTCACAACAAGTGACCAGGCAGACTCTGGGCAGGCAGGTTGTCATGGCAAGTGACCAGCAGTCTCTAGACAGGCAGGTTGTCACAGCAAGTGACCAGGCAGGCTCTAGACAGGCAGGGATATACGACCTGACATGGTGGAGCCTCCAGGTAGGCTGCAGTCGGATGGCAGATGATCGCTCCCAGGTGAG
>JARQOD010000002.1:642216327-642242705 GCA_033576555.1 Oophaga sylvatica | reverse complement strand
TAAACACAGAAACAGAAAATAGTGATGCAGCTTAAGTACTGGGTGCCCCAAATGTAAAAGCAGAATATGACCCCAGTCTGGGGTGACGGGGGGTAAACAAAGTAACAGCAGAAAGGATGCACTCTGGATGACTGAGTAGACAGGTAACGAGAATATTGGTTGCAGGGGAGTGACTGGGGGAAAAACCCCAATGTAAAGCAAATTGAGGCAGCTCTGGAGGTACGGGGTAAGAACAGTAACCAAATAGTCCCGCAGCTCGGGGAGTGAGGGGAGGTTAAGAAATGTAACACAGAATATGAGTGCAGCTCTGGGTGACTGGGAAACAGATGTAACAGAAGAATAGTGTCAGCTCTGGGTGATTTGGGGACCCCAAAATTTAACAGCAAAATAGGGGGCCCCCTTTGGGTACTGGGGGAAAAGAACAATGTAACAGCAAAATGATGCAGCTTGAGGGACTGGAGGAAACAGAGTAACACAGAATAGGGGGGCCCAGCTCGGGAGGGCTGGGAAAAAAAAATTAACGCAAATAGTATGACTCTGGGGGGGAAAGGAGAAAAAGAACATGAAAACAGCAAATATGACCACTCTGGGGGTGGGGATAACTTTATGTAACAGCAGAATTGACCCACTCAAAGGGTGACAAGGATAAACACAGAACGAAAATTGACTGCGCTCGGGAGGGACGGAGGATCAACACATTTACGCAAATAGTAGTGCAGCTCTGGAGGTACGGAGGATAAGACACATGTAAAGCAGAATAGTGAGTGCAGCCTAGGGTGACTGGAGGAAAGACAGATGTAACAGCAGAATAGTGGTGCGCTCTAGGGTGATGGAGATCACAAATCAAGTGTAACAGCAGAATATTTGAGTGCGCTCTGGAGGTGACGGAGGAAAAGATACGATGTAACAGCAGAATAGTGAGTGCAGCTTGGAGGTGACTGGAGGAAAAGAAAAGATGTAACAGCAAAAGTGAGTGCAGCTCTGGAGGTGACGGGGAGGATAAGACACAATGTAACAGCAGAATAGTGACTGCAGCTCGGGAGGTGACGGGGGATCAACACGATGTAACAGCGAATAGTGACTGCAGCTCTGGGGGTACTGGAGGATAAGACCGGTGTACAGCAGAATAGTGATGCAGCTCTGGGGTGACGGGAGGTAAGACATGATGTAACAGCAGAATAGTGGTGCAGCTCTGGAGTGATGGAGGATCAACACGTTTAACAGCAGAATAGTGAGTGCACTCTGGAGGTGACGGGGATAAACATGATGTAACACGAAATAGTGACTGCAGCTTGGAGTGACTGGAGGAAAGACACGATGTAACAGCAGAATAGTGAGTGACTCTGGAGGTGACTGGAGGAAAGACATGAGAAACAGCAAATATGGTGCAGTTTGGGGGTGACAGGGATAAGCCCACAATGTAACAGCAGAATAGTGACCAGCTCTGGAGGTGACTGGAGGATCAGACCGTTTTGTAACAGCAAATAGTGACTGCACTCTGGAGTGACTGGAGAAAGACTGATGAAAACAGCAAAAAAGTAAATGCAGCTCTGGAGTTGACTGGAGGATAAGACACGATGTAACAGTAAAAATAGTGACCGCAGCTCTGGAGGTGACGGGAGGATAAGACACGATGTAACAGCAGAATGTGACTGCAGCTCTGGAGCTGACTGGAGGATAAACGATGAAAACAGCAGAATAGTGACTGCAGTTTTGGGATTTTGACTGGAGGATAAGACACGATGTAACACAGAATAGTGAGTGCAGCTCTGGGGAAACTGGAGAAAGACCGTTTGTAACAGCGAATAGTGTGCACTTAGGGGTGACGGGAAAGGATAAGACACGATGTAACACAGAATAGTGAGTGCAGCTCTGGGGTACTGGAGGTGAGCCCACATGTAACAGCAGATTAGTGAGTGCAGTCTGAAGGGGACGGAGGATAAGAACTGATGTAACGCAGAATAGTGAGTGCAGCTCTGGAGGTGACTGGAGGATAAGAATGATGTAACTGCAGAATAGTGAGTGCAGCTCTGGAGGTGAATGGGGATAAGGCATGATGTAACTGCAGAATAGTGAGTGCAGCTCTGGAGGTGACTGGAGGCGTGCTGTGATTCTGTGTTCTCATGTATGTTCCGTCACGTCCTGTTCGGCCTCTTTCACACATCAGTTTTCGGCCTCAGTCACAATCCGTCGTTTGAAGACGCTGGATCCGTATTTTTCTCATAGACTTGCATTAGCGACGGATTGTGACGGATGGCTGCACGTTTCGTCCCTCGTGCGCTGGATCCGTCGGAATTTGTTTGTCGTCTGTAGACAAGGACAATGTAAAGTTTTTTGTCTTCGTTGAAACGACGGACAGCGACGGATCCAGCACCGTCCGTCGTTGGCTATAATGGAAGCCTGTGGGCGCAGGATCCGTCACTGTAGGGCAGTTGATCCAGGGAAAAAAATGATTTGTCGCATCAGTTTTTTACAATCTGCACAGGATCCGTTTTTTTCCAACTTTGACGGATTGTGACCGATTGTAAAAAACTGATGTGTGAAAGAGGCCTACTGACACAGGATTTTGTGAGTCGCCCTGCCTTCCCCGGTCCTCTCTGCCTTCCCCCGGTCCCTCTCTGCCTTCCCCCGGTCCTCTCTGCCTTCCCCCGGTCCTCTCTGCCTTCCCCCGTCCTCTTGCCTTCCCCCGGTCCTCTCTGCCTTCCACGTCCTGTCGGCCTTCCCCGGTCCTCTCTGCCTTCCCCCGTCCTCTCTGCCTTCCCCCGGTCCTCTCTGCCTTCCCCCGGTCCTCTCTGCCTTCCCCCGGTCCTCTCTGCCTTCCCACGGTCCTCTCTGCCTTCCCCCGGTCCTCTCTGCCTTCCCCGGTCCTCTCTGCCTTCCCCCGGTCCTCTCTGCCTTCCCCCGGTCGTCTCTGCCTTCCCCCGGTCGTCTCTGCCTTCCCCCGGTCCTCTCTGCCTTCCCCCGGTCCTCTCTGCTTCCCCCGGTCCTCTCTGCCTTCCCCCGGTCCCTCTCTGCCTTCCCACGGTCCTGTCGGCCTTCCCCCGGTCCTCTCTGCCTTCCCCCGGTCCTCTCTGCCTTCCCCCGGTCCTCTCTGCCTTCCCCCGGTCCTCTCTGCCTTCCCCGGTCCTCTCTGCCTTCCCCCGGTCCTCTCTGCCTTCCCCCGGTCCTCTCTGCCTTCCCCCGGTCCTCTCTGCCTCCCCCGGTCCTCTCTGCCTTCCCCGTCCTCTCTGCCTTCCCCCGCGTCGTCTCTGCCTTCCCCCGGTCCTCTCTGCCTTCCCCGGTCCTCTCTGCCTTCCCCCGGTCTCTCTGCCTTCCCCGGTCCTCTCTGCCTTCCCCCGGTCCTCTCTGCCTTCCCCCGTCCTCTCTGCCTTCCCCCGGTCCTGTCGGCCTTCCCCCGGTCCTCTCTGCCTTTCCCCCGGTCCTCTCTGCCTTCCCCCGGTCCTGTCGGCCTTCCCCGTCCTCTCTGCCTTCCCCCGGTCCTCTCTGCCTTCCCCCGGTCCTCTCTGCTCCCCCGGTCCTCTCTCGCCTTCCCCCGGTCCTCTCTGCCTTCCCCCGGTCCTGTCGGCCTTCCCCCGGTCCTCTCTGCCTTCCCCCGTCCTCTCTGCCTTCCCCCGGTCCTCTCTGCCTTCCCCCGGTCCTCTCTGCCTTCCCCCGGTCCTCTCTCTGCCTTCCCCGGTCCTCTCTCTGCCTTCCCCCGGTCCTCTCTGCCTTCCCCGGTCCTCTCTGGTCGCTCCTCCCCCGCTTTCTGCACACGCGGGTCTGGTACTCATTTAGCCCGGATGATGTGGAGGCTGAGCTCATCCTTGTCATTCCTGCCGGTGATTTATGGCGTCTGCGCTTTGATCTGCGCCATTCTCAGGCATGAAAGTCCAGATGGGCCCAGGAGACTGTGTAAGCAATTAGTGATGTCCGGCAGCAGCGTTGATGGGTGAGAACCGGGGTTATAAGGAGTCACAAAATGAGTACGACAGAGGGTGGTGGTGTGATGTCACTGAGGGCGGTGCCGTGCTGTAACAGTGTGATGTCACTGTGGGTGTTGCCATGCTGTACGGCGTGATGTCACTGTGGTTGTGTCCATGCAGTACAGCATGATGTCACTGAGGGCGTGGCCATGCAGTTACAGCGTGACTATGCAGTACAGCGTGATGTCACTGAGGGTGTGGCCATGCTGTACGGCGTGATGTCACTGGGTGTGACCATGCTGTACGGCGTGATGTCACTGTGGGTGTGACCATGCTGTACGGCGTGATGTCACTGTGGTTGTGTCCATGCAGTACAGCTTGATGTCACGAAGGGTGTGGCCATGCTGAACGGCGTGATGTTGCTGTGGTTGTGTCCATGCTGTACGACGTCACATTACACCGACACTAGTGATTATTCGGATACAGTGTGCACCGTACACGTCACATTACACCGACACTAGTGATTATTCGGATACAGTGTGTGCCGTAACACGTCACATTTACACCGACACTAGTGATTAAAATTATTCGGATACAGTGTGCACCGTACACGTCACATTACACCGACACTAGTGATTATTCGGATACAGTGTGCACCTGTACACGTACAACATTAACATAAACCGACACTAGTTGATATATAATCGGATACAGTGGTGAAGTGCCGTACACGTCACATTACACTGACACTAGTGATTATTTCGGATACAGTGTGCACCGTACACGTCACATTACACCGACACTAGTGATTATTCGGATACAGTGTGTGCCGTACACGTCACATTACACCGACACTAGTGATTATTCGGATACAGTGTGTGCCGTACACGTCACATTACACCGACACTAGTGATTATTCGGATACAGTGTGCGTCGTACACGTCACATTACACGACACTAGTGATTATTCGGATACAGTGTGCGGCGTACACGTCACATTACACCGACACTAGTGATTATTCGGATACAGTGTGCACCGTACACGTCACATTACACCGACACTAGTGATTATTCGGATACAGTGTGCGCGTACACGTCACATTACACGACACTAGTGATTATTCGGATACAGTGTGCCGTACATCACATTACACCGACACTAGTGATTATTTGATACATGTGCACCGTACACGTCACATTACACCGACATAGTGATTATTCGGATACAGTGTGCGGCGTACACGTCACATTACACGACACTAGTGATTATTCGGATACAGTGTGCACCGTACACGTCACATTACACCGACACTAGTGATTATTTGGATACAGTGTGCACCGTACACGTCACATTACACCGACACTAGTGATTATTCGGATACAGTGTGCCGTACAGCACTACACGACACTGATATTGTCTGTGCCGTACATCACATTACATCGACACTAGTGATTATTCGGATACAGTGTGCACCGTACATGTCACATTACATCGACACTAGTGATTATTCGGATACAGTGTGCGCGTACACGTCACATTACACCGACACTAGTGATTATTCGGATACAGTGTGCGCGTACACGTCTACATCCCGACCATTACACGACACTAGTGATTATTCGGATACAGTGTGCACGTACACGTCACATTACACCGACACTAGTGATTATTCGGATACAGTGTGCGCGTACACGTCACATTACATCGACACTAGTGATTATTCGGATACAGTGTGCACCGTACACGTCACATTACACCGACATAGTGATTATTCGGATACAGTGTGCCCGTACACGTCACATTACACCGACACTAGTGATTATTCGGATACAGTGTGTCGCCGTACACGTCACATTACATCGACACTAGTGATTATTCGGATACAGTGTGCCCGTACACGTCACATTAACGACACATCTAGTTAGATTTATATGTTTCGGATACAGTGTGCCGTACCGTCACATTACACGACACTAGTGATATTCGATACAGTGTGCCCGTACACGTCACATCTCGACACTAGTGATTATTCGGATACAGTGTGCGCCGTACACGTCACATTACATCGACACTAGTGATTATTCGGATACAGTGTGCCCGTACACGTCACATTACATCGACACTAGTGATTATCGGATACAGTGTGCGCCGTACATCACATTACATCGACACTAGGATTATTCGAGTCACTGTCGGCCTCTTTGGGTTTTTTTTTGATATGAACATTTTTCTGCCGTCAGCAAAGTTCCTATTTTTACTCCTATTTTCATTTATGTTTCTGATTTTATTTTACATTAATTTTTATTGTTATTTCGTTACATTTTAATTATTTTCTGTTGAGTTTTCTTTGTTTCTGTTTTACCAGTATTAACTTTAATTTATTTTTTGATATTTTAATTATTTTTATCGTGATCACTTTAATTATTTTTACTAGTAATTTTAGTTTTCTTTGTTTCTGTGAGTGATACATGGTTGCGATTATTAATTTTACTTTTTTTAGTGCTTTTTTTTTTCTTTATTTCATATGATTATTTCTGCTTTATGTATTTTTTGTGTTTGTTTTGAGTTTATTGGGCTGTTTTATGTTTACTTCTGCATCTCCCTCATTCATTCAGCTGGGATGAGAATTCCGGGATAAATCCGGAGCGCTGCAGTGTGGACACTTTACTGTGAGGCTCTCGGCTGACAATCTATGAAATAGAAATGAGCCAGCGATGCCGGAGCTCCGTGACTGACAGACCCCCGTGCTGCCCCCATCACTAATACCCTCATTCAGGAATTAATTCCCCCGATCGCCGGAGTCAGAGGTTTTATAAATAAATGGCGCAGGAGCTGCCGATCAAACGGGAATTCCTGACATTTCCTGCAGAAATCTCCTCCTCTCCCCAGTCGGGATGTGATGAGGTTTCTACTCGTTCCTTTATGTCAAGAATTAACCAAATTTTCTGCCTTAAATCCAGGAGTCAGAAAACCACAAATCCCTGGAAGTCCCGCCGGAGTAAAGAGATGCAGGATACTAGCTGCCGGGAATGAGGGACGCGATGCCATCTGATACAGAAACATCGCATCTTATTCTCCCAGTAGTTACACCGCATCACAGGCTGATTGTTACTCTATAGACTTTTATGTCTTCTGTTTATTTATTTTTTATATTTGTTTGTACCTTTTTCTGTATTTTGTTTTTTTGTGTGACAATTTAGATAAAGATGTGTGTGTATACTTATATATAATATTATAATGCTGATCTATATATATGTATATATACACACATATGTATTTGACTAAGAGATATGTGTGTGTATATGCTTACATATATCAGTATTATATATAAGTATTTGAGTAAGCGATGTGTGTATCTACACACATACAAACACACACACATCACTTACTCAAATACTTATATATAATGTTATAATACTGATATATTTATATATATATATATATATATATTTTCCTATCTGCACCTGACTCCCCATTAGTTGGGTGTTTCCGGCCCCCCACGCTTCCTCGGGTAATAGATAATAAGTAAACTAGTAAGATGATTCCACAGATTATAGGATCTAATCCACAGAGTGTTTCCAGACGTCACTGTAACCTCTGAAGTGCCGGACTCCGGTCCTCGCCCCTCGACGGACTCATCATATATATATATATATATATATCTCCTGTACGGTGATCTGTGACGCCGGCTGCCTGTTCACGGACTCAGGACATACAATAACACACAATGGTGCACATGAATATACCGTCATCTGGTGTAATGTAGACATAGTGCACAGTAATTCCGCGCTCCCACCCTCAGTGTTTGTTGAGTTTTTGCACAGCAGTTGTTACGTTTTTATCGCGTTTTCGCTGCGTTTTCTCTGACGTCGTGCTTTCTGCAGAGATGCTTCCTGGCACTCACATCCTGTGGATTTCATGCGTTCTTGATGCATTTACACGGTGTAAAACGCACTTACAACTCATGCAGATTTTCCACATCTAATGTAAGTCCACGGGGAAACTCCGCACAGAAAGCTCAGCATGCCCGCACGAGAAACGGACAAATGCCCCACAGGCGAAGTTTACAGCATAAATAAGAAGCACAGAGGCCAGGAGACTTCTGTAAATCCCCTCCACGTCGCTGGTAGTGCACAACGTTGCGTCGTGGGCACATTGTCTCATAGTAACAGTCACTGATGTGCCAGTAATACTAATATACAATAACAGAAACAACCCAGAAATCACTGTGTCCGACGTAAGACCATTGTACTAAACCAAGAGACAATTTTGAGAACAGCAGAAAACACATCTGTGAGGGATCTGACAGGGGAAGGGGACGTCGACTTCGCTCACCTCGGGGGGGAGGGGAGAAAAGGAACTAGCAGGGGTAGGCTCTCTGGCACCACCACTTGCTCCAGGTCAGTCAGGGAACTGCACCGGGGCAAATAGTTGCCGTAAAGGCTTCCCTTATAGGTACAAGTTAGTGAGGCGCTCCCGATGAGGGGGGATATATATCACCAGTCCAGGCTGGGAATGTACATATAAACCTCCCAGCCGTCACTGCCAGAGTTCCTTACTAAAGCAATAAGGTATTTTGCCACCAGTTCCTCATTTGAAATAAGCCCCGTCCAACAGCAGGCTTATATCGGGTCAGAAACCAACCCTGGGTAGCGTATAATTGACCAACCGAGCATGGGGACGTGGGGATTCGTGGATTGAGTAAAAAAAAAAGTGCAGCCCAAGATTCATTTTATATTTAATCGCCTAAAAGGCGCACTAGAAAAAGACAGGCATATATTTACAGAACAATATACAAATATGCAGTCAAGAGTGTAGTACAAGGGTAGGGTATAGATATTTTGCAATTGCCATGTTATGTAGCTCACTGGATTTTATCTGCACATAGAGACCAAATATGCCTACTGTATGTAATTCCTCGTGGCTAAGCTTTATAACTCCATAATGCAGAGTTCTGGAGGTGGGTAAATAGTATGGGCATGTGGGGAAAGGAACGCCGATCCCGATAATGTGCTCAGCTAGGCTCAGAGATATTGCATTCTGTTATTATAGGTCATTTTCCATTTTCCAGATTCAATACCTCAGAACCTTGCTGTGACTTGTTGTACCACGGGGTCTCCACGTGCTTCTGTCAGACAAGAGTATAGACCTTTCTCTGCAGTCTTTTGGGGTCTGTCTCTCCAGCTTTCTCTGCAATCTTTTGGGGTCTGTCTCACCATGTTTCTCTGCAGTCTTTTGGGGTCTGTCTCTCCCATCTTTATCTGCAGTCTTTTGGGGTCTGTCTCTCCACCTTTCTCTGCAGTCTTTTGGGGTCTGGCTCTCCAAACCTTTCTCTGCAGTCTTTTGTGGTCTGTCTCTCCACCTTTCTCCGCAGTCTTTTGGGGTCTGTCTCTCCATCTTTTGAAGTCTTTTGGGGTCTGTCTCTCCCAAATGTCTCTGCAGTCTTTTTAGGTCTGTCTCTCCACCTTTGAAGTCTTTTGGGGTCTGTCTCTCCCACCTTTCTCTGCAGTCTTTTGGGGTCTATCTCTCCACCTTTCTCTGCAGTCTTTTGGGGTCTGTCTCTCCACCTTTCTCTGCAGTCTTTTGAGGTCTGTCTCCACCTTTCTCTGCAGTCTTTTGAGGTCTGTCTCTCCCACCTTTCTCTGCAGTCTTTTGGGGTCTGTCTCTCCACCTTTGAAGTCTTTTGGGGTCTGTCTCTCCCAACTGTCTCTGCAGTCTTTTGGGTCTGTCTCTCCACCTTTGAAGTCTTTTGGGGTCTGTCTCCCACCTTTCTCTGCATTCTTTCGGGGTCTGTCTTTTTACACCTTTCTCTGCAGTCTTTTGGGGTCTGTCTCTCCCACCTTTCTCTGCAGTCTTTTGGGGTCTGTCTTTCCACCTTTCTCTGCAGTCTTTTGGGGTCTGTCTCTCCCATCTTTCTCTGCAGTCTTTTGGGGTCTGTCTCTTCCACCTTTCTCTGCAGTCTTTTGGGGTCTGTCTCTCCACCTTTCTCTGCAGTCTTTTGGGGTCTCTCTCCCACCTTTCTGCAGTCTTTTTGGGTCTGTCTCTCCACCTTTCTCTGCAATCTTTTGGAGTCTGTCTCTCCAGCTTTCTCTGCAGTCTTTTTGGGTCTGTCTCCCACCTTTCTCTGCAGTCTTTTGGAGTCTGCCTCTCCTACCTTCTCTGCAGACTTTTGGTGTCTCTCTCCCACCTTTCTCTGCAGTCTTTTGGGGTCTGTCTCTCCACCTTTCTCTGCAGTCTTTTGGGGTCTGTCTCTCCACCTTTCTCTGCAGTCTTTTGGGGTCTCTCTCCCACCTTTCTGCAGTCTTTTTGGGTCTGTCTCTCCACGTTTCTCTGCAGTCTTTTGGGGTCTATCTCTCCCACCTTTCTCTGCAGTCTTTTGGGGTCTCTCTCCACCTTTCTCTGCAGTCTTTTGGGGTCTGTCTTTCCACCTTTCTCTGCAGTCTTTTGGGGTCTGTCTCTCCAGCTTTGCCCTCTCGCTCGGTGACATTGGATGGAGACGTCTTGTCACAGATTTTCTGGGATTTGGGTCTGGACGGTGTCTGCGCCGATCACACACAGGAATATGCTCTGATGTAAACCCTCCATTGTGGCTCTGGCAGGATGTTTAAGGTTGTTGTTCTGCTGGAAGGTGCTCTCCTTGCTTAGGATGTCAGGTTAGGTGGACGGCCATGTCTTGGTAGGTTTGCAGTTGTGCCATACTCGCTACATTTTTGGATGATGGGTTGCGTGGTGCTTTGTGAGATGTTCAGAGCTTGGGCTATTTTTTATAACCTAACCCTGCTTTCCTCTTCTCCACAATTTTATCCCTGACCTGTCTGTTGAGCTCCTTGGTTTTCATCCCGAATGTTCTCACACAAATGTCTGACCCCTTCACCGAACAGCTGTAGTTCTACTGAGAAGGTGGTGCCAAGTACTATTATGTGACTTCTGGGGGCGATTGGTCACTCAGGATGTTATTCAGGGCATCAGACTACAGGGGGCTGAATACTAATGCTCCTCGCAATTCTCAGATTTATATTTGTATAATAGTTAGTACACCCTGTATTATTTCCTTTACACCTTACAAATACTTGTTACTTTGTGTTATCACAGAAAATCACAATAAAATACAGTTACGTTTGAGGTGTAAGGTGAAGAAAAGTGGGCTTGTTGTCCTAATGGGGTCGTTGTCCTGATGGGGTAGTAGTTGTCCTGATGGGTAAATTGTCCTGATGGGTAAGTTGTCCTGATGGGAAGTTGTGCCCGATGGGGAAGTTGTCCTGATGGGGTCGTTGTCCTAATGGGGTCTTTGTGCTGATGGGGTAGTTGTCCTGATGGGTAAGTTGACCAGATGGGGAAGTTGTGCTGATGGGATAGTTGTCCTGATGGGGAAGTTGTGCTGATGGGGAAGTTGTGCTGATGGGGTCGTTGTCCTGATGGAGTAGTTGTCCTGATGGGAAGTTGTCCTGCTGGGGTAGTTGTCCTGCTGGGGAGGTTGTGCTGATGGGGTAGTTGTCCTGATGGGGAAGTTGTCTTGATGGGGAAGTTGTCTTGATGGGTAGTTGTGCTGATGAGGTAGTTGTCCTGATGGGGTAGTTGTCCTGCTGGGGTAGTTGTCCTGCTGGGGAGGTTGTGCTGATGGGGTAGTTGTCCTGATGGGGAAGTTGTCTTGATGGGGAAGTTGTCCTGATGGGGTAGTTGTGCGGATGGGAAGTTGTCTTGATGGGGTAGTTGTGCTCATGGGGTAGTTGTCCTGATGGGGTAGTTGTCCTGATGGGGTAGTTGTCCTGATGGGGTAGTTGTCCTGATGGGGTAGTTGTCCTGCTGGGTAGTTGTCCTGCTGGGGAGGTTGTGCTGATGGGTAGTTGTCCTGATGGGGAAGTTGTCTTGATGGGGAAGTTGTCCTGATGGGGTAGTTGTGCGGATGGGGAAGTTGTCTTGATGGGAGTTGTCTGATGGGTAGTTGTGCTGATGGGTAGTTGTCTGATGGGGTAGTTGTCCTGATGGGGTAGTTGTGCTGATGAGGTAGTTGTCCTGATGGGGTAAGTTGTCCTGCTGGGGTAGTTCTCCTGCTGGGAAGTTGTGCTGATGGGGTAGTAGTCCTTTTGGGGAAGTTGTGCTGATGGGAGTTGTCCTGATGGGTAAATTGTCCAGATAGGAAGTTGTGCTGATGGGGAAGTTGTGCTGATGGGGTCGTTGTCCGATGGAGTAGTTGTCCTGATGGTAAAGTTGTCCTGATGGGGTAGTTGTCCTGATGGGGTAGTTGTCCTGATGGTGAAGTTGTGCTGATGTGGTAGTTGTCCTGATGGGGAAGTTGTGCTGATGGGGTAGTTGTCCTGATGGGTAAATTGTCCAGATGGGGAAGTTGTGCTGATGGGTAAATTGTCCAGATGGGGAAGTTGTGCTGATAGGATAGTTTGTGCTGATGGGGAAGTAGTGCTGATGGGGTCGTTGTCCTGATGGAGTAGTTGTCCTGATGGGAAGTTGTCCTGATGGGGAAGTTGTCTTGATGGGTAAGTTGTCCTGATGGGTAGTTGTGCTGATGGGGTAGTTGTCCTGATGGGGAAGTTGTGCTGATGCTGTAGTTGTGCTGATGGGGTAGTTGTGCTGATGGGATAGTTGTCCTGATGGGATTGTCTGATAGGGTCGTGTCTGATGGGATAGTTATCCTGATGGGGTCGTTGTCCTGATGGGGTCGTTGTCCTGATGGGGTCGTTGTCCTGATGGGGTCGTTGTCCTGATGGGGTCGTTGTACTGATGGGGTAGTTGTCCTGATGGGGTATTTGTGCTGATGGGTGGTTGTGCTGATGGGGAAGTTGTGCTAATGCGGTGGTTGTGCTGATCGGGTAGTTGTGCTGATGCGGTGGTTGTGCTGATGGGGTCGTTGTCCCGATGGGGAAGTTGTCCTGATGGGGTCGCTGTCCTGATGGGTCCTGTCCTGATGGGGAAGTTGTGCTGAAGGGGTAGTTGTGCTGATGGGGTAGTTGTCCTGATTGTGTAGTTGTCCTGATGGGGCCGCTGTCCTGACCGGGCTGCTCTTTACCTCAGGTAATTCCGCTGATTCTCCGCGGGGAGCATCAAGTTTTTAATATCGTGCTAGTAATGAGCCGTCATGGTCTCCCAGTGACAGATGTGCTCATTCTGGGCAGGTTCTCTGTGTTTTCAGATCTCTTCCCTGTTGGACCCATCGCTCGTCACATCGTTGTACTGAGCGGTGACGGACTATGGATTCCTTACAGCGTGAGAGTCTCTTGGCGGAGAACGACGGCTCCTTTCATTTACCAGTTACCCCGGAGTGAAGGAGAAACGTGTGCTTCTTAAAGGGGAGATGTTCTGTGATTAGGTTAACCCTTTATGCGGAAGTGAAGCCAGAATCCCACGGTGGGGATTTGGGAAGGTTTGAACTTGGACTTTCATCTGAAGATGCCTGATAATATTGCCTGTCGTGGTGACAGTGATGCCTACAAGCTGAATCTTATCATGTATATGTGTATACAGGGAGCTCCTCCTAGTGGTGCCTACAAGCTGAATCTTATCATGTATATGTGTATACAGGGAGCTTCCCCTAGTGATGGCTGCAGACTGGATCTTATCATGTATCTCTGTATACAGGGAGCTCCCCTAGTGTGTGACTGCAGACAGGATCTTATCTTGTATCTCTGTATACAGGGAGCTCCCTCTAGTGGTGCTGCAGACAGGATCTTATCATGTATCTCTGTATACAGGGAGCTCCCTCTAGTGGTGACTGCAGACAGGACTTATCATGTATCTGTATACAGGAGCTCCCCCTAGTGGTGACTGCAGACAGGATCTTATCATGTATCTCTGTATACAGGGAGCTCCCTCTAGTGGTGACTGCAGACTGGATCTTATCATGTATCTCTGTATACAGGGAGCTCCCCTAGTGGTGACTGCAGACAGGATCTTATCATGTATCTCTGTATACAGGGAGCTCCCCCTAGTGGTGGCTGCAGACTGGATCTTATCATGTATCTCTGTATACAGGGAGCTCCCTCTAGTGGTGACTGCAGACAGGATCTTATCATGTATCTCTGTATACAGGGAGCTCCCCTAGTGGTGGCTGCAGATAGGATCTTATCATGTATCTCTGTATACAGGGAGCTCCCCCTAGTGGTGACTGCAGACAGGATCTTATCATGTATCTCTGTATACAGGGAGCTCCCCCTAGTGGTGAATGCAGACAGGATCTTATCATGTATCTCTGTATACAGGGAGCTCCCCTAGTGGTGACTGCAGACAGGATCTTATCATGTATCTCTGTATACAGGGAGCTCCCTCTAGTGGTGACTGCAGACAGGATCTTATTATGTATCTCTGTATACAGGGAGCTCCCTCTAGTGGTGACTGCAGACAGGATCTTATCATGTATCTCTGTATACAGGGAGCTCCCTCTAGTGGTGACTGCAGACAGGATCTTATCATGTATCTCTGTATACAGGGAGCTCCCCCTAGTGGTGGCTGCAGAGAGGATCTTATCATGTATCTCTGTATACAGGGAGCTCCCTCTAGTGGTGACTGCAGACAGGATCTTATCATGTATCTCTGTATACAGGGAGCTCCCCTAGTGGTGACTGCAGACAGGATCTTATCATGTATCTCTGTATACAGGAGCTCCCCCTAGTGGTGACTGCAGACAGATCTATCATGTATCTCTGTAACAGGAGCTCCCCCTATGGTGGCTGCGACAGATTATCAGTCCTGAACAGGGCTCCCTAGTGGCTGCAGACAGGACTATCATGTACCTGTAAGGAGCTCCTTGGGAGCAGACGATCTTATCATGTATATCTGTATACAGGGAGCTCCCCATAGTGTGGCTGCAGACAGGATCTTATCATGTATCTCTGTATACAGGAACTCTTTTATATAAAAAATACAAAACTTACAATAATAAAGAACAAAATCCAAACCCCAGCAAAACAACCGTCCGATCCAACATTCCCCCAGTCCAAGCAAAAGTCAGAGTCCCAGCTTAAAATGCCCCCATTCAAAGCAACCCCCCCAAAACAAAACCTGTCCTCTTCCTCAGAGAAGCCTTCCTCCTCCTTCATCTTTCTCTCTGATGCTGCACCAGGGATTCCCGGCCGGTCTCCCATTCCGGGACTTGCCCGCGCCTCAAGCTGCTTAGCGGCTGCGATCTGAGAAAGGCGGACTTCAGCCTAGAATGGCAGCCGACTTCATCTCACTTTATGATCCCTCCAGATCTCCTCCTCCCCAGGTTACTCACCCAAGGAGAGAAGAAACATTTTATTAATACCCACATACACACTTCACACCAAACCTGACAAAGAAAACTCTGGTCCATCGCCCAAAAAGAAACACAAAAGCCACCTGGCTTAAAACACATCTATCAAAACCACACAATTTTTTTTTCCTTTTTATTTATATATATTTTATATATATATATATTTTTTTTTTTTTTTTTTTTTTTAGTTACACAGCAAATACAACTATAACAAACCTACCACCAACCCCCCTCCCACCACCATAAAACCCCCCACACAATACAAAAATAAGCTTCACTGAGGAACTCATGACCTCCAGGAACATCTTACAATACAATACTACATACAATACAACTAACTCCTATATTACACACTTCCCCAGAGCCAGGATTGGGGCCTGTAAGCCCTATATCAGTAATTCACTTTTGCAAAACAAAAATCTGATAGTGAAAAGCCCCGAGCCCGCACCAGGAACCCGGAGATGACGGCTTCTATCCTAACAATCCTTACTCTACCAGCCGTCCCTACCTGCCTAAACATCTGTCCCTATTTATCTACCTACCTTTCCCTGTCTCTCCCTGCCTGACCCTACTGCCCTACCTAACTCACCGCGTGCCTACCTAACTGTCCCTCGGCTGTCCCTGTCCTGTCCCTAACTATCTACCTGTCCCTACTGAAGCTATCTACCTGTCCCTACCACTTACCTGCTTACCTAGGCCCTAGGGTACATTAAATGAGAACCCTCTCCAGAGAAGAGAGGCCCTCGCTGCACCCAGCCTGTCATACTCCAGAGAGCGCACCTTCACCAGGCCACCCAGAATGTTCCTAACAACCTCGTCCCGGGGGAGGATTTTCTGCTGAGTTGACACTAAGCACCGTGCGTTCCAGTGTAAACCTGACGACTAAACTGACTAGAAATAAAGTGCCCCGATCTCGGCCACCCAGGGATCTGAATGCCCCATAAGCCCACTCCGCATAGGAAAGGTGTGCCAGCCGAGGCCAGCCTATGGAAGCACCCACCCTGTTGTAGACCCCTGCATTAAAAGGACACTGAAGGAGGAAGTGCTCCATGCTTTCCAGCGTGTCGCAACACTCCTCACGGGGACAACCCCGATCTTCGGAGTTCCTACACTTCAGGTTGTCCCTTACATACAGTTTCCCGTGGAAGCAGCGCCAAGCCAAGTCCCAAAACTTCAAGGGGACCCGTGCAGAATTCAATAACCTCAGCCCGCCCTCCAGATCCCGACTTGGGCAATCTTTGAGCACCAAGGCTTCTGGAAATAGGTCAACAGGACCCTCCTGTCAAGGAATTTCCTGACATGGTCCTGATCTCCCACATTCCCAGACCCCACCGGCGGATCACCTTCAGAACCGGGGTAGCGTAAGCCGGGAGATGTCCATGCGGTGTGCGCAGGTCCTTCACTTGCCCTCCTGTCTCCCATTCCTGGAAGAAGGGCCGAAGCCATCCCCTGCAGGAGAATACCCACGGAGGAGCCCTCTCTGACCAGAGGTTGGCGATGTTAGTCTTGACAAAAGTGTTTACTAGAAACACCACTGGGTTGACCATACCCAACCCTCCTAGTCTCCTTGTGCGATATGTGACCTCTCGCTTGACTAGGTTCAGCCTATTTCCCCATAACATTTGGAAAAACAGGCTGTAGACCCGTGTCCAGAGCGGCTCTGGCAACATGCAGACACTGCCCAGGTATATTAACAAGGGTAGCAAAAAACCCTTAACCAGGCTAACCCTTTCCCTCAGGGTCAAAGACCAACCCTTCCATTGGTCCACCTTCTGGGCGGCGATCCTGAGTCTGCCCTCCCAATTTTGCTGGGGGTAGTCCCCCGGGCCAAATTCGATGCCTAGGATTTTTGCTGATGCCTGAGGCTCTGGAAGAGTGTCCGGGAGACCGAAACTAGGATCTCCCCCTCCCAGCCAGAGACTCTCACACTTTTCCTGATTAATTCCGGACCCAGAAGCCTCCGAGTAGCGACCAACCTCAGACATGACCCACTCCGCCTCCTCACCCGAGGATACGAAAAGGGAGACGTCATCAGCATACGCTACCACCCTCAGAGTGGCTTCTGGGGCCGCCTGGTCCATCCTGACTCCCGCCAACGGCCCGCGCTCAATCCTCCTTAAAAGGGGATCTATCGCGAACACGTATAACAGCGGGCTCAACGGACAGCCCTGGCGGACCCCAGACCCAACCTCAAAAGGTGGCCAGACCAACCATTCACGAGCGGGAAAGTCTCTGCCCCCGCATACAGGATCTTTAGCCAATTTACAAACCCCCCAGGCAACCGTACCTCAGAAGGACGGACCAGAGGTACTCGTGGTTAACCGATCAAAAGCCTTCGCCTGATCTAAAGACAGCAAGTACCCCTTCCAGTGGCCAGCCCTACCCTGCTCCACTGCCTCTCGGACACCGAGTACTGCACTAAAAGTGCTGCGGCCTGGAACAGAGCAATGCTGGGCCCCCGAAAGGAGCCGGGGTGCAAACTTCACCAGCCGATTGAACAGCACCTTTGCCAGAACCTTCCGGTCCGTATTGAGAAGCGCTATGGGACGCCAATTCTCAATACGGGACGAGTCTTTACCCTTTGACAGGATAATCAGGGCTGACTGCCTCATTGACCGGGAAAGAGCGCCCGAGGAGAGACACTCGTTAAACACCTCAGTCAAGAGGGGACCAAGGAGTCCCTAAAGGTCTTATAAAACTCGGATGTTAAGCCATCCGGACCTGGCGATTTCTTAGGCCGAAGCCCATCAATGGCCAGTCGCACTTCCTCTTCCCTGATTGCCTCTGTCAAAACGTGAAGCGAGGGGTCATCCCCTGGCTCAGGGATGGCTTCGGCCAGGAAAGCCGACATCACGTTCCGATCCAGATCCCTCTTCCCCAAGAGGTGTGAGTAGAAAGATCTGATCACCTCCAGGATCCCTGATTTGGATCTGTTCAGGGAACCCGTACTGTCGATCAGTCCTGTCACCACCTTACAACTCACTGACATCTTACAGTTTCTGTAGGGGTCGGGCGAGCGTACCTCCCGAAATCCCTCTCAAAAACCAAAGATGTGTGCCTATCGTACTGACACCTCTTGAGTAAAGACTTCACTCTGGAGATCTCCTCACGGTCACCTCCAGCCGAGACGAGATGTTCGAGTTTCCTCCTCAGTTCCTGATACAGGCGGTACCTGCTCAGGCTCCTGTGGCTCGAGAGCTGGCGGAAGAAACTCGCAACCCGTTCCTTGAAGATCTCCCACCACTCTGACTTATCGCTACAGAGATCCAAAAGCGGTACCTGGCTCTGAAGAAAGTCCTCAAAGGATTGTCTTATCTCTGCTTCTTCCAAGAGGGACGAATTCAGCTTCCATAGTCCCTTTCCCATCCGAGGGGTTTCTGAAACATTCAGAGAAAAAGAAATCAGACAGTGATCGGAGAACTCCACCTCAACAACGGACACTGCTGAAGAGATGGCTTCCTCCTTCAAAAAAAACCTGTCTATCCTAGACCTACAGCTACCTCTATGAAAGGTGAAACCACAGTGACCGGGGGTGTGCCGGATGTGGACATCCACCGGGCGAGCGTCACTAGCTATGCTATTAAGAGTATTACTATCATAAGCCAGCCGGTCAATGGAGCCTCCCCTATCACGAAGCCTTGTGACAGTGTTAAAGTCACCTCCAAAGACCACCTGCCGACTCGTAAAAAGATAGGGCTTAATCTCAGAAGAGACATTTACGGTCCCACTTGACTGTGGACCATAGATGTTAAGAGCGAAGTCCTGTCCCCTCATGAGACGTCTAAAGGTATGCCACATAAACAATATCGCTAACGGGATCGCAAAAAACGTCACTATTTAGCGATCCCGTAGCGATATTGTTCAGTGCGGCAGCTTCAGCGACGAGCTTCCTGCTTGATCCGCTCGCGCTGGAATCGTTCCGGACCCTATTCATCGCGGCGCTCCCGCTGGTAAGTATCAATCGCTGTGTGGCACCTTTTCTAGCGATTTAGCGTACTTTTGTACCGCTAAAGTCGTTAAAAGATCGCAACGCGATAGCGCGTTAACATATCGCAAATGTGCCGCATTTAGCGATATAGAAACAATCCCGCAGCGATCGCATTAGTATGCGTCGTTATCGTGATCGCTAGCGGGATTGTTCAGTGTGCATACCCTTAAACCAGGCACCTCCCCATTTCTACCTCGATAACTCTCCGCGCACACCGATGCAGTCTTAAAAAGGACTGCCACCCCGCTACACGGCTCGGCCGCAAGAGACCAGTACGAGGACCCGCACCTCCACTCACTCTCCGCCTTGCGTATGGCCCCCATATCCGTAAGTCTGGTCTCCTGCAAAAACAAAATGTCAGCCTCAAATCGGGTGAGAAAATCAAAGGCCGCAAATCTAGCCGCATCTGACTTTATACTAGCGACATTAATGGTCGCCAGAGTCAACGGGGTGGGTGCCGCCATCATGAGTGATCGAGTTAGATGGCCTTTTTCTTCCCCCCACCCTTTTTTCCCAGCCCGCTCATCTCCGGACGATGAAGCCCCCCCTCTTCTTTTCAAAGAGACAGAGGTATCCATCCCCCCCACCTCTTTCTCATCTCCGGACGCAGGGTTGGCCCCACCTCCTGAAAAAGACATACCCTCCGGAGAAGGGACTCCGCCCCCTCCCAAAGACCCTCCAGATGTTACCTCCGGAACCTCACCCCCGACCCCCATCTCAGCAGGGTCATCAAGGGCTTGGAACCGGTTGGAGAGGGAGATCAGAGGGGAGTAGGTGGGACCTTCCTTAGGCACCTTGGTCAGGGAAGAAGATTTTCCACCTTTTTTCTTCTTTTTTTTATTTTTGGCACTCTTGGTACCCTTGTCACCCATTTCTTTTGGCTGTTCCCCTCCATCCTCATCAAAACTTTCATATTGTGAGGCATCTGAGAGATCAGCCACTTCCTCATTCTCCATCCGACTGATCTCCTCATTCACCGCTTCCTCCCCCGGGGCCTCAGTGACATGGGCCGTCGCCTCGGAGGAGGGGGCAGCCATTACCCCAGTTTCCTGAGGCTCCTCCTGCCCCCTGCCCTCCTGACGCCTTGCCTGCCTCCGCTGGTAAGAGGGACCCCTAGCCCTGCCATTCCTCATCGGCCCCTCAGCTCCTCCCCTGCCGCCACCCGCCAACCCCCGCAGAAGTTGCACCGCCAAGAACTTCCTCACGGCTCCCCTCCGCCCGGCTGGCCATGGCATTAGAGAATGAACGAGGGCAGCGGCTGAACGGGTGACCTAGATCACCACACAGGTGACATCGAATGACACCACAGGACGCGGCGAGGTGACCCACCTCGCCACACAAGGCACATTTCTGCACCTTGCAGCCCGCGCTGAAGTGGCGAGGATCACCGCACCTGTGGCAGACCTTCGGCTGCCCCTGTAGAAGACCAGAATACGATCCCTTCCCAGGAAAGCCGAGGAAGGGATGTGGGTGACAGTGCCCCCTGAACGCTTCAACTTTACCATGAAGGTCCAGCCTCCTGACCAGATGCCAAAATCGTCCCGATTCTTTTTAGGGACCTCCACAACCTCGCCGTACCGGCTCAACCAGGTCATTATGTCAACGCCAGAAAGGGACTCATTACATGTTAAAACGGTCACTTTCTTTGGCCCACTTTGGCGAGAAATTGCCTCCACAGCAAACCCTCGCCAGCCGGGCTCCTCTTTTACCAGTTCATAATTTGACCAAAAGAGCTCTAAGCCCTCTGGCCGAACAAAGCTGATATCAAAGGTGGAGGTCCCAAAAGGATGTATCAGAGCAAAGATGTCAATAGCCCTGAAGTCCATCTTCATGAGGAGCTTCACCACATTTGTCCTAGATGGACAGGCCTCATCGCCCCTCCAGCGAAGACGAACAACATTTCTCCTGGAGACCCCCTGCCCGCTGTCGGGAGGGACCACACGGTCTCCACCCCCCTTTTCTCTTGGAAGGCAGCTAGACCAAACTTATCTAGCCAGTAGGACAACTCCACCTCTCTTCCCTCTACATTGATCGTCCGCTCCCCTTTTTTGAGGGCCTCCAGGAAGCGGCGGCGAAAAGCATCATTCCCTGGGTCCGGAGATGAGGAAGACCCCCGCAGAACCCCACCGGCAGCAGCCGCATAACTTATGGTGCCTGCAGGTGAGGTGGACGATGGACCAGCCCTATATTCTCTGAACCCTCAACTTCACAGTCAACCATCTCCACCTCACTTACCTCAGCCACACCATTTTCACTAGTAGAACTTTTATTTTTTTCCTTTCCCACACTGGCACCATTCACACCAACCATACCTCCAGCAGAAACCACCCCTCCAACACCTGACCCTTCACCATTGTCACAGACACTATTCACACCACTTGCACCACTTCCATTATTATTTACATTTTCATTTGTGTTTTTTTCACTGCTTTCTGCTGGGGGGTTGCTATTTGCAGTGCTACTGCCCCTTTAAGAGTGGTATTGCAGAGTTTAGTTACCACACCCTGCTTTTCAGCAGAGCATGTGCTGCTTGCAGACTGTTGCTCCAGCCTCTCCTGCAGACCATCTCCACACTCCTGTGTGCACTTCACCACCAGGTCCCCCGCAGATACAGGTGACACACATGCAGATGACCCCGGTGGTGCGATCCGGGCCGGCATTACCGCAGCCATTACAGCTGCACCTGAGATGATAACTGGTGCCGGGGCCCCTGACTTTGACCCAGCATCGGATCTGCATGTGGGGGACCCCAACACCACAGCACACGCCGCCGATGATGCGGCCCTGGCTGACAGTGCACCGCCAACACTGCGTGGAGCGGTGACCACCGGCAAGGTACCCACAGCCTCCACCCCCCGAGCGTCAGCGGGTGCAGCAGGCGCCAGGCCGTCCCCGGTTTTCACAGAGGATCGGGCCTGGACACCTCCACAGATCTTATTACCGCCCGCCACAGGGCCACACTCCAGACCATGCACACTGTCCGGCTCTGCAGCCGCATGCCCACTCTCGCCCCCTCTGCTACTGCCAGCAGAGATGGCGACCGGCGCCATATGACTTGTACTCTCCCCGCTCCCTCGCACCGGAACCACTGCAGGTCCCGGGCCGGGGTGGGTAGCGGGTTCCACACAGTGGGACTGGGGGGGTCCCAGGAAGGGGCACAAACACCAACCTCTCCTCTGATGTTTTCTTCCTTTTTTTCTGTTTCTTTTTACCCCTCCTGGTCGCCTCGTCCCTGCAGACCTCATCCCCAAACTTCAGGTGGGCATAATTTACTGGGGACTCCAGCTGACGGATCTGCTGCAAGACGAGGCGACCCCCACTACTGCTGTTATCGCTGCCGCTATCATCCGCATCACCCCCATCATCCTCTGAAATACTATTGTCTGATGGGAGTGGGAACTGCACTGGATCTATCCCGCTGTGTGTGGCCTGGAGATCACTTACCAAGCCCCCAGGTGGGTACGGTGCCTCCTCCATCTCCACATGGTCCACCTCCTCCACCTGGGTCGGACGCCGAGACCCCTCTGGCTCCTTCACAGCAGCCATGTTATGGAATCTGTCCTCATTGTCCAGTTTTTCCCGGAAAGGCCCGCTGTTATCCAGTATGGCCGCTCTCCGGGCTTCCATGCCCTCAATGCCGATCCTCAGGCTGGATATCCTGGCTGTTAGGGCAGACTTCTCTGTACGGGAGGCCCTGTCTGCAGCTTGCCTCGCCTCCTTCATCTCCTCCCGGAGCCTCCTCAGTGTCTTCCCAGCCCTCCTCATACTCGCAGAGGTACACATGGATGCGGGAGCCATAGCTGGTAACCGCTCCCCTGCGGCCCTAGTGCCCCAGTCCTTCTGCACCGCCGCCGCTGCACCTCTGCAAGTACTCCGCTCACCTCCGGAGGAGACACCGCAGTGGCCCTCGCCTCAGCCTTAGGAGCTTTGCAGCCCTCCTGGGTCTTCTTGGGCTCCTCCATGTTTCGGGCCTTGCTGGATCTGGTGACCCTCTTTGCCGGTAGCAATGAGCTCCCACCCCCCGCCGGCTTAGACCGAGGGGTGGGAGACGGGGACTTAGCCCCACAGTTCATCCACTACACCCCTCTCTTTCCTGGGTCAGAGAGGGGGGGATTCCTGGGTGTAAGAAAAACTGGTGTCTCTCCTGCAGCAAACAGTCGCACACCTTCCTCCACAGACTACAGGCCTCTAGTGGTGGCTGTATGACTCTGGATACAGGGAGCTCCCCCTAGTGGTGACTGCAGACAGGATCTTATCATGTATCTCTGTATACAGGGAGCTCCCCCTAGTGGTGGCTGCAGACAGGATCTTATCATGTATCTCTGTATACAGGGAGCTCCCCCTAGTGGTGGCTGCAGACAGGATCTTATCATGTATCTCTGTATACAGGGAGCTCCTCCTAGTGATGGCTGCAGACAGGATCTTATCATGTATCTCTGTATACAGGGAGCTCCCTCTAGTGGTGACTGCAGACAGGATCTTATCATGTATCTCTGTATACAGGGAGCTCCCTCTAGTGGTGACTGCAGACAGGATCTTATCATGTATCTCTGTATACAGGGAGCTCCCCCTAGTGGTGGCTGCAGACAGGATCTTATCATGTATCTCTGTATACAGGGAGCTCCCCCTAGTGGTGACTGCAGACAGGATCTTATCATGTATCTCTGTATACAGGGAGCTCCCTCTAGTGGTGACTGCAGACAGGATCTTATCATGTATCTCTGTATACAGGGAGCTCCCCCTAGTGGTGGCTGTAGACAGGATCTTATCATGTATCTCTGTATACAGGGAGCTCCCTCTAGTGGTGACTGCAGACAGGATCTTATCATGTATCTCTGTATACAGGGAGCTCCCCCTAGTGGTGGCTGCAGACAGGATCTTATCATGTATCTCTGTATACAGGGAGCTCCCCCTAGTGGTGGCTGCAGACAGGATCTTATCATGTATCTCTGTATACAGGGAGCTCCCCCTAGTGGTGACTGCAGATAGGATCTTATCATGTATCTCTGTATACAGGGAGCTCCCCCTAGTGGTGACTGCAGACAGGATCTTATCATGTATCTCTTTATACAGGGAGCTCCCCCTAGTGGTGACTGCAGACAGGATCTTATCATGTATCTCTTTATACAGGGAGCTCCCCCTAGTGGTGGCTGCAGACAGTATCTTATCATGTATCTCTGTATACAGGGAGCTCCCTCTAGTGGTGACTGCAGACAGGATCTTATCATGTATCTCTGTATACAGGGAGCTCCCCCTAGTGGTGACTGCAGACAGGATCTTATCATGTATCTCTTTATACAGGGAGCTCCCCCTAGTGGTGGCTGCAGACAACATCTTATGTATCTCTTTATACAGGGAGCTCCCCCTAGTGGTGACTGCAGACAGGATCTTATCATGTATATGTGTATACAGGGAGCTCCCCCTAGTGGTGGTTGCAGACAGGATCTTATCATGTATATGTGTATACAGAGAGCTCCCCCTATGGTGACTGCAGACAGGATCTCATCATGTAACTCTGTATACAGGGATCTCCCCCTAGTGGTGACTGCAGACAGGATCTTATATGTATCTCTGTATACAGGGAGCTCCCCCTAGTGGTGGCTGCAGACAGATCTTATCATGTATCTCTGTATACAGGGAGCTCCCCCTAGTGGTGGCTGCAGACAGGATCTTATCATGTATCTCTGTATACAGGGAGCTCCTCCTAGTGGTGACTGCAGACAGGATCTTATGTATATGTGTATACAGGGAGCTCCCTCTAGTGGTGACTGCAGACAGGATCTTATCATGTATCTCTGTATACAGGGAGCTCCCCCTAGTGGTGGCTGCAGACAGGATCTTATCATGTATCTCTGTATACAGGGAGCTCCTCCTAGTGGTGATTGTAGACAGGATCTCATCATGTATCTCTGTATACAGGGAGCTCCCCCTAGTGGTGACTGCAGACAGGATCTTATCATGTATCTCTGTATACAGGGAGCTCCTCCTAGTGGTGGCTGCAGACAGGATCTTATCATGTAACTCTGTATACAGGGACTCCCCCTAGTGGTGGCTGCAGACAGGATCTTATCATGTATCTGTATACAGGGAGCTCCTCCTAGTGGTGACTGCAGACAGGATCTTATCATGTATCTCTGTATACAGGGAGCTCCTCCTAGTGTGGCTGCAGACAGGATCTTATCATGTAACTCTGTATACAGGGAGCTCCCCCTAGTGGTGGCTGCAGACAGGATCTTATCATGTATCTGTGTACAGGGAGCTCCCCCTAGTGGTGACTGTAGACAGGATCTCATCATGTATCTCTGTATACAGGGAGCTCCCCCTAGTGGTGACTGCAGACAGGATCTCATCATGTATCTCTGTATACAGGGATCTCCCCCTAGTGGTGACTGCAGACAGGATCTTATTATGTATCTCTGTATACAGGGAGCTCCCCCTAGTGGTGGCTGCAGACAGATCTTATCATGTATCTCTGTATACAGGGAGCTCCCCCTAGTGGTGGCTGCAGACAGCATCTTATCATGTATCTCTGTATACAGGGAGCTCCCCCTAGTGGTGACTGCAGACAGGATGTTATCATGTATCTCTGTATTAGGGAGCTCCCCCTAGTGGTGACTGCAGATAGGATCTTATTATGTATCTCTGTATACAGGGAGCTCCCCCTAGTGGTGACTGCAGACAGGATCTTATCATGTATCTCTGTATACAGGGAGTTCCCCCTAGTGGTGACTGCAGACAGGATCTTATCATGTATCTCTGTATACAGGGAGCTCCCCCTAGTGGTGGCTGCAGACAGGATCTTATCATGTATCTCTGTATACAGGGAGCTCCCCCTAGTGGTGGCTGCAGACAGAATCTTATCATGTATCTCTGTATACAGGGAGCTCCCCCTAGTGGTGGCTGCAGACAGGATCTTATCATGTATCTCTATACAGGGAGCTCCCCTAGTGGTGGCTGTAGACAGGATCTTATCATGTATCTCTATACAGGGAGCTCCCCCTAGTGGTGGCTGCAGACAGGATCTTATCATGTATCTCTGTATACAGGGAGCTCCCCCTAGTGGTGGCTGCAGACAGGATCTTATCATGTATCTCTGTATACAGGGAGCTCCCCCTAGTGGTGGCTGCAGATAGGATCTTATCATGTATCTCTGTATACAGGGAGCTCCCCCTAGTGGTGACTGCAGTATGTAGTTTGTATCAGGAAACCTCTGGTAGGGTTACTGATATGACTGATGGCTTAGAT
>JARQOD010000002.1:642126879-642216227 GCA_033576555.1 Oophaga sylvatica | reverse complement strand
CTTTGTTGATACAATGTCTCGTTGTCGATGCTGTTAGTGATCCTCTTTGTGAGACAACTAACAATGGGGCTTGGTGACTGTTTTATGTTACATTTTGGGGTTGCTTTGAATGGTGCCGGCGAGGAGTGGATCGAGTGTACCGGGCATAGGCGGGTGACTCCGTGACCTCTGGACGCCTCCCCAGACATTCTGCGCTCTGCGGCGGCGGCTCCTGTGGTTTGATATTTTGGGGTTTTCAGGCTTCTGCTACAGGGAAGATAGTGACATTTATACAGCGTAGACGTCACCTAATGTCATACCGAGTACGGGGCGGCCGCGTAATATGTACCACACAGGACAGGATTAGATACACGGCTCAGCAGTCAGTATCACACAGGATAGGATTAGATACACGGCTCAGCAGTCAGTATCACACAGGATAGGATTAGATACACGGCTCAGCAGTCAGTATCACACAGGATAGGATTAGATACACGGCTCAGCAGTCAGTATCACACAGGATAGGATTAGATACACGGCTCAGCAGTCAGTATCACACAGGATAGAATTAGATACACGGCTCAGCAGTCAGTATCACACAGGGTAGGATTAGATACACGGCTCAGCAGTCAGTATCACACAGGATAGAATTAGATACACAGCTCAGCAGTCAGTATCACACAGGATAGGATTAGATACACAGCTCAGCAGTCAGTATCACACAGGAAGGATTAGATACACGGCTCAGCAGTCAGTATCACACAGGATAGAATTAGATACACGGCTCAGCAGTCAGTATCACACAGGTAGGATTAGATACACGGCTCAGCAGTCAGTATCACACAGGATAGAATTAGATACACGGCTCAGCAGTCAGTATCACACAGGATAGGATTAGATACACGGCTCAGCAGTCAGTATCACACAGGATAGGATTAGATACACGGCTTAGCAGTCAGTATCACACAGGATAGAATTAGATACACGGCTCAGCAGTCAGTATCACACAGGGTAGGATTAGATACACGGCTCAGCAGTCAGTATCACACAGGATAGGATTAGATACACAGCTCAGCAGTCAGTATCACACAGGAGAGGATTAGATACACGGCTCAGCAGTCAGTATCACACAGGATAGAATTAGATACACGGCTCAGCAGTCAGTATCACACAGGAGAGGATTAGATACACGGCTCAGCAGACAGTATCACACAGGATAGAATTAGATACACGGCTCAGCAGTCAGTATCACACAGGTAGGATTAGATACACGGCTCAGCAGTCAGTATCACACAGGATAGGATTAGATACACGGCTCAGCAGTCAGTATCACACAGGATAGGATTAGATACACGGCTCAGCAGTCAGTACCACACAGGATAGGATTAGATACACGGCTCAGCAGACAGTATCACACAGGATAGGATTAGATACACGGCTCAGCAGACAGTATCACACAGGACAGGATTAGATACACGGCTCAGCAGTCAGTATCACACAGGATAGGATTAGATACACAGCTCAGCAGTCAGTATCACACAGGAGAGGATTAGATACACAGCTCAGCAGTCAGTATCACACAGGAGAGGATTAGATACACGGCTCAGCAGTCAGTATCACACAGGATAGGATTAGATACACAGCTCAGCAGTCAGTATCACACAGGAAGGATTAGATACACGGCTCAGCAGTCAGTATCACACAGGAGAGGATTAGATACACGGCTCAGCAGTCAGTATCACACAGGATAGGATTAGATACACGGCTCAGCAGACAGTATCACACAGGATAGGATTAGATACACGGCTCAGCAGTCAGTATCACACAGGATAGGATTAGATACACGGCTCAGCAGTCAGTATCACACAGGATAGGATTAGATACACGGCTCAGCAGTCAGTATCACACAGGATAGGATTAGATACACGGCTCAGCAGACAGTATCACACAGGATAGGATTAGATACAACGGCTCAGCAGACAGTATCACACAGGACAGGATTAGATACACGGCTCAGCAGTCAGTATCACACAGGAGAGGATTAGATACACAGCTCAGCAGTCAGTATCACACAGGAGAGGATTAGATACACGGCTCAGCAGTCAGTATCACACAGGAGAGGATTAGATACACGGCTCAGCAGTCAGTATCACACAGGATAGGATTAGATACACGGCTCAGCAGACAGTATCACACAGGATAGGATTAGATACACGGCTCAGCAGACAGTATCACACAGGACAGGATTAGATACACGGCTCAGCAGTCAGTATCACACAGGACAGGATTAGATACACGGCTCAGCAGTCAGTATCACACAGGATAGGATTAGATACACGGCTCAGCAGACTATCACACAGGATAGGATTAGATACACGGCTCAGCAGTCAGTATCACACAGGATAGGATTAGATACACAGCTCAGTAGACAGTATCACACAGGATAGGATTAGATACACGGCTCAGCAGACAGTATCACACATGAGAGGATTAGATACACGGCTCAGCAGTCAGTATCACACAGGATAGGATTAGATACACGGCTCAGCAGACAGTATCACACATGAGAGGATTAGATACACGGCTCAGCAGTCAGTATCACACAGGATAGGATTAGATACACGGTCAGCAGACTGTATCACACTGGATAGGATTAGATACACGGCTCAGCAGTCAGTATCACACAGGAGAGGATTAGATACATGGCTCAGCAGACAGTATCACACAGGATAGGATTAGATACACAGCTCAGCAGTCAGTATCACACAGGATAGGATTAGATACACAGCTCAGCAGTCAGTATCACACAGGATAGGATTAGATACAGGACTCAGCAGTCAGTATCACACAGGATAGGATTAGATACACGGCTCAGCAGTCAGTATCACACAGGAGAGGATTAGATACACGGCTCAGCAGTCAGTATCACACAGGATAGGATTAGATACACAGCTCAGGACACCGTATCACACAGGATAGGATTAGATACACGGCTCAGCAGTCAGTATCACACAGGATAGGATTAGATACAGGACTCAGCAGTCAGTATCACACAGGATAGGATTAGATACACAGCTCAGCAGACAGTATCACACAGGATAGGATTAGATACACGGCTCAGCAGTCAGTATCACACAGGAGAGGATTAGATACACGGCTCAGGACACAGTATCACACAGGATAGGATTAGCTACACGGCTCAGCAGACAGTATCACACAGGAGAGGATTAGATACACGGCTCAGCAGTCAGTATCACACAGGATAGGATTAGATACACATTCAGCAGTCAGTATCACACAGGAGAGGATTAGATACATGGCTCAGGACACGTATCACACAGGATAGGATTAGCTACACGGCTCAGGACACAATATCATACAGGATGGATTAGATACATGGCTCGGCGATCTGTCGGGGGTCTCAGCAGTAATCTGAGCTCTTCGGTGGATACGTGCTGTTATTCTGGTCCCGGGGAGATCACTCCCATCATTTGTGTGATTTGTATCCGCACTCGGTTATTACCTTGTGGTTTGCACAGTGCGCAGGGTAATTGGTGGTCACACTGAGGCTCAGCTGCGGGGGGCTACAAATCAGCGCATCAGGCTCATGTAAATGAACAGACCAGAAATCAGGGGCCCCTGCAGTTCGGGGCCTCGAGGCAATGGCTCTCTGAGCTCAGTCCAGACGGGCACAGAACCTGATCTCACAGTACAGAGATCGCAACGTCCACAGGACCAGAGGTCACCGACGAGTCACTAGACATGAGCAAACCTGAACTTAAAAGTTTGAGGTTCGTACCAGACAGTTCGGATCTGGTGTTAAACGTCGACCATGGGTGAGAGAGAGATGGAGGTTCAAGTTTGGGTACAGTACTGGTATCCGAATCGAACTTTGGAATAAAGTTCGGGTCTTGTACTAGAACCCAAACTTAAATGGGTCCGTTCATCTCTATCGACTACCCATGCAGCTGGAGAGGAAGGTCACATTGGCACTAATCACCAAAGATCCCCGACGATCCGCGAAGCTGGAGAGGAAGGTCACATTGGCACTAATCACCAAAGGTCCCCGACGATCCGCGAAGCTGGAGAGGAAGGTCACACCGGCACTAATCACCAAAGGTCACCGAAGACCCGTGCATCCGGAGAGGAAGGTCACTCCGGCACTTATCACCAGAGGCCACCGAAGACCCGTGCAGCCGGAGAGGAAGGTCACACCGGCACTAATCACCAAAGGTCACCGAAGACCCGTGCATCCGGAGAGGAAGGTCACTCCGGCACTTATCACCAGAGGCCACCGATGACCCGTGCAGCCGGAGAGGAAGGTCACACCGGCACTTATCACCAGAGGTCCTGACGACCCGTGCAGCCGGAGAGGAAGGTCATATCGGCACTTATCACCGGAGGTCACCGAAGACCCGTGCAGCCGGAGAGGAAGGTCACACCTGCTCTTATCACCGGAGGTCACCGAAGACCCGTGCAGCCGGAGAGGAAGGTCACACCTGCACTTATCACCAAAGGCCAACGACGACCCGTGCAGCCGGAGAGGAAGGTCACACCAGCACTTATCACCAGAGGCCACCGAAAACCGTGCAGCCGGAGAGGAAGGTCACACCAGCACTTATCACCAGAGGCCACCGACGACCCGTGCAGCCGGAGAGGAAGGTCACACCGGCACTTATCAGCAGAGGTAACCGATGACCCGTGCAGCCGGAGAGGAAGGTCACACCAGCACTTATCACCAGAGGCCACCGATGACCCGTGCAGCCGGAGAGGAAGGTCACACCGGCACTTATCAGCAGAGGTAACCGATGACCCGTGCAGCCGGAGAGGAAGGTCACACCGGCACTTATCAACAGAGGTCACCGATGACCCGTGCAGCCGGAGAGGAAGGTCACACCTGCACTTATCACCAAAGGTCACCGACGACCTGTGCTGCCGGAGAGGAAGGTCACACCTGCACTTATCACCAGAGGCCACCGACGACCTGTGCTGCCGGAGAGGAAGGTCACACCTGCACTTATCACCAGAGGCCACCGAAGACCCGTGCAGCCGGAGAGGAAGGTCACACCAGCACTTATCACCAGAGGCCACCGAAGACCCGTGCAGCCGGAGAGGAAGGTCACACCAGCACTTATCACCAGAGGCCACCGAAGACCCGTGCAGCACAAGTGGTTTTTATGTTCACCGTTGTTGGAGCGTCTGATGTTTCCAGATGTTGTCGGCTGATTCATAAGTTGATAACTGTTTGTGCGACTTGACTCCGTTCCCACTGAGTGGTTTTATGAACTCCGCAAATTTTTGTGCAATTTTTGAGATATTCTGAAAATGTGCAACTTTTTTTCACTGAAAAGTTAGAAAAAAGGTCAATGACAAAACTTGAAATCTTTTTTTACGTTGTGTGAAACTCATGAACCGTTTGTGCCGCTTTAAAGAATTTTGCAGAAAAACGGCAACAAGAAGCACAAACACACAACATGGCCTCAGTGCGCGACGGCCGGAGAATCGCAGCAAAGTGCAGTAGAAAGTTGTGAAATGCTAGAAACCCTCGGCCCTCCGCTGCCGGGCTTCTGCGGGGGACGCCGGGTCCTGACTGCACCGCAGACCTGCGCCGTTACTTCCAGCTCATTCTGCGCAGCGTCTGATCCGCTGATCCGAGACCTGTCGTTTCTCAGGGATCCGTCCAATGAGCAGTGATTAAGGCCAATAAGTGGCAGCGCGTCACCGTAAATTGTGCAGGTTTTCATGGGTGACATTCGGGGGCAGAAACTTTCCCAGACCCCCCTGATTGAGCCCTTTATTTATGGGCCGCATTAAACCTGGTGTCTGGGGACTCAGCGTTTATTGGAAAACTGGCCGAGCAGCCACCGCGGCCCAACCGGCCATTAAATCGTCCTTTCGTCGTGTTTCCGCCAGTGAAGTGACCTCGGTCCTGTGTGTGAAATCCCCCCGGGTCTGAAGTATGTAGCTAATATCAGACGGTGGAGACGATGTCTGGAGCCGCCACATCCAGAGATTTATCTACCTCTCATAAACACCCTGCGAGGACAGGAAAATCCTCCCCGAACCACAGCGGCGGGGGGGCACAAACTTATCCTGGACGGACCTCCATAACAGAGGCTGAGAAAGAGCTCAGTCCACAGGGGGGCACAAACTTATCCAGGACGGACCTCCATAACAGAGGCTGAGAAATAGCCCAGTCCACGGGGGGGAACAAGCTTATCCAGGACGGACCTCCATAACAGAGGCTGAGAAAGAGCTCAGTCCACGGGGGAGCACAAACTTATCCAGGATGGACCTCCATAACAGAGGCTGAGAAAGAGCTCAGTCCACGGGGGGGGAGGGCACAAACTTATCCAGGACGGACCTCCATAACAGAGGCTGAGAAAGAGCTCAGTCCACGGGGCACAAACTTATCCAGGACGGACCTCCATAACAGAGGCTGAGAAAGAGCTCAGTCCACGGGGGCACAAACTTATCCAGGACGGACCTCCATAACAGAGGCTGAGAAAGAGCCCAGTCCACAAGGGGGCACAAACTTATCCAGGACGGACCTCCATAACAGAGGCTGAGAAAGAGCCCAGTCCACGGGGGGGCACAAACTTATCCAGGACTAACCTCTATAACAGAGGCTGAGAAAGAGCTCAGTCCACGGGGGGCGCAAACTTATCCAGGATGGACCTCTATAACAGAGGCTGAGAAAGAGCTCAGTCCACGGGGGCACAAACTTATCCAGGACGAACCTCTATAACAGAGGCTGAGAAAGAGCTCAGTCCACGGGGGGCGCAAACTTATCCAGGACTAACCTCTATAACAGAGGCTGAGAAAGAGCTCAGTCCACGGGGGGCGCAAACTTATCCTGGACGGACCTCCATAACAGAGGCTGAGAAAGAGCCCAGTCCACGGGGGGCACAAACTTATCCAGGACTAACCTCTATAACAGAGGCTGAGAATAAGCTCAGTCCACGGGGGGCGCAAACTTATCCAGGACGGATCTCCATAACAGAGGCTGAGAAAGAGCCCAGTCCACGGGGGCACAAACTTATCCAGGACTGACCTCCATAACAGAGGCTGAGAAAGAGCTCTGTCCACGGGGGGGAAAGGCACAAACTTATCCTGGAAGGACCTCCATAACAGAGGCTGAGAAAGAGCTCAGTCCACAGGGGGGCACAAACTTATCCAGGACGAACCTCCATAACAGAGGCTGAGAAAGAGCTCAGTCCACGGGGGCACAAACTTATCCAGGACGGACCTCCATAACAGAGGCTGAGAAAGAGCTCAGTCCACAGGGGCACAAACTTATCCAGGATGGACCTCCATAACAGAGGCTGAGAAAGAGCTCAGTCCACGGGGGCACAAACTTATCCAGGACGGACCTCCATAACAAAGGCTGAGAAAGAGCCCAGTCCACGGGGGCACAAACTTATCCAGGACGAACCTCCATAACAGAGGCTGAGAAAGAGCTCAGTCCACGGGGGCACAAACTTATCCAGGACGGACCTCCATAACAGAGGCTGAGAAAGAGCTCAGTCCACAGGGGGGCACAAACTTATCCACGACGGACCTCCATAACAGAGGCTGAGAAAGAGCTCAGTCCACGGGGGCACAAACTTATCCAGGACGGACCTCCATAACAGAGGCTGAGAAAGAGCTCAGTCCACGGGGGCACAAACTTATCCAGGACTGACCTCCATAACAGAGGCTGAGAAAGAGCTCAGTCCACAGGGGGGGCACAAACTTATCCAGGACTAACCTCTATAACAGAGGCTGAGAAAGAGCTCAGTCCACGGGGGGCGCAAACTTATCCAGGACGGACCTCCATAACAGAGGCTGAGAAAGAGCTCAGTCCACGGGGGCACAAACTTATCCAGGACGAACCTCTATAACAGAGGCTGAGAAAGAGCTCAGTCCACGGGGGCACAAACTTATCCAGGACTAACCTCTATAACAGAGGCTGAGAAAGAGCTCAGTCCACGGGGGCGCAAACTTATCCTGGACGGACCTCCATAACAGAGGCTGAGAAAGAGCCCAGTCCACGGGGGGCACAAACTTATCCAGGACTAACCTCTATAACAGAGGCTGAGAAAGAGCTCAGTCCACGGGGGCGCAAACTTATCCAGGACGGATCTCCATAACAGAGGCTGAGAAAGAGCCCAGTCCACGGGGGCACAAACTTATCCAGGACTGACCTCCATAACAGAGGCTGAGAAAGAGCTCAGTCCACGGGGGGGAAAGGCACAAACTTATCCTGGAAGGACCTCCATAACAGAGGCTGAGAAAGAGCTCAGTCCACAGGGGGGGCACAAACTTATCCAGGACGAACCTCCATAACAGAGGCTGAGAAAGAGCTCAGTCCACGGGGGCACAAACTTATCCAGGACGGACCTCCATAACAGAGGCTGAGAAAGAGCTCAGTCCACGGGGGCACAAACTTATCCAGGACGAACCTCCATAACAGAGGCTGAGAAAGAGCTCAGTCCACGGGGGCACAAACTTATCCAGGACGGACCTCCATAACAGAGGCTGAGAAAGAGCTCAGTCCACAGGGGCACAAACTTATCCAGGACGGACCTCCATAACAGAGGCTGAGAAAGAGCTCAGTCCACGGGGGCACAAACTTATCCTGGACGGACCTCCATAACAGAGGCTGAGAAAGAGCCCAGTCCACGGGGGCACAAACTTATCCAGGACTAACCTCTATAACAGAGGCTGAGAAAGAGCTCAGTCCACGGGGGGCGCAAACTTATCCAGGACGGATCTCCATAACAGAGGCTGAGAAAGAGCCCAGTCCACGGGGGCACAAACTTATCCAGGACTGACCTCCATAACAGAGGCTGAGAAAGAGCTCAGTCCACGGGGGGGAAAGGCACAAACTTATCCTGGAAGGACCTCCATAACAGAGGCTGAGAAAGAGCTCAGTCCACAGGGGGGGCACAAACTTATCCAGGACGAACCTCCATAACAGAGGCTGAGAAAGAGCTCAGTCCACGGGGGCACAAACTTATCCAGGACGGACCTCCATAACAGAGGCTGAGAAAGAGCTCAGTCCACGGGGGCACAAACTTATCCAGGACGGACCTCCATAACAAAGGCTGAGAAAGAGCCAGTCCACGGGGGCACAAACTTATCCAGGACGAACCTCCATAACAGAGGCTGAGAAAGAGCTCAGTCCACGGGGGCACAAACTTATCCAGGACGGACCTCCATAACAGAGGCTGAGAAAGAGCTCAGTCCCAGGGGGGGCACAAACTTATCCACGACGGACCTCCATAACAGAGGCTGAGAAAGAGCTCAGTCCTCGGGAGCACAAACTTATCCAGGACGGACCTCCATAACAGAGGCTGAGAAAGAGCTCAGTCCACGGGGGCACAAACTTATCCAGGACTGACCTCCATAACAGAGGCTAAGAAAGAGCTCAGTCCACGGGGGGGGCACAAACTTATCCAGGACTGAACTCCATAACAGAGGCTGAGAAAGAGCTCAGTCCACGGGGGCACAAACTTATCCAGGACGGACCTCCATAACAGAGGCTGAGAAAGAGCTCAGTCCACGGGGGCACAAACTTATCCAGGACGGACCTCCATAACAGAGGCTGAGAAAGCTCAGTCCACGGGGGCACAAACTTATCCAGGACTGACCTCCATAACAGAGGCTGAGAAAGAGCTCAGTCCACGGGGGCACAAACTTTTCCAGGACGGACCTCCATAACAGAGGCTGAGAAAGAGCTCAGTCCACAGGGGGGCACAAACTTATCCAGGACGGACCTCCATAACAGAGGCTGAGAAAGAGCTCAGTCCACGGGGGGGCACAAACTTATCCAGGACGGACCTCCATAACAGAGGCTGAGTAAGAGCTCAGTCCACGGGGGGCACAAACTTATCCAGGACTGACCTCCATCACAGAGGCTGAGAAAGAGCTCAGTCCACGGGGGGGCACAAACTTATCCAGGACGGACCTCCATAACAGAGGCTGAGAAAGAGCTCAGTCCACAGGGGCACAAACTTATCCAGGACGGACCTCCATAACAGAGGCTGAGAAAGAGCTCAGTCCACGGGGACACAAACTTATCCAGGACTGACCTCCATAACAGAGGCTGAGAAAGAGCTCAGTCCACAGGGGGGGCACAAACTTATCCAGGACGGACCTCCATAACAGAGGCTGAGAAGAGGCTCAGTCCACGGGGGCACAAACTTATCCAGGACGGACCTCCATAACAGAGGCTGAGAAAGAGCTCAGTCCACGGGGCACAAACTTATCCAGGACGGACCTCCATAACAGAGGCTGAGAAAGAGCTCAGTCCACGGGGGGCACAAACTTATCCAGGACGGACCTCCATAACAGAGGCTGAGAAAGAGCTCAGTCCACGGGGGCACAAATTTATCCAGGACGGACCTCCATAAAAGAGGCTGAGAAAGAGCTCAGTCCACGGGGGCACAAACTTATCCAGGACGGACCTCCATAACAGAGGCTGAGAAAGAGCTCAGTCCACGGGGGCACAAACTTATCCAGGACGGACCTCCATAACAGAGGCTGAGAAAGAGATCAGTCCACAGGGGGCACAAACTTATCCAGGACGGACCTCCATAACAGAGGCTGAGAAAGAGCTCAGTCCACGGGGGCACAAATTATCAGGATGGACCTCCATAAAGAGGCTGAGAAAGAGCTCAGTCCACGGGGGCACAAACTTATCCAGACGGACCTCCATAACAGAGGTGAGAAAGAGCTCAGTCCACGGGGGCACAAACTTATCCAGGACGGACCTCCATAACAGAGGCTGGAAAGAGCTCAGTCCACAGGGGGCACAAACTTATCCAGGACGGACCTCCATAACAGAGGCTGAGAAAGACCAGTCCACGGGGGCACAAACTTATCCAGGACGACCTCCATAACAGGCTGAGAAAGAGCTCAGTCCACGGGGGCACAAACTTATCCAGGACGACCTCCAAACAGAGGCTGAGAAAGAGCTCAGTCCACGGGGGCGCAAACTTATCCAGGACTAACCTCTATAACAGAGGCTGAGAAAGAGCTCAGTCCACGGGGGCGCAAACTTATCCGGACGACCTCCATAACAGAGGTGAGAAAGAGCCAGTCCACGGGGGCACAAACTTATCCAGGACTAACTCTATAACAGAGGCTGAGAAAAGCTCAGTCCACGGGGGCGCAAACTTATCAGGACGACTCCATAACAGAGGCTGAGAAAGAGCCAGTCCACGGGGGCACAAACTTATCCAGACGGACCTCCATAACAGAGGCTGAGAAAGAGCTCGTCCACGGGGGAGGCACAAACTTATCCGGAGGACCTCCATAACAGAGGCTGAGAAAGAGCTCAGTCCACGGGGGGGCACAAACTTATCCAGGACGACCTCCATAACAGAGGCTGAGAAAGAGCCAGTCCACGGGGGCACAAACTTATCCAGGACGGACCTCCATAACAAGGCTGAGAAAGAGCTCAGTCCACGGGGCCAAACTTATCCAGGATGGACCTCCATAACAGAGGCTGAGAAAGAGCTCAGTCCACGGGGGCACAAACTTATCCAGGACGACCTCCATAACAAGGCTGAGAAAGAGCCAGTCCCGGGGGCACAAACTTATCCGGACAACCTCCATAACAGAGGCTGAGAAAGAGCTCAGTCCACGGGGGCACAAACTTATCCAGGACGACCTCCATAACAGAGGCTGAGAAGAGCTCAGTCCACGGGGGCACAAACTTATCCAGACGGACCTCCATAACAGAGGCTGAGAAAGAGCTCAGTCCACGGGGGCACAAACTTATCCAGACGACCTCCATAACAAGGCTGAGAAAGAGCCAGTCCAAGGGGGGGCACAAACTTATCCAGGACTAACCTCATAACAGAGGCTGAGAAAGAGCTCAGTCCACGGGGCAAACTTATCCAGGACGGACCTCCATAACAGAGGTGAGAAAGAGCTCAGCCCACGGGGCACAAACTTATCCAGGACGAACCTATAACAGAGGCTGAGAAAGAGCTCAGTCCACGGGGCACAAACTTATCCAGGACAACCTCATAACAGAGGCTGAGAAAGAGCTCAGTCCACGGGGGCCAAACTTATCCGGACGACCTCCATAACAGAGGCTAGGAAGAGCCCAGTCCACGGGGGCACAAACTTATCCAGGACTAACTCATAACAAGGCTGAGAAAGAGCTCAGTCCACGGGGGCACAAACTTATCCAGGACGACTCCATAACAGAGGCTGAGAAAGAGCCAGTCCACGGGGGCACAAACTTTCCAGGACGGACCTCCATACAGAGCTGAGAAAGCTCAGTCCACGGGGGCACAAACTTATCCGGATGACCTCCATAACAGAGGCTGAGAAAGAGCTCAGTCCACGGGGGCACAAACTTTCCAGACGGACCTCCATAACAGAGGCTGAGAAAGAGCTCAGTCCACGGGGGCACAAACTTATCCAGGACGGACCTCCATAACAGAGGCTGAGAAAGAGCTCAGTCCACGGGGGGCACAAACTTATCCAGGACGGACCTCCATAACAGAGGCTGAGAAAGAGCTCAGTCCACGGGGGCACAAACTTATCCAGGACGACCTCCATACAGAGGCTGAGAAAGAGCTCAGTCCACGGGGGCACAAACTTATCCAGGACGGACCTCCATAACAGAGGCTGAGAAAGAGCTCAGTCCACAGGGGCACAAACTTATCCAGGACGGACCTCCATAACAGAGGCTGAGAAAGAGCTCAGTCCCGGGACACAAACTTATCCAGGACGACCTCCATAACAGAGGCTGAGAAAGAGCTCAGTCCACGGGGGCACAAACTTATCCAGGACGGACCTCCATAACAGAGGCTGAGAAAGAGCTCAGTCCACGGGGGCACAAACTTATCCAGGACGACTCCATAACAGAGGCTGAGAAAGAGCTCAGTCCACGGGGCACAAACTTATCCGGACGGACCTCCATAACAGAGGCTGAGAAAGAGCTCAGTCCACGGGGGCACAAACTTATCCAGGACGGACCTCCATAACAGAGGCTGAGAAAGAGCTCAGTCCACGGGGGCACAAATTATCCAGGACTGACCTCCATAACAGAGGCTGAGAAAGAGCTCAGTCCACGGGGGCACAAACTTTCCAGGACGGACCTCCATAACAGAGGCTGAGAAAGAGCTCAGTCCACGGGGGGGCACAAACTTATCCAGGACGGACCTCCATAACAGAGGCTGAGAAAGAGCTCAGTCCACGGGGGGGCACAAACTTATCCAGGACGGACCTCCATAACAGAGGCTGAGAAGAGCTCAGTCCACGGGGGGGCACAAACTTATCCAGGACTGACCTCCATACAGAGGCTGAGAAAGAGCTCAGTCCACGGGGGGCACAAACTTATCCAGGACGGACCTCCATAACAGAGGCTGAGAAAGAGCTCAGTCCACAGGGGCACAAACTTATCCAGGACGGACCTCCATAACAGAGGCTGAGAAGAGCTCAGTCCACGGGGACACAAACTTATCCAGGATGACCTCCATAACAGAGGCTGAGAAAGAGCTCAGTCCAAGGGGGCACAAACTTATCCAGGACGAACCTCCATAACAGAGGCTGGAAAGAGCTCAGTCCACGGGGGCACAAACTTATCCAGGACGGACCTCCATAACAGAGGCTGAGAAAGAGCTCAGTCCAAGGGGGGCACAAACTTATCCAGACGGACCTCCATAACAGAGGCTGAGAAAGAGCTCAGTCCTGGAGCACAAACTTATCCAGGACGGACCTCCATAACAGAGGCTGAGAAAGAGCTCAGTCCACGGGGCACAAACTTATCCAGGACTGACCTCCATAACAGAGGCTGAGAAAGAGCTCAGTCCACGGGGGGGGGCACAAACTTATCCAGGACGAACTCCATAACAGAGGCTGAGAAAGAGCTCAGTCTACGGGGCACAAACTTATCCAGGACGGACCTCCATAACAGAGGCTGAGAAAGAGCTCAGTCCACGGGGCACAAACTTATCCAGGACGGACCTCCATAACAAGGCTGAGAAAGCTCAGTCCACGGGGGCACAAACTTATCCAGGACGACCTCCATAACAGAGGCTGAGAAAGAGCTCAGTCCACGGGGGCACAAACTTTTCCAGGACGGACCTCCATAACAGAGGCTGAGAAAGAGCTCAGTCCACAGGGGGGGCACAAACTTATCCAGGACGGACCTCCATAACAGAGGCTGAGAAAGAGCTCAGTCCACGGGGGGGCACAAACTTATCCAGGACGGACCTCCATAACAGAGGCTGAGAAGAGCTCAGTCCACGGGGGGGCACAAACTTATCCAGGACGACCTCCATACAGAGGCTGAGAAAGAGCCAGTCCACGGGGCACAAACTTATCCAGGACGGACCTCCATAACAGAGGCTGAGAAAGAGCTCAGTCCACGGGGGCACAAACTTATCCAGGACGGACCTCCATAACAGAGGCTGAGAAAGAGCTCAGTCCACGGGGGCACAAACTTATCCAGGACGGACCTCCATAACAGAGGCTGAGAAAGAGCTCAGTCCACGGGGGCACAAATTTATCCAGGATGGACCTCCATAAAAGAGGCTGAGAAAGAGCTCAGTCCACGGGGGCACAAACTTATCCAGGACGGACCTCCATAACAGAGGCTGAGAAAGAGCTCAGTCCACAGGGGGGCACAAACTTATCCAGGACGGACCTCCATAACAGAGGCTGAGAAAGAGATCAGTCCACAGGGGGGCACAAACTTATCCAGGACGGACCTCCATAACAGAGGCTGAGAAAGAACGCAGTCCACGGGGGGCACAAACTTATCCAGGACTGACCTCCATAACAGGCTGAGAAAGAGCTCAGTCCACGGGGGCACAAACTTATCCAGGACGGACCTCCATAACAGAGGCTGAGAAAGAGCTCAGTCCACAGGGAGCACTGTTGTGAATAGGCTGGAAATGAGTTCTGAGCAGAAGCTCCCTCTGGTGGTTACAAACGGTACTGGACTGTCCAGTGAAGATTGTGAGGATTGGGAATTAGGTGTTACTGACTGGTCTTATATAAGGGAGTCGCCTTCCCATCAGGGTTGCCGGTGATCAATTGTTCTGGTCTCAATCCTTGATTTCTGTTTCCTTGGTAGCCTGCTGTGTCGTGTCTGAATCTCCTGCTAACAGATAAGACATTTACTTCTTTTTGTTTTTTGTGCTTGATTTTTGCATTTTGTCCTGCACTTCTGTGGGGGCCTTCTGGGTCCCCTCTGGGGGCTTTTGCCCTCTCAGTTTAGTTCAGCCACTGATGTTTGTACATTTGCTTTTTCCAGTTTTTTCAGTGGCTGCTGTTTTGTTTTTGGTTACACCAGAGAACTAATTTAGGTGGTAGAGGTCGTGTGATCTCAGGTGTTTTTGAAATTAGTAGAGTTGGTGCTTTTCAGGGTTTTCTGGGATTGCAGTAAGTACCCTTCCTGTCCTTTTCTATTTAGTTAGTTTGGGCCCCAACGTTTGCTCATACTATTTTCTGTCTGTGTCAGTATTTCTTCTTGTCTAACCGCCATTACTTGTTTGGGGGCTTTCTATTATCTTTGGGGTTCTGCTCCGGGGCAGATAGCTTTCCTATTTCTATCTTTAGGTGTAGTTAGTTTCTCAGGCTGTGACGAGGCGTCTAGGACCAACGTAGGAACGCTCCGCGGCTGCCTCTAGTTGTGGTGGTTAGTCAGGGTACTGCAATCTCATAGTTTCCAACTGCTCTGGTGTATTTCCTTTTTTGCCTGCTCTCCTCAGCTACCAAATCATAACAGGGCACAAACTTATCCAGGACGGACCTCCATAACAGAGGCTGAGAAAGAGCTCAGTCCACAGGGGGCACAAACTTATCCAGGACGGACCTCCATAACAAAGGCTGAGAAAGAGCTCAGTCCACGGGGGGTGGCACAAACTTATCCAGGACGGACCTCCATAACAGAGGCTGAGAAAGAGCCCAGTCCACGGGGGGGGGCACAAACTTATCCAGGACGGACCTCCATAACAGAGGCTGAGAAAGAGCTCAGTCCACAGGGGGCACAAACTTATCCAGGACGGACCTCCATAACAGAGGCTGAGAAAGAGCTCAGTCCACGGGGGGGGGCACAAACTTATCCAGGACGGACCTCCATAACAGAGGCTGAGAAAGAGCTCAGTCCACTGGGGGGCACAAACTTATCCAGGACGGACCTCCATAACAGAGGCTGAGAAAGAGCCCAGTCCACAAGGGGGCACAAACTTATCCAGGACGGACCTCCATAACAGAGGCTGAGAAAGAGCCCAGTCCACGGGGGGGCACAAACTTATCCAGGACTAACCTCTATAACAGAGGCTGAGAAAGAGCTCAGTCCACAGGGGGGCACAAACTTATCCAGGACGGACCTCCATAACAGAGGCTGAGAAAGAGCTCAGTCCACGGGGGCACAAACTTATCCAGGACGGACCTCCATAACAGAGGCTGAGAAAGAGCTCAGTCCACGGGGGCACAAACTTATCCAGGACGGACCTCCATAACAGAGGCTGAGAAAGAGCTCAGTCCACGGGGCACAAACTTATCCAGGACGGACCTCCATAACAGAGGCTGAGAAAGAGCTCAGTCCACGGGGGCACAAACTTATCCAGGACGGACCTCCATAACAGAGGCTGATAAAGAGCTCAGTCCACGGGGGCACAAACTTATCCAGGAAAGACCTCCATAACAGAGGCTGAGAAAGAGCTCAGTCCACAGGGGGCACAAACTTATCCAGGACGGACCTCCATAACAGAGGCTTGTAAAGAGCGCAGTCCACGGGGGGTCACAAACTTATCCAGGACTGACCTCCATAACAGAGGCTGAGAAAGAGCTCAGTCCACGGGGGGCACAAACTTATCCAGGACGGACCTCCATAACAGAGGTTGAGAAAGAGCTCAGTCCACTGGGGGGGCACAAACTTATCCGGACCGACCCCCATAACAGATGCTGAGAAAGAGCTCAGTCCACGGGGGCACAAACTTATCCAGGACTGACCTTCATAACAGAGGCTGAGAAAGAGCTCAGTCCACTGGGGGTCACAAACTTATCCAGGACTGACCTCCATAACAGAGGCTGAGAAAGAGCTCAGTCCACTGGGGGGGCACAAACTTATCCGGACCGACCCCCATAACAGATGCTGAGAAAGAGCTCAGTCCACGGGGGCACAAACTTATCCAGGACTGACCTTCATAACAGAGGCTGAGAAAGAGCTCAGTCCACAGGGGCACAAACTTATCCAGGATGACCTCCATAACAGAGGCTGAGAAAGAGCTCAGTCCACAGGGGCACAAACTTATCCAGGACGGACCTCCATAACAGAGGCTGAGAAAGAGCTCAGTCCACGGGGGCACAAACTTATCCAGGACGGACCTCCATAACAGAGGCTGAGAAAGAGCTCAGTCCACGGGGGGCACAAACTTATCCAGGACGGACCTCCATAACAGAGGCTGAGAAAGAGCTCAGTCCACGGGGGGGCACAAACTTATCCATGACGGACCTCCATAACAGAGGCTGAGAAAGAGCTCAGTCCACAGGGGGTCATAAACTTATCCAGACGGACCTCCATAACATAGCTGAGAAAGAGCTCAGTCCACGGGGCACAAACTTATCCAGGACGGACCTCCATAACAAGCTGAGAAAGAGCTCAGTCCACAGGGGGTCACAAACTTATCCAGGACGGACCTCCATAACAGAGGCTGAGAAAGAGCTCAGTCCACGGGGGCACAAACTTATCCAGGACGGACCTCCATTACAGAGGCTGAGAAAGAGCTGCAGTCCACAGGGGGGCACAAACTTATCCAGGACGAACCTCCATAACAGAGGCTGAGAAAGAGCTCAGTCCACGGGGGCACAAACTTATCCAGGACGGACCTCCATAACAGAGGCTGAGAAAGAGCCCAGTCAACGGGGGGGGGCACAAACTTATCCAGGACGGACCTCCATAACAGAGGCTGAGAAAGAGCTCAGTCAACGGAGGCACAAACTTATCCAGGACGGACCTCCATAACAGAGGCTGAGAAAGAGCTCAGTCCACGGGGCACAAACTTATCAGGACGGACCTCCATAACAGAGGCTGAGAAAGAGCTCAGTCCACAGGGGCACAAACTTATCCAGGACGGACCTCCATAACAGAGGCTGAGAAAGAGCTCAGTCCACAGGGGCACAAACTTATCCAGGACGGACCTTCATAACAGAGGCTGAGAAAGAGCCAGTCACGGGGGGCACAAACTTATCCAGGACGGACCTCCATAACAGAGGCTGAGAAAGAGCTCAGTCCACGGGGCACAAACTTATCCGGACGGACCCCATAACAGAGGCGAGAAAGAGCTCTCACGTGGCAAACTTATAAAGGAGCCACATGACATTACGGATTACGGTGATATAAGTGGATATAGGTTTTTATTATATAGTGTGTGTATGATATATACAGTGGGGGGTGGGGAGTATTTAGTCGCCACCAATTGTGCGCGTTCTCCCCCTATAAAGATGAGAGGCCTGTAAGTGACATCAGAGGTCGACCACAACTATGAGAGTCACAATGAGAAACAAATCCAGAAAATCACCTCTTCTGATTTGTAAGATTTATTTTGCAAATTATGGTGGAAAATAAGTATTTCGTCACCTAAAAACATGGAAGATTTCTGTCTCTCACAGAGCTGTAACTTCTTCTGTAAGAGGCTCCTCTGTCCTCCACTCATTCAGCCTCTTTCACACTTCAGTCGTGCGACGTCAGTCAAATTCCGCCAAAGTGTGAAAAAAGCGGATACGCCATTTTTATTTTTGGTGGATCCGCTTTTTTCCCATTGAGTTGCATTAGTGGCGGATTTTGACGGATGGTCGTCTGTTTGGTCCGTTTTTTGACGGATCCGCCAAAAACTTGGCGTCCGCCGTTTTTAAAAAACGTTCAATGCAATGTTTTTTATGTCCGCCAAAATAGGGGACTATGGCGGATCACTCAAAAAACAGATCTAACGGACGACCATCCGCCAGCGGATCCATTGCTCCCATAGAAAATCCATTGAAAATGCCCAGAACACTGTCCGGGGTCTCTCTCTCTCTCCTCTCTCTCTCTCTCTCTCTCTCTCTCTCTCCTGCATTTTCCGGGTTAGATTCCGGTTGAAAAGTTCATGGCGGATCCGTCAGAAAACTGATCTGTTTGCATCCGTTTTTCACCTTTTCTGGCGGATCCTCATTGCATCAGACTGTGCTCCGCGCTGAAGCATCATTGCGTCAGACTGTGCTCCGCGCTGACGCATCATTGCACCAGACTGTGCTCCGCGCTGACGCGTCATTGCTCCTGACTGTGCTCCGAGCTGACGGGTCATTGCTCCTGACTGTGCTCCGAGCTGACGCGTCATTGCTCCTGACTGTGCTCCGAGCTGACTCATCATTGCACCAGACTGTGCTCCGCGCTGACGCATCATTGCACCAGACCCAGACTGTGCTCCGCGCTGACGCATCATTGCACCAGACTGTGCTCCGCGCTGACGCATCATTGCACCAGACTGTGCTCCGCGCTGACGCATCATTGCACCAGACTGTGCTCCGCACTGACGCGTCATTGCTCCTGACTGTGCTCCGAGCTGACGCATCATTGCACCAACTGTGCTCCGCACTGACCGTCATGCTCCTGACTGTGCTCCGAGCTGACGCATCATTGCACCAGACTGTGCTCCGCGCTGACGCATCATTGCACCAGACTGTGCTCCGCGCTGACCACATTGCACAGACTGTGCTCCGCACTACGCTCATTGCTCCTGACTGTGCTCCGAGCTGACGCATTATTGCACCAGACTGTGCTCCGGACTGACGCGTCATTGCTCCTGACTGTGCTCCGAGCTGACTCATCATTGCACCAGACTGTGCTCCGCACTGACGCGTCATTGCTCCTGACTGTGCTCCGAGCTGACGCATCATTGCACCAGACTGTGCTCCGCACTGACGCGTCATTGCTCCTGACTGTGCTCCGAGCTGACTCATCATTGCACCAGACTGTGCTCCGCGCTGACGCATCATTGCACCAGACCCAGACTGTGCTCCGCGCTGACGCATCATTGCACCAGACTGTGCTCCGCGCTGACGCATCATTGCACCAGACTGTGCTCCGCGCTGACGCATCATTGCACCAGACTGTGCTCCGCGCTGACGCGTCATTGCTCCTGACTGTGCTCCGAGCTGACGCATCATTGCACCAGACTGTGCTCCGCACTGACGCGTCATTGCTCCTGACTGTGCTCCGAGCTGACTCATCATTGCACCAGACTGTGCTCTGCGCTGACGCATCATTGCACCAGACCCAGACTGTGCTCCGCCTGACGCATCATTGCACCAGACTGTGCTCCGCGCTGACGCATCATTGCACCAGACTGTGCTCCGCGCTGACGCATCATTGCACCAGACTGTGCTCCGCACTGACGCGTCATTGCTCCTGACTGTGCTCCGAGCTGACGCATCATTGCACCAGACTGTGTTCCGCGCTGATGCGTCATTGCACCAACTGTGCTCCTCGCTGACGCATCATCGCACCAGACTGTGCTCCGCGCTGACGCGTCATCGCGCCAGACTGTGCTCCCCGCTGACGCGTCATTGCACCAGACTGTGCTCCGCGCTGACGCATCATTGCACCAGACTGTGCTCCGCGCTGACGCATCATTGCACCAGACTGTGCTCCGCGCTGACGCGTCATTGCTCCTGACTGTGCTCCGAGCTGACGGGTCATTGCTCCTGACTGTGCTCCGAGCTGACGCGTCATTGCTCCTGACTGTGCTCCGAGCTGACTCATCATTGCACCAGACTGTGCTCCGCGCTGACGCATCATTGCACCAGACCCAGACTGTGCTCCGCGCTGACGCATCATTGCCCAGACTGTGCCTGCCTGACGCATCATGCACCAGACTGTGCTCTGCGCTGACGCATCATTGCACCAGACTGTGCTCCGCACTGACGCGTCATTGCTCCTGACTGTGCTCCGAGCTGACGCATCATTGCACCAGACTGTGCTCCGCACTGACGCGTCATTGCTCCTGACTGTGCTCCGAGCTGACTCATCATTGCACCAGACTGTGCTCCGCGCTGACGCATCATTGCACCAGACCCAGACTGTGCTCCGCGCTGACGCATCATTGCACCAGACTGTGCTCCGCGCTGACGCATCATTGCACCAGACTGTGCTCTGCGCTGACGCATCATTGCACCAGACTGTGCTCCGCACTGACGCGTCATTGCTCCTGACTGTGCTCCGAGCTGACGCATCATTGCACCAGACTGTGCTCCGCACTGACGCGTCATTGCTCCTGACTGTGCTCCGAGCTGACTCATCATTGCACCAGACTGTGCTCCGCGCTGACGCATCATTGCACCAGACCCAGACTGTGCTCCGCGCTGACGCATCATTGCACCAGACTGTGCTCCGCACTGACGCATCATTGCACCAGACTGTGCTCCGCGCTGACGCATCATTGCACCAGACTGTGCTCCGCACTGACGCGTCATTGCTCCTGACTGTGCTCCGAGCTGACGCATCATTGCACCAGACTGTGTTCTGCGCTGATGCGTCATTGCACCAGACTGTGCTCCTCGCTGACGCATCATCGCACCAGACTGTGCTCCGCGTTGACGCGTCATCGCGCCAGACTGTGCTCCCCGCTGACGCGTCATTGCACCAGACTGTGCTCCGCGCTGACGCATCATTGCACCAGACTGTGCTCCGCGCTGACGCGTCATTGCACCAGACTGTGCTCCCTGCTGACGCGTCATTGCACCAGACTGTGCTCCGCGCTGACGCATCATTGCACCAGACTGTGCTCCGCGCTGACGCATCATTGCACCAGACTGTGCTCCGCGCTGACGCATCATTGCACCAGACTGTGCTCCGCGCTGACGCGTCATTGCACCAGACTGTGCTCCCCGCTGACGCATCATTGCACCAGACTGTGCTCCGCGCTGACGCATCATTGCACCAGACTGTGCTCCGCGCTGACGCATCATTGCACCAGACTGTGCTCCGCGCTGACGCATCATTGCACAAGACTGTGCGCCGCGGTCTGGCAGACGACTTCCCTCTGTGATTGTCAGGGAGGCTCACTATCCGTCGCTCCTATCACGTCCACAGTGGGAGTTGTACTGGCCACATTGAGTGACATCTATTGTTCCCAGGTGCAGCTGCCGGTGACAGCTATGAGGCGCCAATATGGCAGGACCTTACCGCACCCTAGTGGACGTCATCGGTGAGCACCATGGTGTGCGCTCGCTGATGTAGATGTTTCTAGGTTTACTCTGTTGTATGTCCGTACCCCCATTATATCTTATGACGCCCCCGTGATCCCACAGAAGTGTGCACGCCCTGGTGACCAGGGGCCGGGCAGAGACACCTTTCCTCTCTGCTTTTCCATGTTTTCGTTCGTCTTTTCTCCTCCCGGTTTCACTTTTCATCGCGACTCATTAAATCCTGATGATTTTTACGTCTTGTGTCGGATGAATGATTGTGAAGTTTCTGCTGCCGCAACGCACCAAAATAATCAGATTAATATGTGGCGTTTAGTTACAACACAAAACCGGGCAGGAACGATCTGCGCCGGGGGATTACACCTAGATCTACACAAGGGGCCGTGACATAAGCGCAGCCTCACATGTTACTGCGACTGTCATGTAACGTCACAGGAGGCACCGAAAACAGACAGCGAGCGCCACATCGTCACGCTGCGAGGCTGCGGTCTGTAATCGCCAGCAGTGACTATTGTACGGTGGAAAGTCGAAAATCCTGAGCCCCATCCAGTGTCACCAAAACAGTGACACATCTCCTGTGAAATTAGGGCAAATCAGAGCTGGGAATGGCGGGGAGGAAAGGGTAAAAAATCTGCAGTGAGCGGCATCTGGGACGTAGCCGGGATCTAGGAAGCGCGCAGACTTTCAGATTCTGCTTCTTTCTTCCCGAATGTTTCTTTGTAGGTTTCATTTGTTTTTTGCTTTATTTTTATGGCTTGTTCTTATTTTTATTCAGTTTTATTTCATTCCTCGTTAGTTATTTGGCGTCTTTTATTTATTTCATTAGACTTTCAGATGTTCCTCTATCCCTTTACATTTATTTCATTTTTATTTATTCTTTAAGTATTTAGTTTTTGTATTTTTTAGTTGCATTTTACTTGTTTTTTTATTGCAGGCGATTTTTTAAAATGTTTATTCATGTAGATTCTAGAAATATACTTCCATATTAATATTTTTATGGCTTCTTACTTTTTTCTTAATTCATTTTTAACGGATTGTCTTTCACTTTCTATTTTTTTTAAGTATTTTCAAAATATTTGTCATCGATTGTTAGAATTTTGTTAGATTTTTGCCTCTCACAAGTTCTATTTCCTACTGTTCTCGCTCTACATAGATAGATATAATATACGTGTGCATTAGTTCTTCATATTTCTATCCTGCTTGTTAGATTTCTTTTATTGAATTTTCACTGGTGATTTTTAGATGTTATTTTTGCTTTCACTTCCTTCCTGATGTTTTAGATATTTTCACCGCTTGTTAGATTTCGTATCATTATTAGTATCATTATTCTTCACTGCAACATTTTCTATTTATTATGTTTGTTCTGTCTCTGTGTATGTATATATTGTGTGTGTGTGTGTGTGTGTATATATATATATATATATATATATATATATGTGTATAAACTTCCTTCTCACCCCTAATGGGGGGGGTCTTTTACTATATATATATATATATAATATATGTGTATCTATTTTTTACTGCTTGCATCATTTATTATTTTTAATGCTCTGTTTGTTCTCTCTGTATTTATATATGTTTCTATTTCTCTATTATAAATATTTTTTCTGCTTGTTACATTTGTTTTCTTGCTGTTTATTTTTGTGCTCTCTCATTCTCTATATATGTGTGTTTATCTATTAATATTTTTCCTGCTTGTTGCATTTTTTGTTAGTTTATTTTCGCGTTCTCTTGCTCTCTATCACACTCTTTCTTGTTCTCTCTCAATATATATATATATATATGTGTGTGTGTTTATTGATAGTTGTCACTGCTTGTTACATTTTTTACCTCATATTTGTTTTCTCTTTCGCTCTTTCTTTCTCTCTATATATGGACCGTACTTGTTTATTTATCTATTATTTTTATTACTGCTTGTTGTAATTGTTATTTCTTATTGTTTTTCCTTTTTTTTCCTTTTTCTTTCTCTATATGTGCGCGTTTATTCCTCTATTAATATTTTGTTACCTCTTGTTACATTTTTTGTCTCTTATTTGTTTTCTCTCTTTTTCTTTCTCTTTCTCTATATGTATTTTTTTATTTCTCTATTAACACTTTTTACTGCTTAGTGTTTTTTTTATTATTTTTTTTCTTTTTTCTTTCTTTCTTTCTTTCTTTCTCTATATGTACTTGTTTATTTATCTGTTAATATTTTTTACTGCTTGGTGTATTTTTTATTATTGTTTTTCTTTTTCCTTTTTTCTTTTTCTCTATATGTGTGTGTTTATTTCTATATTAGTATTTTACTCCCTCTTGTTATATTTTTATTCCTTTTCCGCTTTTCTTTTTTCTGGTTCTAATCTGAGCCGGTCCCGTATCGGTGAGCGCCATGTGGCTGTTTTTCTAGATGGCGGTGTAATCCTGCTGGGACGCGGTGATGGTCACTCTGCGACTTTCTTCTGAGCTCTGATTTCTTTTCGTGGTGATCTGATGTTTCCGCCTGTGAGCGGCCGTGTAATGTCTGTGCCCTTCCTGCCTCCGGACGGTTCCTGCTCCTGACCTGGATGATGAGGCTTGTAGTACTTTTACGTCATGACGCTGCAGATATTGGATCATTCTTTATCGTTTATAAATAGATTTCTAATATTTTCTAGAAATGATCTGTCGCCCCCAGGGCCTGTCTCCATCACAGACACAGTAACTTTAGGAATAAAATGCCAGCACACAGTAAGGACTGACACTCCGGCAGAAACCAGATTGTTTTCTTTTTTAATCTTATTTGCAAATGTCTCTTATGATATTAAGTAAAGAGTTCTGTGACCACATGTAGATGTAAGAGAGGAAGGGATCGCGTGGACCTTCCTCCATAACAGTCAGCGGTTACTGACTACAAGATAATATTGTGCTTCTCGGAAGGATCAGCGGGGTGTCAGGGTGCAGGGGGGCTCCGCGGTGTCAGGGCGCAGGGGGGGCTCCGCGGTGTCAGGGTGATGAGGCGGAGACCTGTGGTGTCAGGGTGCAGAGGGGGCTCCACGGTGTCAGGGCGCAGGGGGGGCTCCGCGGTGTCAGGGTGCAAGGGGGGCTCCGCGGTGTCAGGGTGCAGAGGGGGGCTCCGCGGTGTCAGCGTGCATGGGGAGAGCCGCGGTGTCAGGGTGCAGGGGGGGGCTCCGCGGTGTCAGGGTGCAGAGGGGGGCTCCGTGGTGTCAGGGTGCAAGGGGGGCTCCGCGGTGTCAGGGTGCAGAGGGGGGCTCCGCGGTGTCAGGGTGCAGAGGGGGCTCCGTGGTGTCAGGGTGCAAGGGGGGCTCCACGGTGTCAGGGCGCAGGGGGGGCTCCGCGGTGTCAGGGTGCATGGGGAGAGCCGCGGTGTCAGCGTGCATGGGGAGAGCCGCGGTGTCAGGGTGCAGGGGGGGGCTCCGCGGTGTCAGGGTGCAGAGGGGGGCTCCGCGGTGTCAGGGTGCAGAGGGGGGCTCCGCGGTGTCAGGGTGCAGAGGGGGCTCCGTGGTGTCAGGGTGCAGAGGGGGGCTCTGCTGTGTCAGGGTGCAGGGGGGCTCCGCAGTGTCAGGGTGATGAGGCGGAGACCTGTGGTGTCAGGGTGCAGAGGGGGCTCTGCGGTGTCAGGGTGCAGGGGGGGCACCGTGGTGTCAGGGTGCAGCGGGGCTCAGCAGTGTCGGTGCAGGGGGGGCTCCGCGGTGTCGGTGCAGTGGGGCTCCGCTGTGTCAGGCTGCAGGGGGGGCTCCGCGGTGTCAGCGTGCATGGGGAGAGCCGCGGTGTCAGGGTGCAGGGGGGGGCTCCGCGGTGTCAGGGTGCAGAGGGGGGCTCCGTGGTGTCAGGGTGCAAGGGGGGCTCCGCGGTGTCAGGGTGCAGAGGGGGGCTCCGCGGTGTCAGGGTGCAGAGGGGGCTCCGTGGTGTCAGGGTGCAAGGGGGGCTCCACGGTGTCAGGGCGCAGGGGGGGCTCCGCGGTGTCAGGGTGCATGGGGAGAGCCGGGTGTCAGCGTGCATGGGGAGAGCCGCGGTGTCAGGGTGCAGGGGGGGGCTCCGCGGTGTCAGGGTGCAGAGGGGGGCTCCGCGGTGTCAGGGTGCAGAGGGGGGCTCCGCGGTGTCAGGGTGCAGAGGGGGCTCCGTGGTGTCAGGGTGCAGAGGGGGGCTCTGCTGTGTCAGGGTGCAGGGGGGCTCCGCAGTGTCAGGGTGATGAGGCGGAGACCTGTGGTGTCAGGGTGCAGAGGGGGCTCTGCGGTGTCAGGGTGCAGGGGGGCACCGTGGTGTCAGGGTGCAGCGGGGCTCAGCAGTGTCGGTGCAGGGGGGGCTCCGCGGTGTCGGTGCAGTGGGGCTCCGCTGTGTCAGGCTGCAGGGGGGGCTCCGCTGGTGTCAGGGTTGCCGGGGGGCTGCTGCACTGTCAGACTACAAAGTCGGAGTAGTTGCATCCAAGGGGCGACTATAGTGGGAATAGTTGTGTCCTAGAATCCCTCTTTCTTACAAGGAATTTTCTGAGAAAAAGTTTTCAAAGACAATTCTCAAGAAGTTCTCTAGAGGATTAATCACTTCCCGTTCTAAGGAGCGTCCATCAGCGTCAGAAGCCTGGGACTGTCAGGGTATGCTGAGAGTTATAGTATTACAAAGGCTGCAGTAACAGTGAGGACCATTCCTGCAGATCAGTCCCTAAACCCACAGAGAATGGGACAGATCACGTCTCCCAGACGCTCATGACGAGCGCAGAGACACAGACATGACTGATCCATACATGCTGAGCACCTACCGGACCCTCATACATGCTGAGCACGCCCCGGACCCTCATACATGCTGAGCACGCCCCGGACCGTCATACATGCTGAGCACGCCCCGGACCCTCATACATGCTGAGCACACCCCGGACCCTCATACATGCTGAGCACGCCCCGGACCCTCATACATGCTGAGCACGCCCCGGACCCTAGTACATGCTGAGCACCTACCGGACCCTCATACATGCTGAGCACACCCCAGACCCTCATACATGCTGAGCACACCCCAGACCCTCATACATGCTGAGCACGCCCCGGACCCTCATACATGCTGAGCACGCCCCGGACCCTCATACATGCTGAGCACCTACCGGACCCTCATACATGCTGAGCACACCCCAGACCCTCATACATGCTGAGCACGCCCCAGACCCTCATACATGCTGAGCACGCCCCGGACCGTCATACATGCTGAGCACACCCCAGACCCTCATACATGCTGAGCACGCCCCAGACCCTCATACATGCTGAGCACACCCCAGACCCTCATACATGCTGAGCACGCCCCGGACCGTCATACATGCTGAGCACACCCCAGACCCTCATACATGCTGAGCACGCCCCAGACCCTCATACATGCTGAGCACACCCCAGACCCTCATACATGCTGAGCACGCCCCGGACCGTCATACATGCTGAGCACACCCCAGACCCTCATACTTGCTGAGCACGCCCCGGACCGTCATACATGCTGAGCACGCCCCGGACCCTCATACATGCTGAGCACCTACCGGACCCTCATACATGCTGAGCACACCCCAGACCCTCATACATGCTGAGCACGCCCCAGACCCTCATACATGCTGAGCACGCCCCGGACCGTCATACATGCTGAGCACGCCCCGGACCCTCATACATGCTGAGCACACCCCAGACCCTCATACATGCTGAGCACGCCCCGGACCCTCATACATGCTGAGCACACCCCAGACCCTCATACATGCTGAGCACCTCCCGGACCCTCATACATGCTGAGCTCGCGCGGGACCCTCATACATGCTGAGCACACCCCAGACCCTCATACATGCTGAGCACACCCCGGACCCTCATACATGCTGAGCACACCCCGGACCCTCATACATGCTGAGCACACCCCGGACCCTCATACATGCTGAGCACGCCCCAGACCCTCATACATGCTGAGCACCTCCCGGACCCTCATACATGCTGAGCACGCCAGATCACGTCGGACTCTGAGGACATGTAGTATAATCTGTACTCGGCCAGATCAAGGCCGATTGCGTCGGGGGGCCGTGTGGACGTGTAATATAATCTGTCCTTGGCCAGATCGGTGCCGGATCGCGTCGGGCCGTGTGGACGTGTAATATAATTTGTGCTTGGCCGGATCTCGTCGGGCTGTGTGGACGTGTAATATAATCTGTGCTTGGCCGGATCTCGTCACGCTGTGTGGACGTGTAATATAATCTGTGCTTGGCCGGATCGCGTCGCGCTGTGTGGACGTGTAATATAATCTGTGCTTGGCCGGATCGCGTCGTTCTGTGTGGACGTGTAATATAATCTGTTCTTGGCCGGATCGCGTCGCGCTGTGTGGACGTGTAATATAATCTGTTCTTGGCTGGATCGCGTCGGGCCGTGAGGATGTGTAATATAATCTGTGCTTGACCGGATCGCGTCGTGCTGTGTGGACGTGTAATATAATCTGTTCTTGGCCGGATCGCGTCGGGCCGTGAGGACGTGTAATATAATCTGTGCTCGGACGGATCGCGTCGGGCCGTGAGGACGTGTAATATAATCTGTGCTTGGCCGGATTGCGTCGGGCCGTGAGAACGTGTAATATAATCTGTGCTTGGCCAGATCGCGTCGGGCCGTGAGGACGTGTAATATAATCTGTGCTTGGCCAGATTGCGTTGGGCCGTGAGGACGTGTAATATAATCTGTGCTTGGCCAGATCGCGTCGGGCCGTGAGGACGTGTAATATAATCTGTGCTTGGCCAGATTGCGTTGGGCCGTGAGGACGTGTAATATAATCTGTGCTTGGCCAGATCGGGGCCGGATCGCGTCAGACCGTGAGGACGTGTAATATAATCTGTGCTCATATGGATCGCGTCGGGCCGTGAGGACGTGTAATATAATCTGTGCTCGGACGGATCGCGTCGGGCCGTGAGGACGTGTAATATAATCTGTGCTCGGACGGATCGCGTCGGGCCGTGAGGACGTGTAATATAATCTGTGCTCGGACGGATCGCGTCGGGCCGTGAGGACGTGTAATATAATCTGTGCTCGGACGGATCGCGTCGGGCCGTGAGGACGTGTAATATAATCTGTGTTTGGACGGATCGCGTCGGGCCGTGAGGACGTGTAATATAATCTGTGCTCGGACGGATCGCGTCGGGCCGTGAGGACGTGTAATATAATCTGTGCTCGGACGGATCGCACCGCTTCTATTGTTTGTTTTCTTGAATATTTGTCTGTAAAATGCAGAAATGTGACGGGATTATCTGGAGCCGGAGTCTGGGGGCTTCAGTCTTCGCCATGTTTCCGCCATTTCTGCCATCGTGCCCACGCTGACATACATGGGGTTAATATTTACTTGCCGCGCCGGTAATCTGAATGCGTCTCGTACAGGGAGAGGAAATTCTCCGCACCCTGCGGCTGTAAATGAGCAGTGACAGGCGGAATCGACGCCCGCGACTCTGGACAGAATTGATTTTCTTGCAATTTGAGGAAGTTTTTACACTTAATAGTGAAGTTGGTTTTCCCAGTCTCCCGCGGCCGCACAGGCCGCCACATACATACACTGGGGCTGCGCTAATCTAATTACGACTGTGCGCTCCCCGACCAGAGAGGCACGATTACAGGGAAGCATTCCTCCTGATGGGGCCTCCCCAGAGACCTGGACATCATGTACGTGCCCGGACCCCGATACAGAAAGCCAGAATGTGTCCATGGAAAATCTGTGCTGAGCTACTCCGTGTTCACACAGTCAAAGGTTGCCACAGCTCCACCCATAATATATAACAGCCCTGCCCATCACATATAACAGCCCTGCCCATTATATTAGAGCCCCGCCCATTATATAACAGTCCCGCCCATCATATATAACAGCCCCGGCCATCTTATATAACAGCCCGCTCATCATAAATATAAAACAGCCCCACCCATCATATATAAAACAGCCCCGCCCAGCATATATATAACAGCCCCGCCCAGCATATATAACAGCCCCGCCCAGCATATATATAACAGCCCCCCCAGCATATATATATGGGAGGTGCTGTTATATATATGTATATCAGCTCAGCCCATCATTTCCAACAACCTTGCCCATCATATATATGTCACGGGTGTGTCAGAGGCTGCAGACTGTCGCACTGCATCTAGCTGCAGAAGGTCTCAGCGGTTGGCTTTGCAGACTCCTTCCTAGTCCTTCTGACTTTAGGAGCCAGTGGCAACCTCCCCCGGCTCTAGTTGACACACCTGGACCTGGGTGTTTTATGACTCCAGGCTTGCTGCTGGGAGTTGCCGGTGATATTTCCATTTCCCTGATGAGGCTTGAAGCTTTAGCAGTCGGCTGTCTTCCTCTTTGGTATTTGGAGGAAGTCTGTGTTTCTCTCAAGCTAAGTGTTCCCCTTGTTTGTGTATCCCACCTGTCTTTAGTGGTAGTGGGGATTGATTAGTGCCAGCCCTGTCCTTCCCTGTGCAGGGCTCATCGCCAGGGTCAGACAGGGGTTAGGTATCCTGTGATAGGGACCTATATAGGGATGCTTAGGGCAGACAGGGTGACATTAGATCTGCCTATGGGTCTCCACTCGCCCCTTCCCTAGTGTTGGTTTCCCTTCCCCTTATCCCATTGTGTTGCACTTAGTCTTTCCTACACTGTGCGTGACAATATAACAGTCCCACCCATTATATGTATTACAGTGCCTATTGTATATAACAGCCACGCCCATCATATATAATAGTCCCACCCATCTCATACATATCAGCCGTGCCCCTGTCAAGTTTTACAGACCCACCCATCATATTATTCTCGGAGCAATGCTGTAATAACTTCATGGGTGGACCTGTAATAACCTCTTGGAGTGAAGCTGTGATACCTCCTTGGGGCAGAGCTGTGATAACTTCATGGGTGGAGCTGTGATAACCTCATAGGCGGTTCTGTGTAACCTCATGGACGGTTCTGTGATAACCTCATGGATGGCTCTGTGATAACCTCATGGGTGGAGCTGTGATAACCTCATCGGGCAGAGCGGTGATAACCTCATGGGTGGAGCTGTGATAACCTCATGGGGCGGAGCTGTGATAACCTTATAGGTGGAGCTGTGATAACCTCATGGGGCGGATCTGTGCTAACCTCATGGGGTGGAGCTGTGATAACCTCATGGGACGGAGCTGTGATAACCTCATGGGCGGAGCTGTGATAACCTCATGGGTGGAGCTGTGATAACCTCATGGGACGGAGCTGTGATAACCTCATCGGCGGAGCTGTGATAACCTCATGGGCGGAGCTGTGATAACCTCATGGGTTGGAGCTGTGATAGCCTCATGGGCGGAGCTGTGATAACCTCATGGGTGGAGCTGTGATAACCTCATGGGTGGAGCTGTGATAACCTCATGGGTGGAGCTGTGATAACCTAATAGGTGGAGCTGTGATAACCTCATAGGGCGAAGCTGTGATAACCTTTTAGGTGGAGCTATGATAACCTCATGGGTTGGAGCTGTGATAGCCTCATGGGTGGAGCTGTGATAACCTCATGGGTGGAGCTGTGATAACCTCATGGGTGGAGCTGAGATGACCTCATGGGTGGAGCTGAGATGACCTCATGGGTGGAGCTGTGATAACCTTATAGGTGGAGCTGTGATAACCTCATGGGTGGAGCTGTGATAACCTAATAGGTGGAGCTGTGATAACCTCATAGGGCGGAGCTGTGATAACCTTATAGGTGGAGCTATGATAACCTCATGGGTGGAGCTGGGATAACCTTATAGGTGGAGCTGTGATAGCCTCATGGGCGGAGCTGTGAACCTTATAGGTGGAGCTGTGAAAATCTTATAGGTGGAGCTGTGATAACCTCATGGGCAGTGCTTTGACAACTTCCTACTCTTCTTCCTGACAATGAGCAGAATGTGTGTGGCCAATTGTCGTTATCTAATGGTGACCGGTAACAGCAGAGGGACTCAGCCTGCAGGTGGAGTCGCCCTTTAAGCACCTTCTCCCCAGCTTCTGTCCGGCCCGGGGACTTGTTGCTCTTGCTTTTCTGCCCTCTGATCCTGTGTGGACTATATATGTACACCCTCCAGTAGGGGAATGCACCCCAGGTGGGGTCCCCGCCGGTTAGGAGCAGGTTGTCCCCTTCCCCGTTACTCTGGGTGCACATTTCAGGAGCGGCTGCAGCGTCTTCTCCATCGCGGTTGGAACCGCAGTCGGTGTTCCCGAGTGCGAGAGAGAAGGGGCGCGCTCTGTTCCTCATTATCCCCGACCGTTCTGTTTTACTTTTATGAGAAGCAGACGACTACAAATCATCTGAAGACTTGAAAAGGCTCAGGTCCTGCATCAGATGATTAGAGAATAAGCACAACACAAATATCAATGTACGCGGCGCGGGGGGAGCCGCGCAGGATAATCGCACAATTGCTGCCCTTTCACCCTCTAACTGCCAGATAAAATATTAGTACAAAATGGGAGCTTTAGCGAGTATCCTGGACTAATATTTCATTCACACGTTTCCCGGGGTCTGGACAGTTTACCCGCGCCGATACGCTTCCCGAAAGTGACACGCCGCGCTTTTTGTGTGTCATCTGTTACAGCTGGACCCATCTGTGCCCCAACGTTGGTGGAGACTCCCCACAGTGGAAGCAGCTGGTCCGAAGAGCAGGAAGCCCCCCAGCCACAGATTAATATGATCGATTGTTCAAAAGGCGCTGGAAAATGTTACTATGCGCCTCAGATTTGTATCGATCTTATAGATTGTTTTTATTGGCTTTTCCTTTTTTATTTTTTTTTTGTTTTCTTTTATGTTTTTATATATTTTCATTACTTATTTATTTTGTATACATTATTTGTATTTGTTTTTCACGTTTTAGATTCTTTTTTTAGTTTTCTTTAATTCTTTTATAGATTTGTATTACTTTTTTATTTTTTTAGTTTTCATGTTTTTATGTATTATTTTTATTTTCTTTTTACTGTCATATCTTTTAAATTGTTTTAGTTTTCATGTATGTTTGTAATTTTTTTTATATTTAGATTTGTTTTTTGTTTTTATATATTGTTTTTGTTTGCTTTTTACTTTTTTATTTTATAGCTTTTTTTATTTTCATTTTTCATGCATTTATAATTAATTTCTTTTACGCTTTTATATTTTTATATTTTTTGATATTTTTATTTTTTATTTTTGATGCATTTTATTTTCTTTTTACTTTTTAATATTTTAAATATTTTTCTTTTCTTTTTTATATTTTTTCTTTTTAGAGTTTTTTCTTTTTGTTCTTTTATCTTTTTAAATATTTATTTGAATTTTTTAGGTTAATTCTTTTATATCTTATTTATGTGCTCTTCACCTTTTTGTTTACATTATTCATTTATTTTATATTTTTATATATTATTTTCACCTTTCTACTAGTTTTGTTTTTTATTTATATCTGTTTGCAGTTAAAAAGTTTATTATTTTATGTGATATTTTCGAGCTTTTATTTCTCTTAGATTTTAGGTTATTTTCCTCCCTTCTGTTCTTTTTGTTTTATTTTAATTACTAATCAAAAATAGAAAAGATGAATTTCTTTTGTTGCTGTGTTTCCTGCTTCTTTTGGTTGGAGGGAGTCCATGTGTCTTGTGGTAAGGGGGTGATGTAGAAATCCGTGCTCGCCGCGCCCCGTTTCAGTTTTCCAGTCTTGCAGATTTCTCTGGGAGTAGGAAGGAAAGTTTGTAAATGGTAAATTGTAATTATTGGGAATCGGTCCCATCCGACGTCTCTTGTGTGGTTGTACAGACTAGAGCCGGCTGCCTTACTTGGCTCTCGCATAGAGGTAGCTTGAAGCCCCTGGCTCTGTACAGTATAGCAGACCTTTGCCACCGTGTGGTCTTCTTATGGAGTAAATGCAGTGGTAGGCTCCAGGACCCTGGTGCTGAAGCTGCACCCCGGGGTGGAGACCAGGATGAGGCAGTGGACCTGCACCTAGTTCTGTAGGAGAATGTTTGTAGCCTGCCTATCTAGTCTCCCGCAGTACAGTAGACCTGCTCCTCAGATGATCTAGTCTGCTTATAGCAGTATGTCTACAATCGCCCCTCTGCTACTGCCAGTGTTGTGATCCTGTCCGTCTAGTCTCCAGCAGTACCATAGACCTACATTTCACCCTTCATAACTCATAACAATAGTAATAAGTCCAGTATGTCCGCAGTCACCCCTGTTACTGCCAGTGTTGTGATCCTGCCCGCCTTGTCTCCAGCAGTACAATAATACTCATTTCTTCTTACAACTTATTCTCTGAGTCAGGATATTCCTCTGCTGATTAGTGTGTATACAATCATCCCCCGGCCACTTCTGTAGTCCTGTGTATCTAGTCTGTAGCAGCACGCTAGACATACTCTATAATAACACTACCTAGTGATACTCTGCCCATCTGTTCTTTACAGTGTGCCCCATTATACACTGTGAGGGTTGGGGCTCATCCGGCTGTGTCCCCATTATACACTGTGAGGGTTGGGGCTCATCCGGCTGTGCACCCATTATACAGTGTGAGGGTTGGTGTTCATCCGGCTGTGCCCCATTATACACTGTGAGGGTTGGGGCTCATCCGGCTGTGCACCCATTATACAGTGTGAGGGTTGGTGCTTCATCCGGCTGTGCCCCATTATACATGTGAGGGTTGGGTCATCCGGCTGTGCCCCCATTTATACAGTGTGAGGGTTGGTGTTCATCCGGCTGTGTCCCCATTATACACTGTGAGGGTTGGAGCTCATCCGGCTGTGCACCCATTATACAGTGTGAGGGTTGGTGTTCATCCGGCTGTGCCCCCATTATACACTGTGAGGGTTGGGGCTCATCCGGCTGTGCCCCATTTACAGTGTGAGGGTTGGTGTTCATCCGGCTGTGCCCCCATTATACACTGTGAGGGTTGGGGCTCATCCGGCTGTGCCCCATTATACAGTGTGAGGGTTGGTGCTCATCCGGCTGTGCCCCCATTATACACTGTGAGGGTTGGGGCTCATCCGCTGTGCCCCATTATACAGTGTGAGGGTTGGTGCTCATCCGGCTGTGCCCCCATTATACAGCTGTGAGGGTTGGGGCTCATCCGCTGTGCCCCATTATACAGTGTGAGGGTTGGGTCATCCGGCTGTGCCCCCATTATACACTGTGAGGGTTGGGGCTCATCCGGCTGTGCCCCATTATACAGTGTGAGGGTTGGGGCTCATCCGCTGTGCCCCCATTATACACTGTGAGGGTTGGGGCTCATCCGGCTGTGCCCCCATTATACAGTGTGAGGGTTGGGGCTCATCGGCTGTGCCCCATTATACAGCGTGAGGGTTGGGGCTCATCCGGCTGTGCCCCATTATACAGGTGAGGGTTGGGGCTCATCCGGCTGTGCCCCCATTTACAGTGTGAGGGTTGGGGCTCATCCGGCTGTGCCCCCATTATACAGTGTGAGGGTTGGGGCTCATCCGGCTGTGCCCCCATTATACACGTGAGGGTTGGGGCTCATCCGGCTGTGCCCCCATTATACAGTGTGAGGGTTGGGGCTCATCGGCTGTGCCCCCATTATACAGCTGTGAGGGTTGGGGCTCATCCGGCTGTGCCCCATTATACAGGTGAGGGTTGGGGCTCATCCGGCTGTGCCCCCATTATACAGTGTGAGGTTGGGGCTCATCCGGCTGTGCCCCCATTATACACTGTGAGGGTTGGGGCTCATCCGGCTGTGCCCCATTATACAGTGAGGGTTGGGGCTCATCCGGCTGTGCCCCCATTATACAGTGTGAGGGTTGGGGCTCATCCGGCTGTGCCCCATTATACACTGTGAGGGTTGGGGCTCATCCGGCTGTGCCCCATTATACAGTGTGAGGGTTGGGGCTCATCCGGCTGTGCCCCCATTATACAGTGTGAGGGTTGGGGCTCATCCGGCTGTGCCCCATTAACAGGTGAGGGTTGGGGCTCATCCGGCTGTGCCCCCATTATACACTGTGAGGGTTGGGGCTCATCCGGCTGTGCCCCATTATACAGTGTGAGGGTTGGGGCTCATCCGGCTGTGCCCCATTATACAGTGTGAGGGTTGGGGCTCATCCGGCTGTGCCCCATTATACAGTGTGAGGGTTGGGGCTCATCCGGCTGTGCCCCATTATACAGTGTGAGGGTTGGGGCTCATCCGGCTGTGCCCCATTATACAGTGTGAGGGTTGGGGCTCATCCGGCTGTGCCCCATTATACAGTGTGAGGGTTGAGGCTCATCCGGCTGTGCCCCATTATACAGTGTGAGGGTTGGGGCTCATCCGGCTGTGCCCCCATTATACAGTGTGAGGGTTGGGGCTCATCCGGCTGTGCCCCATTATACAGCGTGAGGGTTGGGGCTCATCCGACTGTGCCCCATTATACAGTGTGAGGGTTGGGGCTCATCCGGCTGTGCCCCATTATACAGCGTGAGGGTTGAGGCTCATCCGGCTGTGCCCCATTCACACTGTGAGGGTTGGGGCTCATCCGGCTGTGCCCCCATTATACAGTGTGAGGGTTGGGGCTCATCCGGCTGTGCCCCCATTATACAGCGTGAGGGTTGGGCTCATCCGACTGTGCCCCCATTATACAGCGTGAGGGTTGGGGCTCATCCGGCTGTGCCCCATTATACAGCGTGAGGGTTGAGGCTCATCCGGCTGTGCCCCCATTACACACTGTGAGGGTTGGGGCTCATCCAGCTGTGCCCCCATTATACAGCGTGAGGGTTGGGGCTCATCCGGCTGTGCCCCCATTATACAGCGTGAGGTTGGGGCTCATCCGACTGTGCCCCCATTATACAGCGTGAGGGTTGGGGCTCATCCGGCTGTGCCCCCATTTACAGCGTGAGGGTTGGGGCTCATCCGGCTGTGCCCCCATTATACAGTGTGGGTTGGGGCTCATCCGGCTGTGCCCCCATTATACAGTGTGAGGGTTGGGGCTCATCCGGCTGTGCCCCCATTATACAGCGTGAGGGTTGGGGCTCATCCGGCTGTGCCCCCATTATACAGCGTGAGGGTTGGGGCTCATCCGGCTGTGCCCCCATTACAGCGTGAGGGTTGGGGCTCATCCGCTGTGCCCCATTATACAGCGTGAGGGTTGGGGCTCATCCGGCTGTGCCCCCATTATACAGCGTGAGGGTTGGGGCTCATCCGGCTGTGCCCCCATTATACAGCGTGAGGGTTGGGGCTCATCCGGCTGTGCCCCCATTTACAGCGTGAGGGTTGGGGCTCATCCGGCTGTGCCCCCATTATACAGCGTGAGGGTTGGGGCTCATCCGACTGTGCCCCCATTATACAGTGTGAGGGTTGGGGCTCATCCGGCTGTGCCCCATTATACAGCGTGAGGGTTGAGGCTCATCCGGCTGTGCCCCCATTACACACTGTGAGGGTTGGGGCTCATCCGGCTGTGCCCCCATTATACAGTGTGAGGGTTGGGGCTCATCCGGCTGTGCCCCCATTATACAGCGTGATGGTTGGGGCTCATCCGACTGTGCCCCCATTATACAGCGTGAGGGTTGGGGCTCATCCGGCTGTGCCCCATTATACAGCGTGAGGGTTGAGGCTCATCCGGCTGTGCCCCCATTACACACTGTGGGGTTGGGGCTCATCCAGCTGTGCCCCCATTATACAGCGTGAGGGTTGGGGCTCATCCGGCTGTGCCCCCATTATACAGCGTGAGGTTTGGGGCTCATCCGACTGTGCCCCCATTATACAGCGTGAGGGTTGGGGCTCATCCGGCTGTGCCCCCATTGTACAGCGTAAGGGTTGGGGCTCATCCGGCTGTGCCCCCATTATACAGTGTGAGGGTTGGGGCTCATCCGGCTGTGCCCCCATTATACAGTGTGAGGGTTGGGGCTCATCCGGCTGTGCCCCCATTATACAGCGTGAGGGTTGGGGCTCATCCGGCTGTGCCCCCATTATACAGCGTGAGGGTTGAGGCTCATCCGGCTGTGCCCCCATTACACACTGTGAGGGTTGGGGCTCATCCGGCTGTGCCTCCATTATACAGCGTGAGGGTTGGGGCTCATCCGGCTGTGCCCCCATTATACAGCGTGAGGGTTGGGGCTCATCCGACTGTGCCCCCATTATACAGCGTGAGGGTTGGGGCTCATCCGGCTGTGCCCCCATTGTACAGCGTAAGGGTTGGGGCTCATCCGGCTGTGCCCCCATTATACAGCGTGAGGGTTGGGGCTCATCCGGCTGTGCCCCCATTATACAGTGTGAGGGTTGGGGCTCATCCGGCTGTGCCCCCATTATACAGCGTGAGGGTTGGGGCTCATCCGGCTGTGCCCCCATTATACAGTGTGAGGGTTGGGGCTCATCCGGCTGTCCCCCCATTATACACTGTGAGGGTTGGTGCTTATCCGGCTGTGCCCCCATTGTACAGCGTAAGGGTTGGGGCTCATCCGGCTGTGCCCCCATTATACAGTGTGAGGGTTGGGGCTCATCCGGCTGTGCCCCCATTATACAGCTTGAGGGTTGGGGCTCATCCGGCTGTGCCCCCATTATACAGCGTGAGGGTTGGGGCTCATTCGACTGTGCCCCCATTATACAGCGTGAGGGTTGGGGCTCATCCGGCTGTGCCCCCATTGTACAGCGTAAGGGTTGGGGCTCTTCCGACTGTGCCCCCATTATACAGTGTGAGGGTTGGGGCTCATCCGGCTGTGCCCCCATTATACAGTGTGAGGGTTGGGGCTCATCCGGCTGTGCCCCCATTATACAGTGTGAGGGTTGGGGCTCATCCGGCTGGGCCCCCATTATACAGCGTGAGGGTTGAGGCTCATCCGGCTGTGCCCCCATTACACACTGTGAGGGTTGGGGCTCATCCGGCTGTGCCTCCATTATACAGCGTGAGGGTTGGGGCTCATCCGGCTGTGCCCCCATTATACAGCGTGAGGGTTGGGGCTCATCCGACTGTGCCCCCATTATACAGCGTGAGGGTTGGGGCTCATCCGGCTGTGCCCCCATTGTATAGCGTAAGGGTTGGGGCTCATCCGGCTGTGCCCCCATTATACAGTGTGAGGGTTGGGGCTCATCCGACTGTGCCCCCATTATACAGTGTGAGGGTTGGGGCTCATCCGGCTGTGCCCCCATTGTACAGCGTAAGGGTTGGGGCTCATCCGGCTGTGCCCCCATTATACTGTGTGAGGGTTGGGGCTCATCCGGCTGTGCCCCATTATACAGCGTGAGGGTTGGGGCTCATCCGGCTGGGCCCCCATTATACAGTGTGAGGGTTGAGGCTCATCCGGCTGTGCCCCCATTACACACTGTGAGGGTTGGGGCTCATCCGGCTGTGCCTCCATTATACAGCGTGAGGGTTGGGGCTCATCCGGCTGAGCCCCCATTATACAGCGTGAGGGTTGGGGCTCATCCGACTGTGCCCCCATTATACAGCGTGAGGGTTGGGGCTCATCCGGCTGTGCCCCCATTGTACAGCGTAAGGGTTGGGGCTTATCCGGCTGTGCCCCCATTATACAGTGTGAGGGTTGGGGCTCATCCGACTGTGCCCCCATTATACAGTGTGAGGGTTGGGGCTCATCCGGCTGTGCCCCCATTGTACAGCGTAAGGGTTGGGGCTCATCCGGCTGTGCCCCCATTATACAGTGTGAGGGTTGGGGCTCATCCGGCTGTGCCCCCATTATACAGTGTGAGGGTTGGGGCTCATCCGGCTGTGCCCCCATTATACAGTGTGAGGGTTGGGGCTCATCCGGCTGTGCCCCCATTGTACAGCATTGTGCTCAGAGTTCGGTTGTGCGGTGTCGCCCCCTGGTGACCGCTGACTGCACTGGGAGTTTGGGATGTAACAATGTTTGTAGTTAACGTTTGTACAAATAAAAAATAATAATTTTTCATTAAAAAAAATTTAATTTCTCCCCAAAAATGACAAAACATTTACACAAAGGAACTTGAGGTGTCACAGAAATGAGTTTATGGCCGGAACGTCAGCACTGCCGTCAGCTCCTGAACACGTGGTGGTGCTTGCTGTCATTGAACTTGAACCCTGCCAAACTAATACTTCTCACAGCTGAGGGTTTGTTACATTTGTATCGCGTCTAGATAATTGGTAACACTGGAGTCCATGTGTAGACTGGATACAATTGTAGCAAACCCTCAGCTGGGACAGAACTGGTTAGATGTTTGTATGAATTTCCAGCCAGCAGAGATCTCGTCACCAGTGCAGCCTCGGGGGACAGAGATGCAGTGAGCACGTTTTAATTTTGGGGGTTGTCACAGAGCCTCCTCTGCGTCTAGGACCCCTGGGGTGTGGTGGGCATCCGCCTTGCTCGCAGGTGTGCTGCCCCCTCCTCGTGTCCCGCTGCCCGGGGTTTGTGCCAGCAGCGCCGCTGCGATTCCTCCCGCCTGTTCCAGCCAGTAACGACCTTGGCACTTGTGCTGGAAAATCCTTGTTAGGAGCCGGCGCTTTCTCCGGCGCTGGAGGAATAGCTGCATTTCACATTTTTTCGAGCTCTGCGCCTCTTCCCTGCCGCCTGCACAAACGAGACGCTGGAGTGATTAGAGGCTGTCACCTCGTGAATCTCGCCGTAAAAATACGAAATCCTGGCACCAACACATGGAAAGCTGCCCCGTCCGGCACACTGCGGCCTGGAGATTGATGCAGCCTGGAGATTGATGCAGCCTGGAGATTGATGCAGCCTGGAGATTGATGCAGCCTGGAGATTGATGCAGCCTGGAGATTGATGCGGCCTGGAGATCAATGCGGCCTGGAGATCAATGCGGCCTGGAGATCGCTGGGCCTGGAGGAATCGCTGCAGCCTGGAGATAGCTGCAACCAGGAGATCAATGCGGCCTGGAGATCGCTGCAGCCTGGAGATAGCTGCAACCAGGAGATCAATGCGGCCTGGAGATCAATGCAGCCTGGAGATCAATGCGGCCTGGAGATCGCTGCAGCCTGGAGATAGCTGCAACCTGGAGATCAATGCGGCCTGGAGATCGCTGCAACCTGGAGATCAATGCAGCCTGGAGATCAATGCGGCCTGGAGATCGCTGCAGCCTGGAGATCGCTGCGGCCTGGAGATCGCTGCAGCCTGGAGATCGCTGCGGCCTGGAGATCGCTGCAGCCTGGAGATAGCTGCAACCTGGAGATCAATGCGGCCTGGAGATCGCTGCAACCTGGAGATCAATGCGGCCTGGAGATCGCTGCAACCTGGAGATCAATGCGGCCTGGAGATCGCTGCAACCTGGAGATCAATGCGGCCTGGAGATCGCTGCAGCCTGGAGATCTATGCGGCCTGGAGATCAATGCGGCCTGGAGATCAATGCGGCCTGGAGATCACTACGGCCTGGAGATCGCTGCAGCCTGGAGATCGCTGCAGCCTGGAGATCGCTGCAGCCTGGAGATCGCTGCAACCAGGAGATCAATGCGGCCTGGAGATCGCTGCAGCCTGGAGATCGCTGCAACCTGGAGATCAATGCGGTCTGGAGATCGCTGCAACCTGGAGATCGCTGCAGCCTGGAGATCAATGCGGCCTGGAGATCGCTGCAGCCTGGAGATCGCTGCAGCCTGGAGATCGCTGCAACCAGGAGATCAATGCGGCCTGGAGATCGCTGCAACCTGGAGATCAATGCGGTCTGGAGATCGCTGCAACCTGGAGATCGCTGCAACCTGGAGATCGCTGCAGCCTGGAGATCGATGCGGCCTGGAGATCGATGCGCCCTGGAGATCGCTGCAGCCTGGAGATTGATGCAGCCTGGAGATCACTGCGACCTAGAGATCACCACAACCTGGAAATGGCTGCAACCTAGAGATCACCACAACCTGGAGATTGCAGCAGCCTGGAGATCGTAGCGGCCTGGAAATCGATGCAGCCTGAAGATCGCTGCAGCCTGGAGATCGCAGCGGCCTGGAGATCCATGCGGCCTGGAGATCGCTGCAGCCTGGAGATCGCTGCAGCCTGGAGATCGCTGCAGCCTGGAGATCGCAACGGCTTGGAGATCGCAACGGCTTGGAGATCAATGCGGCCTGGAGATCGATGTGGCCTGGAGATCGATGCGGCCTGGAGATCGATGCGGCCTGGAGATCACTGCAGCCTGGAGATCGCTGCAACCTGGAGATCAATGCGGTCTGGAGATCGCTGCAACCTGGAGATCGCTGCAGCCTGGAGATCAATGCGGCCTGGAGATCGCTGCAGCCTGGAGATCGCTGCAGCCTGGAGATCGCTGCAACCAGGAGATCAATGCGGCCTGGAGATCGCTGCAACCTGGAGATCCATGCGGCCTGGAGATCGCTGCAGCCTGGAGATCGCTGCAGCCTGGAGATCGCTGCAGCCTGGAGATCGCAACGGCTTGGAGATCGCAACGGCTTGGAGATCAATGCGGCCTGGAGATCGATGTGGCCTGGAGATCGATGCGGCCTGGAGATCGATGCGGCCTGGAGATCACTGCGGTCTGGAGATCGCTGCAACCTGGAGATCAATGCGGTCTGGAGATCGCTGCAACCTGGAGATCGCTGCAGCCTGGAGATCAATGCGGCCTGGAGATCGCTGCAGCCTGGAGATCGCTGCAGCCTGGAGATCGCTGCAACCAGGAGATCAATGCGGCCTGGAGATCGCTGCAACCTGGAGATCAATGCGGCCTGGAGATCGCTGCAGCCTGGAGATCGCTGCAGCCTGGAGAACAATGCGGCCTGGAGATCGCTGCAGCCTGGAGATCGCTGCAGCCTGGAGATCGCTGCAACCAGGAGATCAATGCGGCCTGGAGATCGCTGCAACCTGGAGATCGCTGCAGCCTGGAGATCAATGCGGCCTGGAGATCGCTGCAGCCTGGAGATCGCTGCAGCCTGGAGATCGCTGCAACCAGGAGATCAATGCGGCCTGGAGATCGCTGCAACCTGGAGATCAATGCGGTCTGGAGATCGCTGCAACCTGGAGATCGCTGCAACCTGGAGATCGCTGCAGCCTGGAGATCGATGCGGCCTGGAGATCGATGCGCCCTGGAGATCGCTGCAGCCTGGAGATTGATGCAGCCTGGAGATCACTGCGACCTAGAGATCACCACAACCTGGAAATGGCTGCAACCTAGAGATCACCACAACCTGGAGATTGCAGCAGCCTGGAGATCGTAGCGGCCTGGAAATCGATGCAGCCTGAAGATCGCTGCAGCCTGGAGATCGCAGCGGCCTGGAGATCCATGCGGCCTGGAGATCGCTGCAGCCTGGAGATCGCTGCAGCCTGGAGATCGCTGCAGCCTGGAGATCGCAACGGCTTGGAGATCGCAACGGCTTGGAGATCAATGCGGCCTGGAGATCGATGTGGCCTGGAGATCGATGCGGCCTGGAGATCGATGCGGCCTGGAGATCACTGCAGCCTGGAGATTGATGCAGCCTGGAGATCACTGCGACCTAGAGATCACCACAACCTGGAAATGGCTGCGACCTAGAGATCACCACAACCTGGAGATCACAGTGGCCTGGAGATCGCAGTGGCCTGGAGATCGCAGTGGCCTGGAGATCGCAGTGGCCTGGAGATCGATGCGACCTGGAGATCGCTGCAGCCTGGAGATCGCTGCAGCCTGGAGATCGCTGCAGCCTGGAGATCGCTGCGGCCTGGAGATCCATGCGGCCTGGAGATCGCTGCAGCCTGGAGATCGCAGCGGCCTGGAGATCAGTGCGGCCTGGAGATCGCTGCGGCCTGGAGATCGCTGCAGCCTGGAGATCGATGCGGCCTGGAGATCGATGCGGCCTGGAGATCGATGCGGCCTGGAGATCGATGCGGCCTGGAGATTGATGCAGCCTGGAGATCACTGCGACCTAGAGATCACCACAACCTGGAAATGGCTGCGACCTAGAGATCACCACAACCTGGAGATCGCAGCAGCCTGGAGATCGCAGCGGCCTGGAGATCGCAGCGGCCTGGAGATCTCTGCGGCCTGGAGATCTCTGCGGCCTGGAGATCTCTGCGGCCTGGAGATCGCAGCGGCCTGGAGATCGCAGCGGCCTGGAGATCGCAGCGGCCTGGAGATCGCAGCGGCCTGGAGATCGCAGCGGCCTGGAGATCGATGCGGCCTGGAGATCGCTGCAGCCTGGAGATTGATGCAACCTGGAGATCACCACAACCTGGAAATGGCTGCGACCTAGAGATCACCACAACCTGGAAATCACTGCGACTTGGAGATCACCAAAACCCAGGGATCGCTGCAACCTGGAGATCACCGCGGCTTGAAGATTGCAGCGGCCTGGAGATCACCACAAACTGGAGATCACCGCGACCTGGAGATCACCGCGGCCTGGAGATCACCGCGGCCTGGAGATCGCCACGGCCTGGAGATCACTATGGCCTGGAGATCACCACAACCTGGAGATCACTATGGCCTGGAGATCACCACAACCTGGAGATCACCGCGGCCTGGAGATCACCACAACCTGGAGATCGCCGCTGCCTGGAGATCACCACAACCTGGAGATCGCTGCAGCCTGGAGATCACCACAACCTGGAGATAGCTGCGGCCTGGAGATCACCAGAACCTGGAGATCACCACAACCTAGAGATCGCTGTGGCCTGGAGATCACCACGGCCTGGAGATCGCCGCTGCCTGGAGATCACTACAACCTGGAGATCACTGCGGCCTGGAGATCAATGCGGCCTGGAGATCACCACAACCTAGAGATCACCACAACCTGGAGATCACCGTGGCCTGGAGATCACCACTTCCGTCACACCGCGCTGTAAGGAGAGCCGATATTTTTCTGCGTTTTATCATTCTTCTACCAAGCGCCTGACAACCAACATGGCGGCTCCATGACCGCGTACAGATACATGGTGATACCGGGGCGGAGCTGACAACCTCGCACACAGGAAAGCAGGAGGGTTGTCAGCAGTAATAGACCAGTATCCAGGGGTGGACACGGGCACAAGAGATAAGGGGGCCACTACAACCCCCAAAACACGTGGGCTATTGGACTGCCATGGGCCTTTATACTATTCTTGCACAGGGGCCCTTATACATTCTTGCACAGGGGCCCTTATACTATTCTTGCACAGGGGCCCTTATACTATTTTTGCACAGGGCGGAGGGGCCCTATACTATTCTTGCACAGGGGGTACTATCTTGCACTGGGCTATACTATTCTTGCACAGGGGCCCGTATACTATTCTTGCACAGGCCTTCTATCTGCACGGGGCCCTTATACTATTCTTGCACAGGGGCCCTTATACTATTCTTGCACAGGGGCCCTTATACTATTCTTGCACTGGGGCCCTTACTATTCTTGCACGGGCCTATACATTTTGCTGGGCCCTTACTATTTGCACAGGGGCCCTATACTATTCTTGCACAGGGCCCTTATACTATTCTTGCACTGGGGCCCTTATACTATTCTTGCACAGGGCCTATACTATCTGCGGCCATTTTGGGGGCCTATACTATTCTTGCAGGGCCTATACTTCTTGCAGGGGCCCTTATACTATTTGCACTGGGCCCTATCTATTCTTGCACTGGGGCCCTTATACTATTCTTGCACAGGGGCCCTATACTATTCTGCACTGGGCCCTATACTATTCTGCACAGGGTAGATTCTTGCACTGGGCCGTATCTATAACTATCTTGCACAGGGGCCCTTATACTTCTTGCATGGCCTTATACTTCTTGCACAGGGGCCCGTATACTATTCTTGCACTGGGGCCCGTATACTATTCTTGCACAGGGGCCCTTATACTATTCTTGCACAGGGGCCCTTATACTATTCTTGCACTGGGGCCCTTATACTATTCTTGCACTGGGGCCCTTATACTATTCTTGCACAGGGGCCCTTATACTATTCTTGCACTGGGGCCCTTATACTATTCTTGCACAGGGGCCCTATACTATTCTTGCACTGGGGCCCTTATACTATTCTTGCACGGGGCCCTATACTATTCTTGCACTGGGGCCCTATACTATTCTTGCACTGGGGCCCTTACTATCTTGCAGGCCTATACATTCTTGCACTGGGGCCCGTATACTATTCTTGCACAGGGGCCCGTTATACTATTCTTGCACAGGGGCCCTTATACTATTCTTGCACGGGGCCCTTATACTATTCTTGCACTGGGGCCCTTATACTATTCTTGCACTGGGGCCCGTATACTATTCTTGCACTGGGGCCTTTATACTATTCTTGCACGGGGCCCTTATACTATTCTTGCACAGGGGCCCTTATACTATTCTTGCACGGGGCCCGTTATACTATTCTTGCACATGGGGCCCTTATACTATTCTTGCACAGGGGCCCTTATACTATTCTTGCACAGGGGCCCTTATACTATTCTTGCACTGGGGCCCTTATACTATTCTTGCACTGGGGCCCTTATACTATTCTTGCACAGGGGCCCTTATACTATTCTTGCACTGGGGCCCTTATACTATTCTTGCACAGGGGCCCTTATACTATTCTTGCACTGGGGCCCTTATACTATTCTTGCACTGGGGCCCTTATACTATTCTTGCACAGGGGCCCTTATACTATTCTTGCACAGGGGCCCTTATACTATTCTTGCACTGGGGCCCTTATACTATTCTTGCACTGGGGCCCTTATACTATTCTTGCACAGGGGCCCTTATACTATTCTTGCACGGGCCCTTATACTATTCTTGCACGGGGCCCTTATACTATTCTTGCACGGGGCCCTTATACTATTCTTGCACAGGGGCCCTTATACTATTCTTGCACAGGGGCCCTATACTATTCTTGCACTGGGGCCCTTATACTATTCTTGCACAGGGGCCCTTATACTATTCTTGCACAGGGGCCCTTATACTATTCTTGCACTGGGGCCCTTATACTATTCTTGCACAGGGGCCCTTATACTATTCTTGCACTGGGGCCCTTATACTATTCTTGCACAGGGGCCCTTATACTATTCTTGCACGGGGCCCTTATACTATTCTTGCACAGGGGCCCTTATACTATTCTTGCACAGGGGCCCTTATACTATTCTTGCACTGGGGCCCTTATACTATTCTTGCACAGGGGCCCTTATACTATTCTTGCACAGGGGCCCTTATACCCCGTTATACTATTCTTGCACTGGGGCCCTTATACTATTCTTGCACAGGGGCCCTTATACTATTCTTGCACAGGGGCCCGTATACTATCTTGCACTGGGGCCCTTATACTATTCTTGCACTGGGGCCCTTATACTATTCTTGCACAGGGGCCCGTATACTATTCTTGCACTGGGGCCCTTATACTATTCTTGCACAGGGGCCCTTATACTATTCTTGCACAGGGGCCCGTATACTATTCTTGCACTGGGGCCCTTATACTATTCTTGCACTGGGGCCCTTATACTATTCTTGCACTGGGGCCCTTATACTATTCTTGCACAGGGGCCCGTATACTATTCTTGCACTGGGGCCCTTATACTATTCTTGCACTGGGGCCCTTATACTATTCTTGCACAGGGGCCCTTATACTATTCTTGCACAGGGGCCCTTATACTATTCTTGCACTGGGGCCCGTTATACTATTCTTGCACAGGGGCCCTTATACTATTCTTGCACTGGGGCCCGTATACTATTCTTGCACTGGGGCCCTTATACTATTCTTGCACTGGGGCCCTTATACTATTCTTGCACTGGGGCCCTTATACTATTCTTGCACTGGGGCCCGTTATACTATTCTTGCACAGGGGCCCGTATACTATTCTTGCACAGGGGCCCGTATACTATTCTTGCACTGGGGCCCTTATACTATTCTTGCACTGGGGCCCTTATACTATTCTTGCACAGGGGCCCGTTATACTATTCTTGCACTGGGGCCCGTATACTATTCTTGCACTGGGGCCCTATTACTATTCTTGCACTGGGGCCCTTATACTATTCTTGCACTGGGGCCCTTATACTATTCTTGCACTGGGGCCCTTATACTATTCTTGCACTGGGGCCCGTATACTATTCTTGCACAGGGGCCCGTATACTATTCTTGCACAGGGGCCCGTATACTATTCTTGCACTGGGGCCCTTATACTATTCTTGCACTGGGGCCCTTATACTATTCTTGCACAGGGGCCCGTATACTATTCTTGCACTGGGGCCCTTATACTATTCTTGCACTGGGGCCCTTATACTATTCTTGCACTGGGGCCCTTATACTATTCTTGCACTGGGGCCCGTATACTATTCTTGCACAGGGGCCCTTATACTATTCTTGCACAGGGGCCCGTTATACTATTCTTGCACTGGGGCCCTTATACTATTCTTGCACTGGGGCCCTTATACTATTCTTGCACAGGGGCCCTTATACTATTCTTGCACTGGGGCCCGTATACTATTCTTGCACTGGGGCCCTTATACTATTCTTGCACAGGGGCCCTTTTCTGTCTGTGTACGCCAGTGAGATTAACCCTTCGGTTTCCACCATGGATGACTCTGGAGGTGAGTGCGCAGCTGGTCTGTGGCAGATGAGGGGTTAACGCCCCAGTACAGCTGCGTCCTGCTGGAGTCTCCTATGGACACACAATGATTGTATTGAGGGGTCTCCTGATCGGCCCCTCCTGCTGCTCCCACATTTATTAAGGCATCACCCAACACCAGTGTAATTGTCCCTTCACCCTGCGGACATTGCATGGTAGCACAGCGCCACCCAGTGGTGGTCCCGCATCAGCGCCGTGCGGATCCATTGAAAGTGTCAGGGTGCAGATAGTAAAGACGTCATTTACCCCAAAATCCCTCATACAGATGCCTCACTGGGGCCCCTCATAGATGCCTCACTGGGGCCCTCATAGATGCCTCACTGGGGCCCCTCATAGATGCCTCACTGGGGCCCCTCATAGATGCCTCACTGGGGCCCCTCATAGATGCCTCACTGGGGCCCCTCATATAGATGCCTCACTGGGGCCCCTCATAGATGCCTGACTGGGGCCCCTCATACATCTTCCACGCTGGGGCCCCTCATACAACTTCCACGCTGGGGACCCTCATACAGATGCCTCACTGGGGCCCACATACAGATGCCTCATTGGGCCCCTCATACAGATGCCTCACTGGGGCCCCTCATACATCTTCTGCACTGGGGCCCCTCATACAGATGCCTCACTGGGGCCCTCATACAGATGCCTCATTGGGCCCCTCATACAGATGCCTCACTGGGGCCCCTTATACATCTTCCGCACTGGGGCCCCTCATACATCTTCCACGCTGGGGCCCTTCATACAGATGCCTCACTGGGGCCCCTCATACATCTTCCACGCTGGGGCCCCTCATACATCTTCCGCGCTGGTGCCCCTCATACAGATGCCTCACTGGGGCCCCTCATACATCTTCCACGCTGGGGCCCCTCATACAACTTCCACGCTGGGGCCCCTCATACAGATGCCTCACTGGGGCCCCTCATACATCTTCCACGCTGGGGCCCCTCATACAACTTCCATGCTGGGGCCCCTCATACAGATGCCTCACTGGGGCCCCTCATACAGATGCCTCACTGGGGCCCCTCATACATCTTCCGCGCTGAGACCTCTCATACAGATGCCTCACTGGGGCCCCTCATACATCTTCCACGCTGGGGCCCCTCATAATCTTTCGCGCTGGGGCCCCTCATACAGATGCCTCACTGGGGCCCCTCATACATCTTTCGTGCTGGGGCCCCTCATAATCTTTCGCGCTGGGGCCCCTCATACAGATGCCTCACTGGGGCCCCTCATACAGATGCCTCACTGGGGCCCCTCATACATCTTTCGTGCTGGGGCCCCTCATACATCTTTCGTGCTGGGGCCCCTCATACATTTTTGTGCTGGGGCCCCTCATACAGATGCCTCACTGGGGCCCCTCATACATCTTTTGTGCTGGGGCCCCTCATACATCTTTCGTGCTGGGGCCCCTCATACATCTTCCACGCTGGGGCCCCTCATACATCTTCCACGCTGGGGCCCCTCATACATCTTCCACGCTGGGGCCCCTCATACATCTTCCACGCTGGGGCCCCTCATACATCTTCCACGCTGGGGCCCCTCATACATCTTCCACGCTGGGGCCCCTCATACATCTTCCACGCTGGGCCCCTCATACATCTTCCACGCTGGGGCCGGCTCCTGCACTTGGTGCGATGGAGATCAGCTTCCCTCTGAGCCAATATGGAGAAGCTGAGCTGCAGGTTAAAGCAGTGGGGACAGACCGTGGGCTTAGCCCCAGATTACAGGGGAGGCTGCAGACCATACACGTCAATAGACAATGCAGTGATGGAGCAGAGCCGGAGAAGAGCAGCCGGAGCCAGAATGGCTGACAACCTCAGACGCCAATAAACAATGGAGCCGGACATTACTGCATCCAAAATAGAGCAGTGCCGCAGTGTAAAGCATCTAGAGGGGCATAGCCACAGGTTGAGCCTCCGGTAAATCGGAGCAGAATGGCTGACAACCTCAGACTCCAATAAACCATGCCGCCAAGCTGTAGTCACCAATCACAGCTGCGTCTGATGGAGCAGAGCTGCCATGTAAAGCATGGAGAACGACCTTCAAAAGGAGGAGGTTCATTTCTGACCACCAGAGTCTCCAACAGACGGTGCGGTGAAGCTGGAGTCACTGATCAGCTCATTCCTGAAGCTTTTGCATGCAGCTCTGGGTGTGACTGGAGTATAAGGCGTGATTATGACTGAGGGGCTGCTGCTGAGGATACTGTGCCGTCTGGGGGTCTGTGCCGTCCGGGGGTCTGTGCCGTCCGGGGGTCTGTGCCGTGCGGTGCCTCTGGAGCGGGTGCAGTCTCTCCATGCAGGGCGCGACGTGCCGCAGCGTCACGTTTCATTAGTGAGCGCTGCTCTTGGCTGCGGAGCGACGTCTTCTGCTCCTGATTCAATATTTCTCACCACACACTCATCCATCAAGATGTCGTCTTCTTCTTCTTTCTTTCTTTTTCTTCTTCGAGTTTTATGTGGATTCAGTAAATCATTGAATAAAAACTCGACGAGCTGAAATAAAGAATCTCTGGAAACAAATGTGAGCGTGGATGAGCTCAGCTCTTGGCGCGGCGGGCACAGATGATCAGGCTGGATTTTCAGCTTTATTGGCTTGTGGAAGCTTCGGGATTTTCCAGAAGAGAACACTGGTCTATGAGCTGTGCCGGCGGTGGCCTCATCGGTCTCTGGGAATGGCGGGGATTGGAGAAACCTGCCAGCCACATGGCAGCGGAGCCCCAGCCTCGTTCACCTCCTCCATCAGGCAGGAAACATTCTCAGCGCTCGCCTCAACTGATGGAAACACAAAACAGATCGTTCCAAGATGGGTCAAATTTGAAGTGTTACCCACCAATCCGCCCGTTACCCGTGGCCGCAGCAGATTGCTTCCTTACAAAGTCGATCTTTTTCCATTCTTCAGAATGAGTTCTTTGACTCGGATGCTGGTTGGAAAGTGGTGACAACTTCTCTCCAGACCTCCCCATAGGGGTCCGGTTGTCAGGAGACACTTAGCCACTGAGTCACTGTCACCTGTTCTTCTCCAGAATTGCAGATGGGAGTTTTGTATCGTTATCATGTTGGAGAAGAGCCGTCTACCAAGGGCCGGAGAGTTGGCGGCATCTTCTCTGTCACTATAGAGCAGCACATCAGTGACTTCATTATCCCATCAATGACATGGGTCCCCCGACACCGCAGCTCATGTGCCTCTGACACCGGCAGCTCATGTGCCCCCTGACACGCAGCTCATGTGCCCCGACACCGGCAGCTCATGTGCCCCCGACACCGGCAGCTCATGTGCCCCCCTGACACCGGCAGCTCATGTGCCCCCCTGACACCAGCAGCTCATGTGCCCCCGACACCAGCAGCTCATGTGCCCCCCTGACACCGGCAGCTCATGTGCCCCCCTGACACCGGCAGCTCATGTGCCCCCCCTGACACCGGCAGCTCATGTGCCTCCCGACACCATCAGCTCATGTGCTCCCCTGACACCGGCAGCTCATGTGCCTCCCGACACCAGCAGCTCATGTGCCCCCCTGACACCAGCAGCTCATGTGCCCCCGACACCAGCAGCTCATGTGCCCCCCTGACACCAGCAGCTCATGTGCTTCCCGACACCAGCAGCTCATGTGCCCCCCTGACACCAGCAGCTCATGTGCCCCCTGACACCAGCAGCTCATGTGCCCCCTGACACCAGCAGCTCATGTGCCCCCTGACACCAGCAGCTCATGTGTCCCCCTGACACCAGCAGCTCATGTGCCCCCCTGACACCAGCAGCTCATGTGCCCCCGACACAGCAGCTCATGTGCCCCCCTGACACCGCAGCTCATGTGCCCCCCTGACACCAGCAGCTCATGTGCCCCCTGACACCAGCAGCTCATGTGCCCCCCTGACACCGGCAGCTCATGTGCCCCCTGACACCGGCAGCTCATGTGCCCCCTGACACCGGCAGCTCATGTGCCCCCTGACACCGGCAGCTCATGTGCCCTCCTGACACCGGCAGCTCATGTGCCCCCTGACACCGGCAGCTCATGTGCCCCCCTGACACCGGCAGCTCATGTGCCCCTGACACCGGCAGCTCTTGTGCCCCCTGACACCGGCAGCTCATGTGCCCCCTGACACCGGCAGCTCATGTGCCTCTGACACCAGCAGCTCATGTGCCCCCCTGACACCAGCAGCTCATGTGCCCCCCTGACACCAGCAGCTCATGTGCCCCCCTGACACCGGCAGCTCATGTGCCCCCCTGACACCAGCAGCTCATGTGCCCCCCTGACACCAGCAGCTCATGTGCCCCTGACACCGGCAGCTCATGTGCCCCCCTGACACCAGCAGCTCATGTGCCCCCCTGACACCGCAGCTCATGTGCCCCCTGACACCGGCAGCTCATGTGCCCCCTGACACCGGCAGCTCATGTGCCCCCTGACACCAGCAGCTCATGTGCCCCCCTGACACCGGCAGCTCATGTGCCCCCTGACACCGGCAGCTCATGTGCCCCCCTGACACCGGCAGCTCATGTGCCCCCTGACACCGGCAGCTCATGTGCCCCCTGACCCCAGCAGCTCATGTGCCCCCTGACACCAGCAGCTCATGTGCCCCCCTGACACCGCAGCTCATGTGCCCCCTGACACCAGCAGCTCATGTGCCCCCTGACACCGGCAGCTCATGTGCCCCCCTGACACCGCAGCTCATGTGCCCCCTGACACCAGCAGCTCATGTGCCCCCCTGACACCGGCAGCTCATGTGCCCCCCTGACACCAGCAGCTCATGTGCCCCCCTGACACCAGCAGCTCATGTGCCCCCCTGACACCGGCAGCTCATGTGCCCCCTGACACCGGCAGCTCATGTGCCCCCCTGACACCGGCAGCTCATGTGCCCCCTGACACCGGCAGCTCATGTGCCCCCCTGACACCGGCAGCTCATGTGCCCCCTGACACCGCAGCTCATGTGCCCCCTGACACCGGCAGCTCATGTGCCCCCTGACACCGGCAGCTCATGTGCCCCCTGACACCGGCAGCTCATGTGCCCCCTGACACCAGGCAGCTCATGTGCCCCCTGACACCGGCAGCTCATGTGCCCCCTGACACCGGCAGCTCATGTGCCCCCCTGACACCAGCAGCTCATGTGCCCCCCCTGACACCGGCAGCTCATGTGCCTCTGACACCAGCAGCTCATGTGCCCCCCTGACACCGGCAGCTCATGTGCCCCCCTGACACCGGCAGCTCATGTGCCTCTGACACCAGCAGCTCATGTGCCCCCCTGACACCGCAGCTCATGTGCCCCCCTGACACCGGCAGCTCATGTGCCCCCCTGACACCGGCAGCTCATGTGCCCCCTGACACCAGCAGCTCATGTGCCCCACATCAGGACACGGCCACCACCAGGCCTCACTGGAGTCTCCGTGTAGTTCTCTTTCTCACCTTTGTGACCATTTCTCTTGGTCTCGTCCCTCCAGAGTCCCAGTGTCTCCATCTTTCTCACCTTGCTCCCCGGCACATTGTAGGCGGCTTTATGTGCCGGAGCTGTAGGCGCGGATTCTCTGTGGACGCCCCATGCTGCTGGTCCTCTGCGGTGTGCACCGGATTGTGTCCCACAGTGCAGCTTGTTACTTCTTTAGATAATGGCAGGGAACTTACATGTGGATTTTCTTCCCTCTTCTCGTGTTTCGGTGGTGACTTCTGTGGTCGCTGGACGTCTCTGTGAGATGCCGCACTTCCATCTTTCTTACATTTTTCTATCACTTTGCTCCAGTATCTGACTCATCAGTAAAGCTTCGCTGATCCTCTTGTAGCCGTCACCATTCTTGTGTACAGAAAGGATTTTTGTAACGAATGGAAGCAGAGGCAGAGGTGGTGAAGTTCACATTCGTTTTTATTTTTTAATGTGGAACCTCGAGACCGCGGTCCGGGGGGCTCCGAAGGGGGCGTAACTAGTGAGCCCCGGGTACCCGTAGTAAGGCCCTCGAACAGGACCAGAATGGAATACCCGGAGGACACAGGTGCTACCTCCAGTTAGACCCCGGACACGTGGCAGCTGTCCCAGAGGGACCAGAAGGGTAACAGGTATTTACAGAGTCCGTGGAAAGTTCTTCACGGAGAAGGGTAAGGTCCTCGTCCAGAACGGATGGTAGAAGGCTGGCTTCAGTGACCTTGTCACGGTCCACGGGTACGGATGGCTGATGGCGGAACGGGTTGACACTTGCGCCAATAATAGCCGAGATAGTCCAAGATAGCCAGATACAGGTTACAATGATCTGAGGAGACAAACAGTATCAGCGAAGCACAGAGACTGCAGACGCAGCGCATACAGATCAAGAACAGAACCGGATGTAGCAATGATAGAACACGTTGCTCCGGCACTCCCCTAATGGTGGAGGACCAGATATAGTACTGAGTGCGCAGCCATTGGTTAATTAGCTATTTCAAAAAATGCACGCTGCCCTTTAAGAGAGACGGTGGACGCGGCCTCGCGTCCTAAGCAGACTATCTGGAGGCCTGCCAGCAGCGTGCCAGGAAGTGGGAGAGGACACAGGACGCCGAGGAACAGATGGGACAGGTGAGTGAGCAGAACGGAGTGCAGGGCCAGCGCTGGGACCGGGTGTAACAGTATCCCCCTCTTTACTCCCCCTCTTTTTCAAGCCTGCGTGAAATCTTTTAAGAAGAAGAGGGGCCTGGATGTTCTCTTTAGGCTCCCAAGACCTCTCCTCAGGACCAAAACCCCTCCAGTCCACCAGGTAATAGATCCTACCTCTTACTCGCTTAGAGGCCAAGATATGTTTTACCTCAAAAACATCATCCTCAGAGACCGGATCAGGAGTGGTACCCGGGTCCTTAAAGAAGGAGCTCAACACTACTGGTTTGAGGAGGGAGACATGAAAGGAGTTAGGTACTCTTAGAGAATTAGGCAATTTCAGTTTATAAGAGACCGGGTTGATTTGTCTCAAGCTTCAAAGGGACCAATGAAACGGGGACCCAATTTGTACATGGTAACTTCAGACGGATGTACTTGGAGGGGAGCCATACCTTGTCTCCTGGACGAAAGATGGGAGCCTCCAAACGTCTTTTGTCCGCATGCGTTTTCATACGTTGAGAAGCTTTCTCCAAAGCCGACCTGGTCTCTCTCCAAATGTCCGAGAAATTCTTAGACAAGGTATCGACTGCCGGAACATCAGACAATCCCGAGACAGGAAGAGGAATTCCGGGTTGCAGTCCAAACACAATCTGAAAGGGAGACTTTCCAGAAGATTCACTTACTTGGTTGTTGTAGGAGAATTCCGCCCAGGGCAGTAATTCTACCCAGTCATTATGATGAGCGTTGACGAAGTGACGCAGGTATCCAGCCAGGATTTGATTGATCCTCTCCACTTGCCATTAGACTGGGGATGATATGCAGAAGAAAAATCTAGTTAAATTTTTACCATTTTACAGAGTCCTCTCCAGAACTTAGAGGTGAACTGGACGCCCCTGTCGGACACGATGTGGAGAGGAAATCCATGTAGACGGAAGATGTGCTGAATGAAGTGAGTGGCCAGTTCTGGAGCAGACGGGAGGCCAGATAGCGGAACGAAGTGGGCCATTTTAGAGAAGCGATCCACCACAACCCATACCACTGAGCAGCCAGAAGAAATGGGAAGATCCGTGATGAAATCCATCGCGATATGCTGCCAGGGAGCGGACGGAATCGGAAGAGGCAGAAGCCTGCCGGCTGGTAGATGTTTAACAGTTTTGTTACGGGCACATGAAGGACAGGCTGCGACAAACTCCTGGATATCCTTGCCCATGATAGACCACCAGTAATAACGAGAGATGAGTTGCTGCATCTTTTTCTGACCAGCATGGCCAGCCAACTTAGAAGAATGCCCCCAGCGCAGGACACGAGTACGATCAGAAGCGGACACGAAAGTCTTCCCAGGAGGAAGCCGGGCCAGATCAGTGGAGGCAACGGAGACCAACTTAGAAGGTTCAATAATGTGCTGAGGTTCTTCCTCCAGTTCAGGAGGCAAGAAGGCTCTAGAGAGTGCGTCTGCCTTGATGTTCTTGTCAGCTGGGCGGAAATGAAGTACAAAATTGAAACGGGCAAAAAATAATGCCCAACGGGCCTGACGGGGATTCAGTCTTAAAGCAGATTGGAGATAGGCAAGGTTTTTATGGTCGGTGAATATGATTACCTGGTGATGAGCTCCTTCAAGAAGATGTCTCCATTCTTGCAGAGCCAATTTGATGGCCAACAGTTCGCGATCACCGACAGAGTAGTTCCTTTCTGCAGGAGAAAAAACCTTGGAAAAAAAACCACACGAGATCATCCGCCCGGTAGACGACTTCTGGGTCAGAACTGCTCCTGCACCTATGGAAGAAGCGTCAACCTCAAGAAAAAATTGCTCACTTGAATTAGGACGATGGAGAACGGGTGCGGAAGCGAAGGCTTTTTTGAGAGAAACAAAGGCCTCTTCTGCCTCGGAGGACCATTCCTTAGAGTTTACGCCTTTCCGGGTTAAGGCTGTGATTGGAGCCACTCGGGTGGAAAAGTGTGGAATAAATTGCCGGTAGTAATTAGCGAACCCGAGGAACCTTTGTATGGCTTTTAGCCCAGACGGACGAGGCCAGTTGAGAACTGCAGACAACTTCTCCGGATCCATCTTTAATCCTGTGGAAGATACAATGTACCCAAGGAAAGGCAAAGAAGACTGCTCAAAGAGGCATTTCTCATATTTGGCATATAGCCTGTTCTCTCTCAGTCTTTGTAAGACCAGGCGTACTTGCCTCCGGTGTGACGTCAAGTCAGCAGAAAAAATCAAAATATCGTCCAGGTAAACCACGACACAAGTATAGAGCAAGTCCCTGAAAATGTCATTAACAAATTCCTGAAAGACCGCAGGTGCATTGCTCAGGCCGAATGGCATTACCAGGTATTCATAGTGGCCGTCACGGGTGTTGAAGGCTGTTTTCTATTCGTCCCCCTCTCTGACTCGGATCAGGTTGTAGGCCCCTCTGAGGTCCAATTTGGTGAAGATCTTGGCCCCTCGGAGACGATCAAACAGCTCTGAAATAAGAGGTAATGGATACCTGTTTTTTACCGTGATTTGATTTAAACCCCGATAGTCAATGCAGGGCCGCAAGGATCCATCCTTTTTCTTCACAAAGAAGAATCCAGCTCCTGCCGGTGACGATGACTTTCGGATAAATCTTCTAGCCAGATACTCTTGGATGTAGTCCGACATGGCCTGAGTCTCTGCCTGTGAAAGGGGATAAACTCTCCCGCGAGGAGGAGATGCTCCAGGAAGAAGCTCTATCTGACAGTCATACGACCTGTGTGGAGGTAGTCTCTCAGCCTCCTTTTTCCCAAAGACGTCAGAGAAGGACCAATAGGCGGAAGGCAACCCTGGCAGGGTATCAGGCTGGACTGGAGGCGAAACAGGTTGAATCCGGGTTAAGCAACAATTCATGCAGGTATCTCCCAACGCAGAACTTCTCCAGTTTTTCAATTAAGGACTGGTTCATGCATCTGGAGCCAAGGTAAACCTAAAAGCATGGGATGGGATAAACCGGGATATACATAAAATCGCATTCGTTCAGTATGCATTAGACCTACCCGGAGTTCCACCAACTCGGTTTGAAACTGGACGGGCTCGGTCAGTGGTTTGCCATCCACGGCGGACACCTGTAACGGATCAGGAAGACGCTGGACTGGTAAGCGGTAATGATCCACAACCGCCTGCTGGATGAAGTTCCCTGCAGCTCCAGAATCCAATAGACAATGTTCGGAGAATTTTATTGCTCCATAGGACACGGAGACTGAGATGTGTAAAGAGGGAGAGGACTGTTCTCTACCTAGGTTGGCCCCTCCTACCGGACCTAGGCACTGGAGTTTCCCGACTTTTTAGGACAGAAATGGATCAAGTGTTCAGAACTACCGCAGTAGTAACAACTTCCCTCCTTGCGACATGCCTCCCGGCGGCGGGTGGCCAAACTTACATGGTCCACCTACATGGCCTCGGAGGCGGAGGGCGAAGTACCTGTTTTGTACAAACTAGAGTCCAGGTGATAGGACCTTTTGTCCCGCTTGATCTCCATGGAGCGCTCCTGAAAACGCAGGTCAATTCGGGTTGCCAAGGATATTAGCTCTTCCAAGAGGGTAGGTCTGTCCCGTCCCGCCAGCTCATCCTTGATTCTTCCGGATAGACCTTCCCAGAAGTTAGCAACCAGGGCCTCATTGTTCCACGATAATTCAGATGAGAGGGTGCGGAATTTAACAGCATACTGAGCTACCGTGAGAGTACCTTGGCGCAGGCGGAGCAGAGCTGAGGCAGTCGAAGTGGTGCGACCAGGTTCATCGAAAGTCCTGCGAAAAGCCTCTAGGAAAGATTGAAGATCGTTAACCAGCGGATCCCCTCTCTCCCTTAGCGGGTTTAGCCAGGCGAGGGCCTCTCCTCCCAGGTGTGACATGATGAAGCCCACCTTGGCTCGGTCAGAAGCAAACATATGCCCCAAGATTTCGAAGTGTAGAGTGCACTGATTGAGGAAACCCCGACACAGAGTAGGGTCACCCTGGAAACGGGTAGGAGCCGCCAGACGGGGACCTTGACTTGCCATGAGAACTGGTACCTGATTATTGATAGAAGAGTCAGGTGCAGACGAGGACCCCAAGGAATCCATGCGGGTAGACAAGCTGCGTAGATAAGTCGTGATCTTGTCCTGTTGAACTCCCAAACGGGTCACCTCCTGGCACAGATCCGTGGTCGGAGATCTCTGGGATCCAGCGGGTTCCATGGCCGGAGCAATCTGTAACGAATGGAAGCGGAGGCAGAGGTGGTGAAGTTCACATTCGTTTTTATTTTTTAATGTGGAACCTCGAGACCGCGGTCCGGGGGGCTCCGAAGGGGGCGTAACTAGTGAGCCCCGGGTACCCGTAGTAAGGCCCCTCGAACAGGACCAGAATGGAATACCCAGAGGACACAGGTGCTACCTCCAGTTAGACCCCGGACACGTGGCAGCTGTCCCAGAGGGAACAAAAGGGTAACAAGTATTTACAGAGTCCGTGGAAAGTTCTTCACGGAGAAGGGTAAGGTCCTGGTCCAGAACGGATGGTAGAAGGCTGGCTTCAGTGACCTTGTCACGATCCACGGGTACGGATGGCTGATGGGGAACGGGTTGACACTTGCGCCAGTAATAGCCGAGATAGTCCAAGATAGCCAGATACAGGTTAGCAATGATCTGAGGAGACAAACAGTATCAGCGAAGCACAGAGACTGCAGACGCAGCGCAGACAGATCAGGCACAGAACCGGATGTAGTAATGATAGAACACGTTGCTCCGGCACTCCCCTAATGGTGGAGTGACCAGATATAGTACTGAGTGCGCAGCCATTGGTTAATTAGCTATTTCAAAAAATGCACGCTGCCCCATTAAGAGAGACGGTGGACGCGGCCTCGCGTCCTAAGCAGACTATCTGGAGGCCTGCCAGCAGCGTGCCAGGAAGTGGGAGAGGACACAGGACGCCGAGGAACAGATGGGACAGGTGAGTGAGCAGAACGGAGTGCAGGGCCAGCGCTGGGACCGGGTGTAACAATTTTCTTTCTCAGGTCTAGTGACATTTCTCTTCCATATGGTGCCATTGCTGACAGCATGAAATGGGCAGGGGTTTTCAGTGTTGGGTATCGCCCTCTTATAGTCGCCCGTCTGCTGGACACTGGTGTAATGAACAATAAGACTGACCAGGGGGTGATTTCTTGTTCAGTAGAATTTTGTCGTCTAAACTTTAGCTTTGCTCCAAAGAGTTTTAATGGGGTGTACTCATTTTTTCAACATGGTCTTGAATGAATTTAAAACGAAAAATTACTTTTTGTGGGAGTATTCTGTAGTTTGGTTACCAATAGAAAATGTGGATTCTGAAAGGAAACTAAAGGTTTTCTGACAAAACTGTTGGGGTGTACTCATTTATGTGCCACACTGTAAATATGGTAACAGTACCAAGCTGATCACATAAATACCGCACCAGTACCAAGCTGATCACATAAATACCGCACCAGTACCAAGCTGATCACATAAATACCGTACCAGTACCAAGCTGATCACATAAATACCGTACCAGTACCAATCTCATCACATAAATACCGCACCAGTACCAAGCTGATCACATAAATACCGTACCAGTACCAAGCTGATCACATAAATACCGTACCAGTACCAAGCTGATCACATAAATACCGTACCAGTACCAAGCTCATCACATAAATACCGTACCAGTACCAAGCTCATCACACAAATACCATACCAGTACCAAGCTGATCACATAAATACCGTACCAGTACCAAGCTCATCACATAAATACCGTACCAGTACCAAGCTCATCACACAAATACCGTACCAGTACCAAGCTCATCACACAAATACCGTACCAGTACCAAGCTGATCACATAAATACCGTACCAGTACCAAGCTGATCACATAAATACCGTACCAGTACCAAGCTGATCACATAAATACCGTACCAGTACCAAGCTCATCACATAAATACCGTACCAATACCAAGTTCATCACAAAATACCGTACCAGTACCAAGCTCATCACACAAATACCGTACCAGTACCAAGCTCATCACACAAATACCGTACCAGTACCAAGCTCATCACATAAATACCGTACCAGTACCAAGCTCATCACATAAATACCGTACCAATACCAAGCTCATCACACAAATACCGTACCAGTACCAAGCTCATCACACAAATACCGTACCAGTACCAAGCTCATCACATAAATACCGTACCAGTACCAAGCTCATCACATAAATACCGTACCAGTACCAAGCTCATCACAAAATACCGTACCAGTACCAAGCTCATCACACAAATACCGTACCAGTACCAAGCTCATCACATAAATACCGTACCAGTACCAAGCTCATCACATAAATACGTACCAGTACCAAGCTCATCACATAAATACCGTACCAATACCAAGCTCATCACATAAATACCGTACCAGTACCAAGCTCATCACACAAATACCGTACCAGTACCAAGCTCATCACAAAATACCGTACCAGTACCCAAGCTCATCACACAAATACCGTACCAGTACCAAGCTCATCACACAAATACCGTACCAGTACCAAGCTCATCACACTAAATACCGTACCAGTACCAAGCTCATCACATAAATACCGTACCAGTACCAAGCTCATCACATAAATACTGCACCAGTACCAAGCTCATCACATAAATACCGTACCATACCAAGCTCATCACAAATACCATACCAGTACCAACTCATCACATAAATACCGTACCAATACCAAGCTCATCACATAAATACCGTACCAGTACCAAGCTCATCACACAAATACCGTACCAGTACCAGCTCATCACATAAATACCGTACCAGTACCAAGCTCATCACAAAATACGCTACCAGTACCAAGCTCATCACATAAATACCGTACCAGTACCAAGCTCATCACATAAATACCGCACCAGTACCAAGCTCATCACATAAATACCGTACCAGTACCAAGCTCATCACATAAATACCGTACCAGTACCAAGCTCATCACATAAATACCGTACCAGTACCAAGCTCATCACATAAATACCGTACCAGTACCAAGCTCATCACACAAATACCGTACCAGTACCAAGCTCATCACATAAATACCGTACAGTACCAAGCTCATCACATAAATACCGTACCAGTACCAAGACTGATCACATAAATACCGTACCAGTACCAAGCTCATCACATAAATACCGTACCAGTACCAAGCTCATCACATAAATACCGTACCAGTACCAAGCTCATCACAAAATACCGTACCAGTACCAAGCTCATCACATAAATACCGTACCAGTGCCCAGTCATCACAAAAATACCGTACCAGTACCAAGCTCATCACATAAATACCGTACAGTACCAAGCTCATCACATAAATACCGTACCAGTACCAAGCTCATCACAAATACCGTACCAGTACCAAGCATCATCACATAAATACCGTACCAGTACCAAGCTCATCACATAAATACCGTACCAGTACCAAGCTCATCACACAAATACCGTACCAGTACCAAGCTCATCACATAAATACCGTACCAGTACCAAGCTCATCACAAAATACCGTACCAGTACCAAGCTCATCACAAAATACCGTACCAGTACCAAGCTCATCACATAAATACCGTACCAGTACCAAGCTCATCACATAAATACCGTACCAGTACCAAGCTCGTCACACAATACCGTACCAGTACCAAGCTCATCACATAAATACCGTACCAGTACCAAGCTCATCACAAAATACCGTACCAGTACCAAGCTCATCACATAAATACCGTACCAGTACCAAGCTCATCACATAAATACCGTACCAGTACCAAGCTCATCACAAAATACCGTACCAGTACCAAGCTCATCACATAAATACCGTACCAGTACCAAGCTCATCACATAAATACCGTACCAGTACCAAGCTCATACATAAATACCGTACCAGTACCAAGCTCATCACACAAATACCGTACCAGTACCAAGCTCATCACATAAATACCGTACCAGTACCAAGCTCAGTACATAAATACCGTACCAGTACCAAGCTCATCACTAAAATACCGTACCAGTACCAAGCTCATCACATAAATACCGTACCAGTACCAAGCTCATCACACAAATACCGTACCAGTACCAAGCTCATACACAAATACCGTACCAGTACCAAGCTCATCACATAAATACCGTACCAGTACCAAGCTCATCACACAAATACCGTACCAGTACCAAGCTCATCACACAAATACCGTACCAGTACCAAGCTCATCACACAAATACCGTACCAGTACCAAGCTCAGTACATAAATACCGTACCAGTACCAAGCTCATCACACAAATACCGTACCAGTACCAAGCTGATCACATAAATACCGTACCAGTACCAAGCTCAGTACATAAATACCGTACCAGTACCAAGCTCATCACACAAATACCGTACCAGTACCAAGCTCATCACATAAATACCGTACCAGTACCAAGCTCATCACACAAATACCGTACCAGTACCAAGCTCAGTACATAAATACCGTACCAGTACCAAGCTCATCACACAAATACCATACCAGTACCAAGCTGATCACATAAATACCGTACCAGTACCAAGCTCAGTACATAAATATCGTACCAGTACCAAGCTCATCACACAAATACCGTACCAGTACCAAGCTCATCACACAAATACCGTACCAGTACCAAGTCATCACAAATACCGTACCAGTACCAAGCTCGGTACATGAATATGTGCTATAACCAAGTCCTGTATACAATAACGGTGACAGTACCAAGTGAGTGGGGAGGCATTACCAGGAGCGGTGAGGTGCTTGTCGGGACTTCCTGAGTTAGGAGAATATGGTAGCGGCATAGTAATGACATGGCGATGACAGAATCAGTAAAGCCCAGGAGGTGTTTGATAGAATACCCATGTTACCCAGCCTGATTAGTAACTATAAAGGCGCCAGCTAAAGGGAAGCAGCAGGGATACACTGAGGCTAGCGGTGGTGAAGACCAGCATATTGGGTAACCCTGGGTCCTGAAGTCCTGCTCCTCAGGGCTGTGGAGTCGGAGTCGTGGACTCGGAGTTGGAGCCCATTTTGGTGGAGTTGGTGTCATGGGAATTGAAGAGTCGGAGGTTTGGCTTACCAATTCAACAGCCCTGAGCGGTCCTGAAGTGGAAGGTGATGACCACTCTATGGATGATGAACAATCCTGGAGTGGAGGGTGGTGATTGCTCTATGAATGATGAGCAATCCTGGAGTGGAAGGTGGTGACCGCTCTATGGATGATGAACAATCCTGGAGTGGAGGGTGGTGACCACTCTATGGAAGATGAACAATCCTGGAGTGGAGGGTGGTGACCACTCTATGGATGATGAACAATCCTGGAGTGGAGGGTGGTGACCGCTCTATGAATGATGAGCAATCCTGGAGTGGAAGGTGATGACCGCTCTATGGATGATGAACAATCCTGGAGTGGAGGGTGGTGACCACTCTATGGATGATGTGCAATCCTAGAGTGGAGGATGGTGATCGCCCTATGGATGATGAACAATCCTGGAGTGGAGGGTGGTGATCGCTCTATTAATGGGGCAATCTTGGGGTGGAGGGTAATGACTGCTCTGTGGTTCATATATTGGTACTGTCACATGGTAATGATGGTCCTGGGGTGGAGTGAGGTGACCACTCTATGGATGATAAGCGATCCTGTGGTGGAGAGTGGCATCCGCTCTATGGATGATGAGCAGTTTTGTGGTGGAGGGTTTTGTCTACTCTATGGCTGATGAGTGGTCCTGGGTTGGAGGGTGGTGACCACGCTAAGCATGATGAGCAGTCATGGGGTGGAGAGCACTATGTGGATGATGAACGGTCCTGGGGTGGAGGGTGGCGCCCCCTCTATGGATGATAAGCGGTTCTTGGATGGAGAGTAGCGACTGCTCTGTGGCTCCGGTGTCATTACGGTCACATTATGACTGGTCCTGGGATGGAGGTTGGTGACTGCTCAGGGGCTGAGAAGTTTCTTCTTAGATGGTGCTTCAAGTCTTAATCTTCTCAATTATTTCAGGACTCGTGGACCGTGGACATCGCTTTTGTGGTTGAGAACCAAGAAGAAGATGAAGTCCACATCAAGGCCCTATCACAAGCAGTGTGTGTCCCTCAACGACGACGTTTCACTCTGGTGTCATGGGACAAAGTTCTACAGCAGGTACTGTATATATTACTGGTCCAGATGCCACCCCATTATCCCTTCACCTTTATACCACACCTAGGCTGTACACACCCCACTTTACAGCACCTAGGCTGTACTCACCCCACTCTACAGCACCTAGGCTGTACACACCCCACTATACAGCACCTTGGCTGTACGCACCCCATTATACCACACCTAGGCTGTACATACCCCACTATACCACACCTAGGCTGTACACACCTCATTATACAACACCTAGGCTTTACACACCCCACTATACCACACCTAGGCTGTACACACCCATTATACCACACCTAGGCTGTACACACCCCACTATACCACACCTAGGCTGTACACACCCCACTATCCAGCACCTAGGCTGTATACACCCCACTCTACAGCACCTAGGCTGTACACACCCCACTCTACAGCACCTATTCTGTACACACCCCACTATACAGCACCTTGGCTGTACACACCCCATTATACCACATCTAGGCTGTACACACCCCGTTATAACACACCTAGGCTGTACACACCCCACTGTACAGCACCTAGGCTGTACAAACCCCACTATACCACACCTAGGCTGTACACACCCCATTATACCACATCTAGGCTGTACACACCTCATTATACCACACCTAGGCTTTACACACCCCACTATACCACACCTAGGCTATACACACCCCACTATACCACAACTATACAGCACCTTGGCTGTACACACCCCATTATACCACACCTAGGCTGTACACACCCCATTATTACACACCTAGGCTGTACACACCCCACTGTACAGCACCTAGGCTGTACATACCCCACTATACCACACCTAGGCTGTACACACCCCATTATACCACATCTAGGCTGTACACACCTCATTATACCACACCTAGGTTTTACACACCCCACTATACCACACCTAGGCTATACACACCCCACTATACCACAACTAGGCTGTACACACCCCACTATACAGCACCTAGGCTGTACACACCCCACTATACCACATCTAGGCTGTACACACCTCATTATACCACACCTAGGTTTTACACACCCCACTATACCACACCTAGGCTATACACACCCCACTATACCACAACTAGGCTGTACACACCCCACTATACCACACCTAGGCTGTACACACCCCATTATACCACACCTAGGCTGTACACACCCCATTATACCACACCTACAGTGGGTATGGAAAGTATTCAGACCTCTTTAAAGTTTTCACTCTTTGTTTCATTGCAGCCATTTGGTAAATTCAATAAAGTTCATTTTTTCCCCATTAATGTGCACTCTGCCCATCTTTACTGAAAAAAACAGAAATGTAGAAATTTTTGCAAATTTATTAAGAAAGAAAAACTGAAATATCCCATGGTCATAAGTATTCAGACCCTTTGCTCAGACACTCATATCTACGTCACATGCTGTCCATTTCCTTGTGATCCTCCTTGAGATGGTTCTACTCCTTCATTGGAGTCCAGCTGTGTGTAATTAAACTGATAGGACTTGATTTGTAAAGGCGACACCTGTCTATATAAGACCTCACAGCTCACAGTGCATGTCACACCAAATGAGAATCATGAGGCCAAAGGAACTGGCCAAGGAGCTCAGAGACAGAATTGTGGCAAGGCGCAGATCTGGCCAAGGTTACAAAAGAATTTCTGCAGTACTCAAGGTTCCTAAGAGCACAGTGGCCTCCATAATCCTTAAATGGAAGAAGTTTGGGACCACCAGAAGTCTTCCTAGACCCGGCCGTCCAGCCAAACTGAGCAATCGTGGGAGAAGAGCCTTGGTGAGAGAGGTAAAGAAGAACCCAAGATCACTGTGGCTGAGCTCCACAGATGCAGTAGGGAGATGGGAGAAAGTTCCACAAAGTCACCTATCACTGCAGCCTCCACCAGTCGGGTCTTTATGGCAGAGTGGCCCGTCCAAAGCCTCTCCTCAGTGCCAGACATATGAAAGCCGCATAGAGTTTACTAAACACATGAAGGACTCCCAGACTATGAGAAATAAGATTCTCTGGTCTGATGAGATGAAGATAGAACTTTTTGGTGATAATTCTAAGGGTATGTGTGGAGAAAACCAGGCACTGCTCATCACCTGCCCAACACAATCCCCACAGTGAAACATGGTGGAGGCAGCATCATGCTATGGGGGTGTTTTTCAGCTGCAGGGACAGGATGACTGGTTGCAATTGAAGGAAACATGAATGCGGCCAAGTACAGAGATATCCTGGATGAAAACCTCTTCCAGAGTGCTCTGGACCTCAGACTTGGCTGAAGGTTCACCTTCCAACAATACAATGACCCCAAGCACACAGCTAAAATAACAAAGGAGCGGCTTCAGAACAACTCTGTGACCATTCCTGACTGACCCAGCCAGAGCCCGGACCTAAACCCAACAGCATCTCTGGAGAGACCTGAAAATGGCTGTCCATCAACGTTCACCATCCAACCTGACGGAACTGGAGAGGATCTGCCAGGAAGAATGGCAGAGGATCCCCAAATCTAGGGGTGAAAAACTTGTTACATCATTCCCAAGAAGACTCATGGCTGTACTAGCTCAAAAGGTGCTTCTACTCAATACTGAGCAAAGGGGCTGAATACTTATGGCCATGGGAGATTTCAGGTTTTCTTTTTTAATAAATTTGCAAACATTTCTACATTTCTGTTTTTTTTCAGTAAAGATGGGGAGCAGAGTGCACATTAATGAGAAAAATGAACTTTACTGAATTTACCAAATGGCTGCAATGAAACAAAGAGTGAAAAATGTGAAGGGGTCTGAATACTTTCCGAACCCACTGTAGGTTATACACACCCCACTATACCACATCTAGGCTGTACACTCCCCACTATACCACACCTAGGCTGTAGACACCCCACTATACCACACCTAGGCTATACACACCCCACTATACCACACCTAGGCTGTACACACCCCACTATACCACATCTAGGCTGTACACACCCCACCATACCACACCTAGGCTGTACACATCCCACTATACCACACCTAGGCTATACACACCCCACTATACCACACCTAGGTTGTACACATCCCAATATACCACATCTACGCTGTACACACCCCACTATACCACATCTAGGCTATACACACCCCACTATACCACATCTAGGCTATACACACCCCACTATACCACACCTAGGCTATACACACCCCGCTATACCACACCTAGGCTGTACACACCCCACTATACCACATCTAGGCTATACACACCTCATTATACCACATCTAGGCTATACACACCTCATTATACCACACGTAGGCTCAGGGCGGACACTGACAGCTTGGGCCTCTGTGCAAGAAATGTGTCTGGGCCCCCTCCTTTTATGACGACAAGCTACACATATACATATATAACATATACATATATACACATATACACATATACACAAATACATATATACACATATACATATACACATATACATACATACACATATACAATATATATACATATACATATATACACATATACATATATACACATATACATATATACACATATACATATATACACATATACACAATACAATATACACATATACATATACACATATACATACATACACATATACATATATATACATATACATATACATATATACACATATACATATATACACATATACATATATACACATATACATATACACATATACATATATACACATATACAGTGCCTACAAGTAGTATTCAACCCCTGTAGATTTAGCTGGTTGACACATGAGGAATTAACTTGGCATTGTGACATTTGTACTGTAGATCAGCCTGGAAGTGGGAAATGCACTGCAGCAAAAATTTTTGTTTTAATTTTTTTTTTTTTTTTTTTTTTTAAAAACGTTAAAAGTTAATTCAGAGTGTCATTTATTATTCAACCCCTCAAACCACAAGAATTCTGTTTGGTCCCCCTAAAGTATTAAGAAGTAGTTCAGGCACCAAGAATAATGAGCTTCACATGTGTGGATTAATGATCTCTTTTGCCAGCCTTTTCTGACTATTTAAGATCCTCCCCAAACTTGTGAACAGCACTCATACATGGTCAACATGGGAAAGACAAAGGAGCATTCCAAGGCCATCAGAGACAAGATCGTGGAGGGTCACAAGTCTGGCAAGGGGTACAAAACCCTTTCCAAGGAGTTGGCCCTACGTGTCTCCACTGTTGGGAGCATCATCCGTAAGTGGAAGGCTTATGGAACTACTGTTAGCCTTCCACGGCCTGGACAGCCTTTGAAAGTTTCCTCCCGTGCCGAGGCCAGGCTTGTCCGAAGAGTCAAGGCTAACCCAAGGACAACAAGGAAGGAGCTCCGGGAAGATCTCATGGCAGTGGGGACATTGGTTTCAGTCAATACCATAAGTAACGTACTCCACCGCAATGGTCTCCGTTCCAGACAAGCCCGTAAGGTACCTTTACTTTCAAAGCGTCATGTCAAGGCTCGTCTACAGTTTGCTCATGATCACTTGGAGGACTCTGAGACAGACTGGTTCAAGGTTCTATGGTCTGATGAGACCAAGATCGAGATCTTTGGTGCCAACCACACACGTGACGTTTGGAGACTGAATGGCACTGCATACGACCCCAAGAATACCATCCCTACAGTCAAGCATGGTGGTGGCAGCATCATGCTGTGGGGCTGTTTCTCAGCCAAGGGGCCTGGCCATCTGGTCCGCATCCATGGGAGAATGGATAGCACGGCCTACCTGGAGATTTTGGCCAAGAACCTCCGCTCCTCCATCAAGGATCTTAAGATGGGTCGTAATTTCATCTTCCAACAAGACAACGACCCAAAGCACACAGCCAAGAAAACCAAGGCCTGGTTCAAGAGGGAAAAAGTCAAGGTGTTAGAGTGGCCTAGTCAGTCTCCTGACCTTAACCCAATTGAAAACTTGTGGAAGGAGCTCAAGATTAAAGTCCACATGAGACACCCAAAGAACCTAGATAACTTGGAGAAGATCTGCATGGAGGAGTGGGCCAAGGTAACTCCATAGACCTGTGCCGGCCTGATCAGGTCTTATAAAAGACGATTATTAGCTGTAATTGCAAACAAGGGTTATTCCACGAAATATTAAACATAGGGGTTGTATAATAATTGACCCACACTTTTATGTTTAAAATTTCAACTGAGCAACATAATTTTTTGTTTTGTAAGATTTATGCTTCTGTTAATAAATCCTACTCTCGTTTACAGTTTGAAGGCTCTAACTTATTTGCATCTTATCAAACCAGCTAAATCTGCAGGGGGTTGAATACTACTTGTAGGCACTGTACACATATACATATATACACATATACATATATACATATATATACACATATACATATAATATACATATACATATACATATATAACATATACATATACAATATAATATACATATATACACATATACATATATATACATATATACACATATACATATATACAATATACATAAAATACATATATACACATATACATATATACATATATACACATATATACATATATATACACATATACATATATACACATATACATATATACACATATACATATATACACATATACATATATATATATATACAATATACATATATACACATATACATATATACACATATACATATATACACATATACATATATACACATATACATATATACATATATATAGCTACACATTATGTGGAATAAGGGTCCTATGGACTCTAAAAATAGAAAAGGTTCAGTGCTATAGAGGAAAAATAGAAATCACAATGGATATTTTCTCAGCTTTTATTATCAGGGTATAAGGGTTCACACACCGCAATGGACAAAAGATTCACAGAGATACTTCAACGTTTCGCTTTGGCCTTTGTCAAGCGTATACTCTAAAAGAAATAACAATTTAACAATATTGAGAACCTGGCTGCTCAATAATAAAAAAGAAAAAAAAACATATAGCGATCAAATGAATTACTGTGCTTAAGCAGAGAAAAGCATTCGCTTAACAAATAATATGTAAGGCATAAAAAAGCTCAAACAAAACATTTATTAATATACTATATTATATATATGTATATATGCATGAAGCGTGTGAGGGAACTCCTCAATAGACCTATTGGCCCATAAGGTTATATACAAAGCTTTATCATGATAATACAGGTCAAAATAATAGCATATCACAGCGTTATGCAGGCCTGAATATGAGATAATAGGAGCTATGAAACATGAAAAGTGCGTGCCCATATGGGAGTATAAAATGCCCAGAGACACCGATTGAGAGAGTCAGGAGGAGATCGCAATAATAGCCACACACCCATACATGTATGTATATTACATAGTCTCCTTTATTATGTGTGCGTAATGCCGTCCCTTATTACACAGTGCCCTCTCTTGGGAAAGCTTCCTTTCTAATGGAGGAGCTGTTGGACTGGTCGTCTGGTCACCGGCTCCTCCATCAGCAGCCATTTTATATCTAACAAGAGAGGGGACTATGTAATAATAAGAGACAGCACTATACATAACAGCAGAGGAAGCTTTATAATAAGGGACAGCATCTTATATTACTAGAGAGGATGGTTCGTAATAAGGGACAGTGTTATACATAACAAAAGAGGAAACTAAGTAACTAAGAATGGTGTTATACATAATAAGTAAGTACACTATATACTAAGGGACAGTGTTATACATAACAAAAGAGGAAACTAAGTAACTAGAATGGGTTTACATAATGTAGTACTTTTACAGGCGTGTTTTACATAATAAGTAAGTACACTATATACTAAGGGACTGTGTTATATATATACTATATATAGGGACATGATACATAAAGAGGAACTAGTATAGAATGGTGTTACTAATAAGTATACCTATATACTAAGGGACTGTGTTTTACATAATAAGTAAGTACACTATATACTAAGGACTGTGTACTAATAGTAGATATATACTAGGACATGTTATACAACAAAAGAGGAAACTAAGTAACTAAGAATGGTGTTATACATAATAAGTAAGTACACTATATACTAAGGGACTGTGTTATACATAATAAGTAAGTACACTATATACTAAGGGACTGTGTTATACATAATAAGTAAGTACACTATATACTAAGGGACTGTGTTACATAATAGTAACTTAACTAGGATGTGTTACTTAATGGTGATATAGCATCTTACTCCACCTCCCCCTGTTCCTAAATCCATTACAGTTATATGAAAAAGTTTGGGCACCCCTATTAATCTTAAGCTTAATGTTTTATAAAAATTGGTGTTTTTTGCAACAGCTATTTCAGTTTGATATATCTAATAACTATTGGACACAGTAATGTTTCTGCCTTGAAATGAGGTTTATTGTACTAACAGAAAATGTGCAATCTGCATTCAAACAAAATTTGACAGGTGCATAAGTATGGGCACCTCACCAGAAAAGTGACATTAATATTTAGTAGATCCACCTTTTGCTCCTCTAGTCGCTTCCTGTAGCTTTTAATGAGTTCCTGGATCCTGGATGAAGGGATTTTTGACCATTCCTCTTTACAAAACAATTCCAGTTCAGTTCAGTTTGATGGTGGCCGAGCATGGACAGCCCTCTTCAATGATCCCACAGATGATCAATGATATTCAGGTCTGGGGACTGGGATGGCCATTCCAGAACATTGTCATTGTCCCTCTGCATGAATGCCTGAGTAGATTTGGAGCGATGTTTTGGATCATTGTCTTGCTGAAAGATCCATCCCCTGCGTAACTTCAACTTTGTCACTGATTCTTGAACATTATTGTCAAGAATCTGCTGATACTGAGTGGAATCCATGCGTCCCTCAACTCTATCAAGATTCCCGGTGCCGGCATTGGCCACACAGCCCCAAAGCATGATGGAACCTCCACCACATTTTACTGTGGGTAGCAAGTGTTTTTCTTGGAGTGCTGTGTTTTTTTGACGCCATGCATAACGCCTTTTTGTATGACCAAACAACTCAATCTTGGTTTCATCAGTCCACAGGACCTTCTTCCAAAAAGAAATTGGCTTCTCCAAATGTGCTTTTGCATCCCTCAGCCGACTCTGCTTGTGGCGTGCTTGCAGAAACGGCTTCTTTCACATCACTCTCCATACAGCTTCTCCTTGTGCAAAGTGCGTTGTATAGTTGACCGATGCACAGTGACACCATCTGCAGCAAGTTGATGCTGCAGCTCTCTGGAGGTGGTCTGAGGATTGACCTTCACTGATCTCACCATTATTCTTCTCTGCCTTTCTGATGTTTTTCTTGGCCTGCCACTTCTGGCCTTAACAAGAACTGTCCCTGTGTTCTTCCATTTCCTTACTATGTTCCTCACAGTGGAAACTGACAGGTTAAATCTCTGAGACAGCTTTTTGTATCCTTCCCCTGAACAACTATGTTGAATAATCTTTGTTTTCAGATCATTTGACAGTTGTTTTGAGGAGCCCATGATGCCACTCTTCAGAGGAGATTCAAACAGGAGAACAACTTGCAAGTGGCCACTTTCAGTAGCTTTTCTCATGATTGCATACACCTGGCTATGAAGTTCAAAGCTCAATGAGGTTACAAAACCAAAAAAAGTGCTTTAGTAAGTCAGTAAAAAGTAGGTATGAGTATTTAAAACAAGAAAATGATAAGGGTGCCCATACTTATGCACCTGTCAAATTTTGTTTGAATGCAGATTGCACATGTTCTGCTAGTAAAATAAACCTCATTTCAAGGCAGAAACATTACTGTGTCCAATAGTTATTAGATATATCAAACTGAAATAACTGCTGCAAAAACATCAATTTTTATCAAACATTAAGCTTAAGATTAATAGGGGTGCCCAAACTTTTTCATATAACTGTATAAATCCCCCTTCCTCCTATCCCAATCCCCCACACCCCTCATTGTCCGCCTCCCCTGCATCCCATTATTGTCCTCTCACCCACCACCATCTTTGCCCTCTTCACCACCTCCATCATTGCTTTCTCCTCCACCACCCCGTCATTGCCCATTCCACCACCTCCATCATTGCCTTCTCCCCATCATTGCCCATTCCACCACCTCCATTTCCTCCTCCCCCACCACCCCTATCATTGCCCTTTCCACCATCATTGTCCTTTCTACTACCACCATCATTGCTTTATCCTCCTGCACCCCCATCATTGCCCATTCCACCATCTCCATCATTTCCTCCCCACCACACCATCATTGTCCTTTCCACCATCATCATTGTCCTTTCCACCACCATTGCCTTTTCCAAAACCACCATCGCCTTTTCCCCACCACCCCCATCATTGCCCATTCCACCACCTCCATCATTTTTCTCCCCCACCAACCCCATCATTGCCCATTCCACCACCTCAATCATTGCTTTCTCCCCAAACCACCATCATTGCTTTCTCCCCCACCACCTCCATCATTGCCCTCTCCATCACCCCCATCATTACCTTCTCCCACCACCCCTATCATTGCCCTTCCACCACCTCCATCATTGCCTTCTCCCCCCACCACCTACATAATTGCCTCCTTCCCCACCACCCCATCATTGTCCTTTCCACTTCCACCGTCACTGCCTTCTCCCCACCACCCCTATCATTGCCCATTCCACCACCTCCATCATTTCCTCCTCCCCATGACCCCATCATTGTCCTTTCCACTGCCATCAATTGCCCTTCCACCACCTCCATCATTGCCTTCTCCCCCCACCACCTACATCATTGCCTCCTTCCCCACCACCCCATCATTGTCCTTTCCACTTCCACCATCACTGCCTTCTCCCCACCACCCCTATCATTGCCCATTCCACCACCTCCATCATTTCCTCCTCCCCATGACCCCATCATTGTCCTTTCCACTGCCATCATTGCCTTCTCCCCATCACCCCATCATTGCCCATTCCACCACCTCCATCATTTCCTCCTCCCCCACCATCCCCATCATTGCCCTTTCCACCACCACCACCATTGTCCTTTCCACCACCACCTTCATTGCCTTTTTCCCCACCACCCCATCATTGCTCATTCCACCACCTCCATCATTTCCTCCTCCCAACCACCCCCATTATTGCCCTTTCGACCACCATCATTGGCCTTTCCACTACTTCCATCAATGCTTTCTCCCCAACAACCCCATCATTGCCCTCTCATCCACCTACACACAACACAAACAGACACACACAGCACCATTCACCTCTCTGCACATTCCCCCGCAGTGCTATGCTACACCCACACACCCACACCAGACAGCACCTCTCACCTCTCCGCACGCTCTCCCGCAGCATCACCGCCTCTGGCAGCTTCCTCTCTCTGGCACAGCCGTCAGCCGAGCGCTGAATGATGATGTCATCCAGCCGTGCCGCTGACTGCTGTGTGATACTGGAAGTGCAGGCAGGAAGCAGGATGGATCGCTGCAGCTCCGCTCTGCTGCCATTTTCTCTTGCAGTCAGCGGAGCTGCAGGGATCGCTCCATGCCCGTCACACATGAGGGCAATCTGGCCAGGGCCCCTCCGGAGACTCAGAGCCGCATAAACAGGCCAGATTGCCCTCATTATTAGCCGCCCTGCAGGGCCCCGTCCACCTCGAGGGGCCTGTGCAGGATCGTCCATCGGCCTGCACATGGGGCAATTGTGCCGCCCCTGCCAGGCTATCCACACCCAGTAAACAGCACTAGGTTCTATATTTACCGTTACCTGATCAGGTGTTACCCCCGTCTACTCACCCTGAATCTAGTGTATACGCCCTGTTATACTCCCCCCTGCTCTAGTGTATACATCACACCCATTATACCACATCTAGGTGTATACACACCTGTTATATACCCCGTTATACCGATCTAGGTTGTATACACCCCTGTTATACTCACCCCGTTTTACCACATCTAGGATGTATACACCCCTGTTATACTCACCCCACTATACTGCATCTAGGCTGTATACACCCCTGTTATACTCACCCCGTTATACCACATCTAGGATGTATACACCCCTGTTATACTCACCCCGTTATACCGCATCTAGGCTATATACACCCCTTTTTACTCACCCCTTAACCACATCTAGGTTATACACCCCTGTTATACTGCATCTAGGCTGTATACACCCCTGTTATACTCACCCCGTTATACCACATCTAGGATGTATACACCCCTGTTATACTCACCCCGTTATACCGCATCTAGGCTATATACACCCCTGTTGTACTCACCCCATTATACCGCATCTAGGCTGTATACACCCCTGTAATGCACTGTTCCAAATTATTAGGCCCAGTAGGATTTCTGAACATCTGATCTGTTGTAAAGAACTGAAAATGCTCATTTGTGGAATTTGCAGCATTAGGAGGTCACATTCACTGAACAAAAAAGCTATTTAACTCCAGAACATCCTAACAGGTCAAGTTACAGGTAACATAGGACCCTTCTGTGATGTCACCTTCACAATTCTTCATCCATTGACCTTGTGAGTTTTTGGAGAGTTTCTTCTTGTATTTCTTTGCCTCCCAGACTGCGGTTTTGATGTGATCGGCCTCCCACCCTCATAGATCTTTTGCTTGATGATACTCCAGAGGTTCTCTATAGGGTTGAGGTCAGGGGAGTTTATCTCCTATGCCCATAGCAGCCAATGACTCAGGTCTTCTTTGCAGCATGAGATGGGGCATTGTCAGCATGAAGATGATTTTGCTCCTGAGTTTCTGCTTTTTATACCATGGAAGAAAGTTGTCAGTCAGAAACTCTATATACTTTGCAGAGGACATTTTCACACCTTCAGAACCTTAAAGGGCCCTACCAGCTGTTTCCCCATGATTCCGGCCCAAATCATGACTCCTCCACCTCCTTCGTAACGTCGCAGCCTTGTGGGACATGGTGGCCATCCACCAACCATCCACAACTCCATCCATCTGGACCATCCAGGGTTGCTCAACACTCATCAGTAAACAAGACTGTTTGAAAATTAGTCTTATGTATGTCTGGGCCCATGCAACCGTTTCTGCTTGTGAGCACTGTTTAGTGGGGCCGAATAGTAGGATTTATGCACCACAGCAAGCCTTAGAAGGATCCTACACCTTGAGGTTCGAGGGGCTCCAGAGGCACCAGCAGCTTCAAATATCTGTTTGCTGGCTTGTAATGGCTTTTAGCAGCTGCTCTCTTAATCCGATGAACTTGCCTGGCAGAAACCTTCCTCATTCTGCCTTTATCAGCACGAACACGTCTGTGCTCAGAATCAGCCACAAATCTCTTAACAGTACGATGATCAAGCTTAAGTTTTCGGGAAATATCTAATGTTTTCATCCCTTGACCAAGGCATTGCACTATTTGATGCTTTTCAGCAGCAGAGAGATCCTTTTTCTTTCCCATATTACTTGAAAACTCTGGCCTGCTTAATAGTGTGGAACATGCAGTTTTCCTTTTATTGGCTCACATGGAAACTAGTTATCACAGGTATCTGAGATTGATTTCAGTGATCCAAGAACCCGGAGACACAATACCATCAATGGGTTTCATTTACAAAAAAAACCAAAAAATGCTATGACAATAAAACCAATTTGCATAATAATTTGGAACATAGTGTACGCCCCTGTTATACTCACCCCATTATACTGCATCTAGGATGTATACACCCTGTTATACTCACCCCGTTATACTGCATCTAGGTTATATACACCCCTGTTATACGCATCTAGGTTATATACACCCTGTTATACCGCATCTAGGTTATATACACCCCTGTTATACCGCATCTAGGTTATATACACCCCTGTTATACCGCATCTAGGTTATATACACCCCTGGTATACTCACCCTGTTATACTGCATCTAGGTTATATACACCCCTGTTATACTGCATCTAGGTTATATACACCCCTGTTATACCGCATCTAGGTTATATACACCCCTGTTATACCGCATCTAGGTTATATACACCCCTGTTATACCGCATCTAGGTTATATACACCCCTGTTATACTCCCCCGTTATACTGCATCTAGGTTATATACACCCCTGTTATACTGCATCTAGGTTATATACACCCTGTTATACTGCATCTAGGTTATATACACCCCTGTTATACTCACCCGTTATACTGCATCTAGGTTATATACACCCCTTTATACTGCATCTAGGTTATATACACCCCTGTTATACTCACCCCGTTATACTGCATCTAGGTTATATACACCCCTGTTATACCGCATCTAGGTTATATACACCCCTGTTATACCGCATCTAGGTTATATACACCCCTGTTATACCGCATCTAGGTTATATACACCCCTGTTATACTTCGTTATACCCCGTTATACTGCATCTAGGTTATATACACCCTGTTTACTGCATCTAGGTTATATAACCGCCTAGTTTATACTCGCATCTAGGTTATATACACCCTGTTATACTCACCCCGTTATACTGCATCTAGGTTATTACACCCCTGTTATACTGCATCTAGGTTATATACACCCCTGTTATACTGCATCTAGGTTATATACACCCCTGTTATACTCACCCGTTATACTGCATCTAGGTTATATACACCCCTGTTATACTGCATCTAGGTTATATACACCCTGTTATACTCACCCCGTTATACTGCATCTAGGTTATATACACCCTGTTATACCGCATCTAGGTGATATACACCCTGTTATACTCACCCTATTAGATACATAATAGATATTTTTTGTTTATTTTCCCCTTTTCTTATAGGTTCATGAACTTGGAAACACAAAACTCAAGAAAACGAAAGACGTTCCTCAGTATTACGAGGTGAGGATTCGCGGTTTTCTTTTTCCCGCCTGATATCCCAGCGTTTTCTAGATCGGCCATCATCAGGAATATCCGGATCTCCCGTACGAGCCATAAAACACCGGCTGTTTACCCCGACACTTACCACCCTTTTATTACCGCCCCGCAGACCCGGGCGCCCAGTTGCTTGGTCCTAGAGTCTTGTGTTGCTTTTTCGCCCGGAGATGCCCCATAAAGTTTTAATGCATCTCAGTTTTAAGTTGATGTAAACTGTGCTGCGGTCACGAGGGGGAAACGCCGAGCGGCCATCACTGCGCTCTCTACGGACTCATTTAACACATACTCTATTGTTAACTTTATTGGCTTAACCCTCGCCTGCCGGGCACGTTTCCCGGAGACATTCATATAACGCACATTAACAAGTTATTTACGAGGTAAGGAATTAGAAAAAAACCGCGGTGCGTACACGGCGCTGCCTTCAGGCAGGGGATGTAATTGGCGCAGCCGTCTCCTCCAGCAAAGGTCTGCACATTCTCTGGATCTAATTACCTGAGACCCTCGATGTACAGAGGCAGCTGCCAGACACGAGACAGGCAAAGGAGAAGATGAAGCGTTATAAGAAGCTGTGTACGCCAGGAATTGAGAAGATAGCCGATAACATGAGGGGCGGTCTGGACCCCCTATGTTAGGTACAACTGAGGACCACCATAATAACTAGCACTGCTATTACCTTGCATGTAATGCCTCATCCCTCCTGTAGGGGGCATAGTCTGCCCCTTCTCACAAGGATTACTACTATTTAGGAGGAGCAGGTGGCACCTGGTAGTCACAGCCGGATCTGCATAATTAAAATTCAGGGTGCAAACATTGAGGAGGCATTAAATGGGTGCTCCATGGTAGGTAATCGCTTCTTGTTAGATAGGTCTCCAGCCTTCAGCTGCAATCTGTGGGGAAACTTAGCTGTAAAGGCCCTAATTCCCCACAGCTCCCCCACAGGGTAAATGAGGAATTACACAACAATGGGAGGTTTGTGCCATACGGGTCCTCCACCAAGTGAGGCTCTTTATATCCGCTTCCTGTTATGGCCCAGACATGAGGATCGTCAAAAGAGGACCTCCTGCATCCTGACAGGGGGAGATAGAAAGGTGATATTGTGGGAATGAAGCAGAGACTGTAAATGATATCTGTTCTTATAAATACTGGTAAACTCTATTAATCTGATGGACGGCAACCAAGGTGGAGGGTTGTAACGCGCCTCTCTTCGAAGAATTGTCCCCTCTATGCCACAGTCAGTTTGGTATGTACTACATTGTAGTGTGGAGTTTAAGGAATCTCCCCTTACTTATCTTTAACCTTCGGCAAGAAGGATTGGGCTTTCCCTGTCTGCTTCCTAAACGACAATCATTAGAGTAGTCATCAACTGGTAGTGGAAACATTGTCACTTCCTCTACAGAGTTAAAAGCAGGATGCAGTGGATTGAAGATAAGGTGAACTGATGAGATATAAACAAAACATGGGTGAGTAGTCTACTACCGGTAGGCTGTTATGGAGTCTGCCCCTGCCAACAACATGCAAGAGTGGAAGCTGCCTTCACATCCAGTCAGCCAAGCAGAAACGGAAAATTAGGGCACAATCCAGCTGTTGCCAGAGCTGGAGCCATTATTGAGGACTTGCCACCGGAGTCGGGTGAAATGAATGACAAGGGTGTGTGGATGGTCACTGTCTAAGGTTTGCCCTATGCTAATAGATATGAGGTTTTTTTTTAACATTTTGGTAAAGGTGTTTGAGAAACTGCTGGATATCAAATAAAACCTTGACCAAGCAAATGTGGATCAACCACTGCTGGAACCAAGTTTAACCTTCAACTAGTGAAGCCAAGGTGGACTTTCCACTGGTGGAGCCAAGTTGGGCTATCCACTGGTGAAGCCAATGTGAACCTTTCAATGATAGATCCATGGTGAACCTTCCATTGATGGAGCCAAGTTGTACCTTCCACTGCTTAAGCCAAGGTGGCTCATATACTGCTAGAGATAAGGTGAAACTTCCACAGGTAAAACCAAAATGGACCTTCCACTGGTGGAACCAAAATGGACCTTCCACTGGCGAAGCCAAAATGAACCTTTCACTGGTGGATCCAAAATGAGCCTTCCACTGGTGAAACCAAGGTGGACCTTTCACTCGTGGAGTCAAGATGTACTTCCACTGGTGAATCCAGGGTGAACCATCCACTGCTAGATTCAAGGTGGGCCACTGGTGGACCCAAATTGGGCCTTCCACTGGGGGAGCCAAGGTGGACCTTCCTCTGGTGGAGGCAAGGTGGGCTTTCCACTGGTGAAGCCAAGGTGGACCTTGCACTGCTGGAGCCAAGGTGTATCATCCACTGCTGGAGCCAAGGTGAAGCTTGTACTGGTGGAGCCAAGGTGGATCTTCCACTGTTAGAGCCAAGGTGTATCTTCCACTAGTAAAGCCAAAGTGGCCCTTCTGGTGGAACCAAGGTGGAACTTGCACTTGTTGAGCCAAGATGTGCATCCACTGATGAAGCCAAGGTGGACCACTCACTGCTGGATTCAAGGTGGGACACTGGTGGAGCCAAAATGAACCTTCCACTGGTTGAGCCAAGGTGGACCCTGCATTGCTGGAACAAATATGGACCCTCCAGTCCTGGAGCCATGGTGGACCTTCCACTGGTGGTGCCAGGGTGGGTCATTTATCACTGAGCTACAGGAGACCAAGATATTTGATGGAACACTAGAAACCTGATAAGTGACAACAAAATGGATGGAATCAACTACAGAAATCATAAAGGAAGCCTACAGACCAAGAGAGAAGATGGGATATTATTGAGGTCCTCCCTGCGTTCTTATCTTGTCATTGGATATGGTGACTATTATAAGTGAGTAGTCCTCTAATCGATGATAAGACACCATCAGACAATATAGATGGATCATGATACCACCCCACAAGAGACTGAAATAATTAGTAAGTGTCATGCTATTACAGTCTTCGGTAAGGAAGAATTCTCAAACTGTCCCTGGAACTGGGTCCTAAACTATCCCTGTCCCAGGGGTACTATTTAAGGTAGAGAGACCTTAGTCTTCGACCTTATTATGCTCCTGTTAAACTTGATCTGTCCCCTCCCCCACTCCATGAGACATGGGACAGAAATGTAAGGTAAATAAGACACAAAGACAAAACAGGGATAACAGAAAGCAACAAACATACAAAACACTCACCAAAGGTAGATGGGTATATAGGGAAGAATAGGAATGTACTAACCAAATGGAAATAGGACAATGAGAAAGCTTACACCCAAAAACAGCACGCAACGATCTCCTTTTCAGCACAGTGTCTCCAAGGAGCTAGCAAGCAAAGCTTTCACTGACAAGACAGAGAAGGTCTGGCCAAGTTTTATAGGGAGAGGAAATGACCAGGTCAGGAACAGCTGAAATGGAGCTTCAAGTTCCTAACCAGCATAGAAAGGGTCGTTAACCTCTTCAGCACCAATGGAAGCAATATCTATTTAATATGTCACACAAACACACAAGCTAAATGGAAGATCTACGATTCACAATATGCAGTTATCCTCTAACCCCTGATCTCCCAGGAGACTGACTGATTGGTGATGGGTGGTTGGACCCATTACTTTACTTCATGATGGACGAAGCTTGGTTAAGAGGTCATGTGGCTTCACACAATACAAGGTACGGGTCAGTGAAGATCCGTAATTCCCTGATGAAACACCACTTCATGATGGACGAAGCTTGGTTTTCAGGTCATGTAGCTTCACAGAACATGAGGTATGGGTCACTGAAGATCCGTAATTGACTGATGAAACACCACTCATGATGGAAGAAGCTTGGTTATCAGGTCATGTAGCTTCACAGAACATGAGGTATGGGTCACTGAAGATCCGTAATTGACTGATGAAACACCACTTCATGATGGACGAAGCTTTGTTGTCAGGTCATGTAGCTTCACCTAACACGAGGTAAGGAGTCACTAAAGATCCGTAATTGACTGATGAAACACCACTTCATGATAGACCGAAGTCGGTGATTGTGGAGGTCATGTAATTATTATCTCCATTGGCTGAAGTCGGTGATTGTGAAGGCCATGTCATTATTATCTCCATTGGCCGAAGTCGGTGATTGTGGAGCCCATTTCATTATTATCTCCATTGGCCGAAGTCGGTGATTGTGGATTCCATGTCATTGTTATCTCCATTGCCTGAAGTCGGTAATTGTGGAGGGCCATGTCATTATTATCTCCATTGCCTGAAGTCGGTGATTATGGAGGCCATGTCATTATTATATGGTGAGGCGGCAGCTCTGTTGGTGGTGAGGCGGCAGCTTCGGTGGTGGCATCTCTGGTGTTGGGGAGGCAGCAGCTCTGGTGTTGGCGAGGCGGCAAGTCTGGTGGTGGCAAGGCAGCAACTCTGGTGGTGGCGAGGCGGCATCTGCGGTGGTGGTGAGGCAGCAGCTCCCATGCTGTTGAGGCAGCAGCTCCGTTGCTGGTGAGGATGCTGAGGATGGGCGATACATGGTAGAAGTTTTGGAGGCGATTGGGTGAGGAACCTATGAGTGTAGAGGAGAGAAGGCGGTCATGGAGGACTGGAGATTGCATGCTGGATGATATCTGGAGATGGTATAAGGTGATAGGTTATGGATGGCTTTGTAAGTCAATGCCAGTAGTTTGTATTGGATACATTGGGAAATTGGGAGCCAATGAAGGGATTAGCAGAGTGGAGCAGTAGCGAGGGAGAGGTGGATTATTCTGGCAGAGTTAGTTGAGGCCTCAGACGATGAGGGCATACACTGTTATTTTAGTAGAGTCAGGTTGAGGAAAGGACTGATTCTAAAATTATTTTTGAGTGGAGGCGACAGGAGGTAGTAAGAGCTTTGATATGTGGTGTGAATGACAGGACAGAGTTAAGGGTTTACTCCGAGCAGCGGACTTCTGGTACAGGGGAAAATGTGATATTATTTATGCTTCGGCTGTAAGTTAATCTGACTCTTTAGTAATTTGGGTCAGGGCAGTTTCGGTGACATGGTGGGGATGGAAGGTGGATTATAGGGTTTTCAAATAGTGAGTTACATAGGAGGACAGTTCAGCATGAACATGCTGTTCGAGGAGTTTGGAGGTGAATGGGACCAGTGATATGGGCGATATCTGGACGTAGAGGTCGGGTCGAGGGAGGTCTTCATCAGGATAGGTGTGATCATGGCATGTTTGAAAGCATAAGGGAAGGTACCAGTGGTTAGTGATAGGTTGAAGAGAAGGGTTAGGGCTGGGATAAGTGAGATGGTGGTGAGTTTGGGGGGAGGTGGGATGGGGTCAAGTACACAGGTTGTAAGGTGCGATTTGGAGAGGAGATGAGTAAGTTCTTCAGTGATGGTGGAAAGTAAAGTTATGGGGGGTAGTGGTCTGTTATACATAGTGATTGTGATGGTTGAGCAGTAAAGGCTTGCCTGGTTTGTTTCCATCTTGTGGTTGAAGTGTATGGCAAGGTCTTTGGAGAGATGAGGAAAGTCGGAGGGGACAATGGAAGGCGGAGCTGGGTGTTAAACTGTTAAATAACTGTTTGGGTTTGTGGGATAAAGAAGATATGAAGCCGTAGGCTCCATCCCTCTCCTTGATCACATCGTCCTTATACAGTCTGAGTTGTGTGCATCGTCCGCTACAACACAAGTGAGGCACTAAGTGCAGACCAAATGTAATAGTGGTCACTGCAGAATGCTGTGGTCACCATGTTGAACACGTGTGCCATGAATTTATAGTAAATCGCCAACATTGTTACCAGCAGAGACAATCACACCATTGCGCTTCCCCTCCATGATTCACCCATCCACTCACCTCTTCTGTGTCTCACAGACATGGTGGTGGTAGCAGAAATCTCACATTATGACTCCTGAGACACCAGTACAGATTTCCGCGGCTTTCATCTCCGGTCCTTGTGCGTTCAATACATACTAGTCTCTTCTTGTTTGCTACCCTCAGTAGGCTTCTTTACAGCAATTCCACCATAAGACCGCTCCTCATGGTCTCCCTTGGACATCTGTTTATGAGCTGTGTCTGCTACTTTTATCTTTGCATGGTTTATGAGGGCTGTTATCTGATCTGCTGTCAGTTTGTAGTTTCTGAGGCTGATAACTCTGATGAACTTATCCTCTGCAGCAGAGGTCATTCTTGGTCTTCCTTTCCTGGGTGCTCATGAGAGCCAGTTTCATCATAGTGATTGATGGCTTTCATACTGCGCTTGAGGACACCTTCAAGGTTCTAGCAATATTCCAGACTAACTCCTCTTCATGCCCTTAATGTTGGACTACAGTAAAGATGTATACCATCTGTTACCATCTTTTCAGTTAGCCATTAAATGGTATCACCACTGAGGACTCTCAACTCTAAAATTTTTAATGTTGGACTGTCGTTCCTCTTCATTAAGTGTTTCCCTACCATACTCCTATATGGACATTGCCGCTGCAATACACCTAATGGAGAAAATACTTTCTGACAGCCGTTGGTGCCACAAATGACCTCCTGACAGGGTAACCTGATTAACAGGTGATGACTGTTAAAGCTGAAGAGAGAAGCACAGGAGGAGTCTGAGGGGTAACAGGGTAACACTTATTCTTTTTCCTTTGCTCCTTATTTCCATATGTGTTCTTTCCTTTGAGGTTTTGCTGCCTTCATTCTGAATCTACAGTCTGCACATTCCAATATTAACAGGAAAAAACAAGATCGATTGATCCTGATGTGTTTCATCGTTTCTGCAGTATTCTGTGGGTACTGTATAGTAATGTTCACTATATGGAACTGTCATGTACGCACTAAATGGCGGTATTAATACATATTTAATTGGATAGCAGTGTAAAGGGGACACATAAGACTAAGCGTTCTTTTTGCCCCGTTTCTAGAACAAGCAGTTCCTGGTGGCGCTTTTCTGTGGTCAGACGGGAAAAGCACTGTGTAATGTTTCTGGGGGATTCTTTCTCTGAAGTGCGGGGGGATTTGAGGACTTTGCATAGTTATCAGCCTCCCTAGTGGAGGCCGGGACTTCACTCCGATTACTGTCACTCTCCTGACCACGACTTGAAAGATCTGAACCACTGTGAAAGCTCCCAGCGACTTGTCACTCAGCAGGTCTGTGGTGAGCGCCCCAGAGCAAGCACGCGCTGAAGTGGACGATTAACGCCGCCATCCCCAGGCTCACTGTTTACACTAACACACAAGTCACATCAGTAATGACCAGAAATGAGCAAAAGTGGAGACGTTATTGCCAAGGACGTGTCGAGTCCTCATGTGATGTCACCGAATGGTCACTGTCCTGTTGGCAGGTCTCAACAGAGAAAAGTAAAGTGACATGCAAGAAAATCTCAGGTATAAAAAAAGATGCAGGATAATCTCAGGTGTAAGAGGAGATACAGGTGCAGGGTAATCCCGGTGTAAGAGGAGATACAGGTGCATGGTAATCTCCGGTGTAAGAGGAGATACAGGTGCAGGGTAATCTCAGGTGATAAGAGGAGATACAGGTGCAGGGTAATCTCAGGGGTAAGAGGAGATACAGGTGCAGGGTAATCTCAGGTGTAAGAGGAGATACAGGTGCAGGGTAATCTCAGGTGTAAGAGGAGATACAGGTGCAGGGTAATCTCCGGTGTAAGAGGAGATACAGGTGCATGGTAATCTCCGTGTAAGAGGAGATACAGGTGCAGGGTAATCTCAGGTGTAAGAGGAGATACAGGTGCAGGGTAATCTCAGGTGTAAGAGAGATACAGGTGCAGGTATCTCAGGTGTAAGAGAGATACAGGTGGGAGGGTAATCTCAGGTGTAAGAGGAGATACAGGTGCAGGTAATCTCCGGTATAAGAGGAGATACCGGTGCAGGGTAATCTCCGGGTAAGAGGAGATACAGGTGCAGGGGAATCTCCGGTGTAAGAGGAGATACAGGGCAGGGTAAATCTCTGGTGTAAGAGGAGATACAGGTACAGGATAATCTCAGGTGTAAGAGGAGCTACAGTGCAGGGTAATTCCGGTGTAAGAGGAGATACAGGGGCAGGGTAATCTCCGGTATAAAGAGGGGATACAGGTGCAGGGTAATCTCCGGTGTAAGGAGAATACAGGTGCAGGATAATCTCAGATGTAAGAGGAGATACAGGTGCAGGATAACTCCGGTGTAAGAGGAGATACAGGTGCAGGGTAATCCCGGTGTAAGAGGGATAACAGGTGCAGGTAATCTCAGGTGTAAGAGGAGATACAGGTGCAGGTAACTCAGGTGTAAGAGGAGATCAGGTTCAGGATAATCTCAGTGTAAAGGAGATACAGGTGCAGGGTAATCTCAGGTGTAAGAGAGATACAGGGCAGGATAATCTCAGGTGTAAGAGGAGATACAGGTGCAGAGTAAAACTCCGGTGTAAGAGGAGATACAGGTGCAGGATAATCTCAGGTGTAAGAGGAATACAGGTGCAGGATATCTCAGGTGTAAGAGGAGGGTACAGGTGCAGGATAATCTCAGGTGTAAGAGTAGATACAGGTGCAGGATAATCTCAGGTGTAAGAGGAGATACAGGTGCAGGGTAATCTCAGGTGTAAGAGGAGATACTGGTGCACTAGTAATCTCCCGGTCTAAGAGGATACGGGTGGGAGAGTAATCTCCGGTGTAAGAGGAGATACGGGTGCAGGGTAATCTCCAGGTGTAAGAGGAGATACAGGTGCAGGATAATCTCAGGTGTAAGAGGAGATACAGTGCAGGGTAATCTCAGTGTAAGAGGAGATACAGGTGCGGGGGAATCTCGGGTTGTAAGAGGAAAAACGGGTTGGGGGGGCTCGGGGGAAAAAAAGGGGGGGAAAAAAGGGGTAGGGAAACCCGGTGTAAGGGGGAAAGCGGGGCAGGGGAATTTTCGGGTGAAAAAGGGGGAAAAAAGGGGCCGGGGGAAAAATTTTAGTTTAAAGAGGCAGGTCATAAAATTTTCCGGGTTTTAAGAGGGGATACGGGGAAATTGAAAAAACCGGGTGAAAGGGAAAACAGGGGCGGGAAAAAATCCGGGGGTTTTAAAAGGAGATCAGGGCGGGGAAAAATTTTAAAGGGGTAAAGGAGATACAGGGCAGGGTAATTTTTGGGGAAAGGGGAAAACCCGGGGTTCGGGGAAACTTGGGTTTAAAAGAAAAAAGGGGCAGGGTAATCTAAAGGGGAAAAAGGGAAAAAAAGGGCAGGTAATTTCAAAAGAAAAGGGGATGCAGGTGAAAGATAATCCAGGTTAAAAGGAGATACAAAAAAATCCAGGTGAAAAATTTAAAAAGGTGCGGAAAAACTCGGGTAAAAAAACAATACACTGCATTGAAAAACTCAGGGGGGAAGGGAGAAGGGGTGCAGAAATTTTTTTTCAGGGGTAAGAAAATACAGGTCCCGGGAAACTAGATTAAAAAAGGGGAAAAAACGGGGGGCGGGAAAACTAGGGTAAGAGGACAAACAGAAAATCTCGGGAAAAAATTACAGGTGCGGGGAAATCCGGGGGGTAAGAACGCCCCCGGGCATTGAAACCCAAAAAGGGGTTTTGAGGAATCAAAACCGATATTTCAGGTGTAAGATAATCCCCGGTTTTCGGGGTAATCCCAGATGTAAGAGGAATACAGGGGCGGATAATTTTAGGTTTTAAGGGGGAAAACAGAAAATCTCGGGTTAAAAAATTTTCAGGGGCAGGATAATCTCAGGTGAAAAACAAACGGGCAAAAAAACCCGGGTGAAAAGGGGGAAAACGGGTGCAGAAATTTAAAGGAAAAAGGGAAATACGGGGGGCCGGAAAAAAACCCAGGGAAAGGGGGGGGGGTTAAAAGGTGGCGGGGAAACCGGGTGAAAAAAGGAATACGGGTGCGGGAATTGGGGAAAAAGAATACAGGTGCGGGGAAAATTTAAAAGGGAAAAAGGTGGGGGAAAATTCGGGGGAAAAGGAGTTTTCCGGAAAAAATCTGGGTGTAAAGGAAACAAAGGGAAAAACCGGGTGTAAAATTCGGGCAGGAAATCCGGTTTAAAAGATACAGGTCAGAAATTTCCGGTAAAAAGAGGAAAGGGGGTTCAAATTTTTCAGTGAAAAGAACGGGGGCCGGGAAAAAAATCTAAAAAGGTTTTAAAAAGAGGAAAAACAGGTGGGGTAATCGGGGTGTAAAGGAAAGGGGGTTAAATTCTGGTTAAAAATGGGGGTTTAAAAAGGGAAAATTTTCAGGTGTAAAAATACGGTGCAGGTAATCCAGGTGAAAAGGAAAAGGAACGGGGAAAAAATTTTTCGGGTTTGGGTAAAAAAGATACAGGTGCGGGAAATTTTGGGGGGAAATAAAAATCTCGGGTGTAAAGAGTTTCGGGTGCAGGGTTTCCCGGGTTTAAAACCAATACGGGGCAGGAACCGGGGGTGTAAGGGGAATACAGGGGGGGGTTAAACCCCAGTGTAAA
>JARQOD010000002.1:642092974-642126779 GCA_033576555.1 Oophaga sylvatica | reverse complement strand
CTAGAGGCCACTGGGGGCTGGAGAAAAGACCCTAATTTGTTTATTTTATATGGAGGTAAAAATAGGGGTAAAAAAGCTTCTAAGCTTTCCATCGCAAGATGGATTACCACCTTAATCATAAAAACTTACAGATCTGAAGGTGTAGTTTGTCCCATAAAAATAAAAGCCCATTCTACCAGAGCATTGTCAGCTTCATGGGCAGAAAGAGCAGGAGCATCTTTAGAACAAATTTGTAAAGCAGCCTCTTGGGCTACGATAAATACCTTTTGCAGGCACTACAAACTAGATGTGCTAGCAGGACAACAGACGGCATACGGTAGAAAAGTATTACAGGCCGTAGTCCCACCCTAGGAGGGTTTCTTTGGTACTCTCCATAGTGCTGTCAGGGGGACGTCCTGGAAAATAGGTATTATACCTACCGATAATTCGGTTTCCAGGAGTCCATCCTGACAGCACCGTTAGTTCCCTCCCTTGTCTATGTTCATGTATATGCTAATTCATATGATGTAATATGTTTAAGTAATTAAATTTTGTCACTTGTATTGATCCATGGTATGGTACTTGTCAAATCACTGAGGTATAGGGGGAGGAGTGGGACCTTTTAACCTCTCGTGTGCTTCCTGTCCCTGTAAGGAGGAGGAGGACGTCCTCCATAGTGCTGTCAGGATGGACTCCTGGAAACCGAATTATCGGTAGGTATAATACCTATTTTTCTGTAATTCTGGGTTTCACCCTCGATTTTCTTCAGGACAGACGGAGGCTTCTGTCTGTCCAGGTGTTGACTCTGTTGTGGAGCGTATGCAACAGATTTGGGACCAGGTAGTGGAGAGGTTGTCCCTCTCTCAGGAGAAGGCCCAGCGGTTTGCTAACCGGCATAGGACTGATGGTCCTCGGTTTAAAGTGGGGGACTTGGTCTGGTTGTCCTCAAAGAATATTCCTATGAGAGTAGCATCTCCTAAATTTAAGCCTAGGTTCATTGGACCTTATAAGATCATGGAGATTATTAATCCTGTTTCTTTTCGTTTGCTTCTTCCAGGGACATTTAAGATCCATAACGTGTTCCACAAGTCCTTGTTGAAGAGGTTTGTTCAGCCAGTGGTTCCTGCTGCTGTGCCTCCTGACCCTGTTTTGGTTGAGGGCAATCTGGAGTATGTGGTTGAGAAAATATTGGATTCTCGTTTTTCTAGACGGAAACTCCAGTATTTGGTTAAATGGAGAGGTTATGGTCAGGAAGACAATTCTTGGGTGTTTGCTTCGGACATCCATGCTAGGAGACTTATCCGTGCGTATCATAGAACTCATCCTGACCGACCTGGTTGCTCAAATGAGGGTTCGGTGACCCCTCCTCAAGGGGGGGGTACTGTTGTGAATGGGTTTGAGATGAGTTCTGAGCAGAGGCTCCCTCTGGTGGTTACAAGCGGTGCTAGTGAAGATTGTGAGGACTGGGAATCAGGTGTTACTGACTGGTCTTATATAAGGGAGTCATTTTCCCATCAGGGTTGCCGGTGATCAATTGTTCTGGTCTGAATCCTTCATTCCAGTTTCCCTTGTAGCCTGCTGTGTCGTGTCTGCATCTCCTGCTTACAGATAAGACTTTTGCTTCTTTTGTGTTTTTGCTATATTTTTGCATTTTGTACTGCACTTCTTTGGGGCCTTCAGGGTCCTCTCCGGGGGCTTCTGCCCTCTCAGTTTAGTTCAGCCACTGAGTTTTGTTCTTTTGCTTTTTCCAGTTTTTTCAGTGGCTGCTGTTTTGATTTTGTTACACCAGAGAACTAATTTAGGTGGTAGAGGTCGTGTGATCTCAGGTGATTTTGAAATTAGTAGAGTTGGTGCTTTTCAGGGTTTTCTGGGATTGCAGTAAGTACCCTTCCTATCCTTTTCTATTTAGATAGTTTGGGCCCCAGCGTTTGCTCATACTATTTTCTTTCTGTGTCAGTATTTCCTCTTGTCTAACCGCCATTACATGTTTGGGGGCTTTCTATTATCTTTGGGGTTCTGCTCCGGGGCAGATAGCTTTCCTGTTTCTGTCTTTGGGTGTAGTTGGTTTCTCGGGCTGTGACGAGGCGTCTAGGACCAACGTAGGAGCGCTCCACGGCTGCCTCTAGTTGTGGTGGTTAGTCAGGGTACTGCAATCTCATAGATTCCAACTGCTCTGGTGTATTGCCTTTTTGCCTGCTCTCCTCAGCTACCGAAACATAACAGCCTCCACTGACCAGAATGTGGAGACGCCAAACAACAACACAGCAATAACCTACAATATGAATAATACTGAAACCAAGAAAAGTGAACCAGCGAGAAGAGAACCAACCACCAGCAAAGCCAGCATCACAGACCCCCACCAGCAGCCACTTAACCCATCCCAGACACCACAAAGCCCTGATATCGTCCTAATAATGGACTCAAATGGGAAGTACCTAAATGCACAACGGCTATTCCCAGGAAAACGGGTCAGAAAAATCCACTGTGCAACTATTGAACAGGTGACAGAGGTCATCAATAATCCATGTTTTACCAACCCAAACCATATTATTATACACACAGGTACAAACAGTCTGCCAGACCAGCACAAGCAGATCGCAGCACAACTGGCCCAACTAGCAAAGAAGGCAAAACTAAAATTCCCAGACAGCAAAATCATTCTGTCATCTCTGCTCCCAACAAAGGACATATCCAGGCAAACCACCCAAAGCATCAATATGGAACTGACAGAAAGGGTCAAGACTGTCCCAAACGTGACCCTGGCACAACACCTTTCCATAAACTACCATCACCTATATGATAATCAGCACCTCAACAAACAAGGGGTCAGCCTCCTGGCCAAAGAGCTGAAAGACATCGTACTAAACAGAGGACCCAGGCCTGGATTCAACAGTGACCAACATCTCACCGAAAGACCCCTAACAATAAAAAGACAGAAAACCCCAATCCTATCTCCAGAAGCTGGAAACAAAGCTCTTCACCCAAAATCAGACCATCAGAGGAGGAGACCTCCATGGAGGGGTCCACCGACCCCACACAGATACACGCAGAGCAGAGATATGGATGAGGTAAAGACCCTGCTCAGCGCACTATGCAGGAAACTAATGTGACTGGATGGAACCAAGCACACCTACAAAACAGTCAGAAATCCAGTTTGTCCTACACAGCCATACTCATTACAAGGTATATACACACAAGATAAATAGAAAAATGACTTCACTTACAATCAGCAGCTGGAATATTCAGGGTCTCAACACCTCAACCTTTGGATGTAAAACAAATGACCCGGACTTTATACAAAGACTGAAAAATATAGACATCCAGATCCTCCTGGAAACATGGACCAGAGCCGAAAATGAATCCCTGGTGCCCATCGGATACAGGGAAATCTCTGTCCCTGCCCTGAAAAATAAAAACATCAAACAGGGCCGGAGCTCAGGAGGAATACTGATCTGGTATAAAGACGAGCTCCACCAATACATCAAACCGGTGAAGAGAGGAGGCAGCCACATATGGATCAGGATCAGCAGCTCCATCCTCACCTCTCAGTCTGATGTCCACCTCTGCGCCACCTATATACCACCGCCAGAGTCCCCCTACTTCAATCCAGAGAGCTTCGAGATCTTACAAAGAGAAGCCGCCCACTATCAGGCCCTGGGCAAAGTACTCATCTTTGGGGACCTCAATGCAAGAACAGGGAGAGAAAACGACTTCCTGACCACGGATGGGAACATCTACATATTTGGAGCAGAGAATGACGGCCAAGACTCAGTACACACAGAGAGAAACAGCTATGACAGTACAGTCAACAAAAGTGGTAAAAAGCTCCTGAACGTATGTAGAAGTTTAGGACTTCATATTCTTAATGGACGTACCAAAGGAGACTCTTTAGGGAGGTATACACTAAACTCCCATGTAGGGAGGAGTGTAGTAGATTATGCCATTACAGACATGAACCGGGCAAATATCAGCGCCTTCATAGTCACCCTACAAACGCACCTGTCAGACCACAGCCAACTTCTTCTGTACTTGAAATCTACAGAGAAACCACCCACTCAAAAGCCACAGCATAGCGGCCTCTTCAACCGGCCTCCATCATATAAATGGTCTAAAACGTCGGCACTAAAGTATAAAGAGGCTCTCAGCAGACCCGAAATACAGCGGATGCTCCACCACTTCTACAACTACGAGTACCAGCCTAACCCAAAGGGAGTGAGTCAAGCTACAAAAGACCTCAACAATATATTCTATGCAATGGCCAGACTGTCCGACCTTAAAAAAGTTGACTACAAGAGACCAAAAGAAAAACAGATCAACGGTTGGTTTGACAGAGAATGTAAAGCCGTACGGAAGACCCTGAGAACAGCCTCAAACAAGAAACATAGAGACCCCAACCACCCTGGTCTGAGGGAAGCCTATGAAACCATACAAAGACAGTACAAAACCATCCTCAGGAGGAAGAAGCAGAGTTACATCTCTACCAAGCTTAACCAACTCCAAGATGCCCTTCAAGACAATTCCTTCTGGGAACTATGGAACCACATGGGCACAAAAGACAAGAAAAACAACATCCATATCCAAAATGGCAACATCTGGCTCCAGTACTTCAGAGACCTCTATAAAGACATCCCAAAGGAAGAACTAAACCAAGAACAGGAAAACATAATGGCAAAATTAAAAGCAATGGAGGAAAAAGTAAAAAATTTCCAAAACCCAGTGGATACACCTATTACATTACAGGAAGTAGCAGAGAGAATCTCTTCCATAAGATGTAGAAAAGCCGGTGGCCTGGATGGAATCCTACCAGAAATGCTGAAGTACAGCCCACCAGAAATACAGGCTGCAATGGTTAAACTCTTCAATATTGTGCTAAGTGCCGGCTACTTCCCTCGTACCTGGAACCAAGGCCTCATCACACCCATCCACAAGAATGGGGACAGGTATGACCCAGCCAACTACAGAGGCATATGTGTCAGCAGCAACCTGGGGAAACTGTTCAACAGCATCCTGAACAAGAGGATCCTCAGTTTCTTCACCGAACATAACGTCCTCAGCAAGAGCCAAGCAGGGTTCATGCCAAACCACCGCACCACTGACCACATCTATACCCTGCACAGCCTCATTCAGAGACACGTCCACAATACAAAGAACGGGAAGATATACGCCTGTTTCGTGGACTTTAAAAAGGCCTTTGATTCGGTGTGGCACCCGGGCTTATTCCTGAAACTGCTGGAGAGCGGAATAGGAGGAAAGACCTACGATGTTATCAAAAGCTCCTACACCGAGAACCTCTGCAGTGTGAGTGTGAACGGTAAAAGAACGGCTTATTTCCAGCAGAGCCGTGGAGTCAGACAAGGCTGCAGCCTAAGTCCAACGCTCTTCAACATTTACATCAACGAGCTGGCTACCTGTTGTGAATGGACTTGAAATGAGTTCTGAGCAGAGGCTCCCTCTGGTGGTTACAAGCGGTACTGGACTGTCCAGTGAAGATTGTGAGGAGTGGGAATCAGGTGTTACTGACTGGTCTTATATAAGGGAGTCGCCTTCCCATCAGGTTTGCCGGTGATCAATTGTTCTGGTCTCAATCCTTGAGTCCTGTTTCCTTTGTAGCCTGCTGTGTCGTGTCTGCATCTCCTGCTAACAGATGGGATGTTTTCTTCTTTTTGTTTTTGTGCTTGATTTTTGCATTTTGTCCTGCACTTCTGTGGGGGCCTTCAGGGTCCCCTCCGGGGGCTTTTGCCCTCTCAGTTTAGTTCAGCCACTGATGTTTGTACTTTTGCTTTTTCCAGTTTTTTCAGTGGCTGCTGTTTTGATTTTGTTACACCAGAGAACTAATTTAGGTGGTAGAGGTCGTGTGATCTCAGGTGATTTTGAAATTAGTAGAGTTGGTGCTTTTCAGGGTTTTTTGGGATTGCAGTAAGTGCCCTTCCTATCCTTTTCTATTTAGGTAGTTTGGGCCCCAACGTTTGCTCATACTATTTTCTGTCTGTGTCAGTATTTCATCTTGTCTAACCGCCATTACATGTTTGGGGGCTTTCTATGTTCTTTGGGGATCTGCTCCGGGGCAGATAGCTTTCCTCTTTCTATCTTTAGGTGTAGTTAGTTTCTCAGGCTGTGACGAGGCGTCTAGGACCAACGTAGGAATGCTCCACGGCTGCCTCTAGTTGTGGTGGTTAGTCAGGGTACTGCAATCTCATAGATTCCAACTTCTCTGGTGTATTGCCTTTTTTACCTGCACTCCTCAGCTACCGAAACATAACAGTATCACCGGCCTAAAAATTGAAAATTGTATGGTACTCACAGAAGGGAAAAAATATTGTGAAAGAAAAAAGGTTGTCAGAGTTGTCAGAGATATTTTTCTGTTTGTTGCATTTTTTTTTTTTCCCTCTGTATCTCTGGGTGCTGGGGAGGATTTTTTTTTCTCTCAATGGAGTTTGCACAGTTGTCTGGCCGTGTGGATCAGCTTGCCACTGAGGTTCGGAGTATTGCTGCCTATCTTGCTAGGTTGCCTGTTGTGGAACCTAGGATTCCCATGCCAGATTTGTTTTTAGGGGATCGAGCTAAGTTTCAGAATTTCAAAAATAATTGTAAATTGTTTTTTGCCTTAAAATCTAAGTCCTCAGGGAACGCAGCGCAGCAGGTTCAAATTGTCATCTCTCTCCTGCGCGGCGATCCTCAGGATTGGGCTTTTTCCCTGACACCTGGGGATTCTGTTTTGAGTGATGTTGATGCATTTTTTCAGGCTTTGGGGTTATTGTACGATGAGCCTAATGTCACTGATCAAGCTGAAAAAGCCTTGTTGGCATTAAATCAGGGTCTTGATGACGCTGAGTTATACTGTCAGAGATTCCGTAGGTGGGCAGTCCTGACCAAGTGGAATGACGACGCTTTGGCGGCCCTTTTTCGGAAGGGTCTGTCAGATAATGTAAAGGATGTTATGGTGGGATTCTCTGTCCCCTCTGGTCTCAATGATTCTATGTCATTAGCGATTCAAATTGACAGACGTTTGCGTGATCGGAGAAGTATGCGTGGAATGGTGTTGCCTTGTGAACCCATGCAGTGTGATAGAGTGGTGTCTGGGGCACAGCGTCATGAGTTTCGAAAGCGCAATGGGTTATGTTTCTACTGTGGTGATGCCTCTCATGCTATTTCAGTCTGCCCTAAGCGGGGAAGACGTTTTGCACGCTCAGTTGTCTTGGGTAGTGTTCAGACTAAGTTTTTATTAACTGTCACTCTGATATGCTCTCTGTCCTCATTTTCTGCTCAGGCTTTCGTTGATTCTGGAGCAGCTATTAACCTGATGGATTATGATTTTGCTAAACGTTGTGGGTTTCCCTTGATACCCCTACAGAAGTCTATTCCCTACTGGGGATCGATTCTACCCCTTTGGCTGAGAATAAACCTCAGTTCTCTACTCAGGTGATAATGAGGGTTGAACCTGATCATCAGGAGTGCTGTAAATTTTTGGTTCTGTATAATCTGCATGATATTATCGTACTGGGCTTCCCTTGGTTGCAGTCTCATAATCCTGTTTTGGATTGGAAATCTGTATCTGTAACCAGTTGGGGCTGCCAATGTGTTAATACCAACACTCCTGTTTTTTCTGCCTCTCCCCAGGCTCAGGATGTTCCTGACTTTTTGATTGATTTTTCTGATGTGTTTAGCGAAAGTAAATCTGCATCCTTGCCTCCCCATAGGAGCTATGACTGCGCTATTGAATTAGTGCCTGGTAGTAAATTCCCTAAAGGTCGCCTTTTTAACTTGTCTGTACCTGAACATGACGCTATGCGGTCTTATATCAAGGAATCATTGGAGAAGGGTCATATCAGACCATCCTCTTGACCCTTAGGTGCCGGTTTTTTCTTTGTGGCCAAAAAGGATGGTTCATTAAGGCCGTGTATTGATTATCGTCTTTTGAACAATATTACTGTAAAATATCAATACCCGTTACCTTTGATTTCTGACCTGTTTTCCAGGGTGAAAAACGCTACTTGGTTTACCAAGCTTGACCTCAGGGGGGCATATAACCTTATTCGCATTAAGCACGGGGATGAATGGAAGACGGCATTCAATACCCCTGAGGGGCATTTTGAGTACCTTGTGATGCCCTTTGGGCTCACTAATGCTCCTTCTGTCTTCCAGTCCTTCATGAATGACATTTTCAGGGATTTTGTGGATAAATTTCTGATTGTTTATTTGGATGATATCTTGATTTTTTCTAATGACTGGGACTCTCATGTGAAACATGTTCGAACTGTATTCCAGATTTTGAGAGAGAATGCTCTGTATGTGAAGGGATCAAAGTGTCTTTTTGGCGTACAGAGGATCTCATTTCTGGGATTCATTTTGTCCCCATCTGTTATTGAAATGGACCCGGTCAAGGTTCAGGCTATCTGTGATTGGGTCCAACCTACTTCATTAAAGGCTCTTCAAAGATTTTTGGGTTTTGCCAATTTTTATCGTAAATTTATTGGTAATTTCTCTGTTATTGTTAAACCATTAACTGATTTGACCAGAAAGGGTTCTGATGTGGTGAATTGGCCTCCTGAGGCAGTCTCTGCATTTCAGGAACTTAAGCAGAGATTCACTTCTGCTCCTGTTCTACGGCAGCCTGATGTTTCTCTGCCATTTCAGGTGGAGGTTGATGCCTCTGAAATTGGGGCAGGTGCCGTTTTGTCCCAAAAAGATCCAGAGACCTCTAAAAGTAACCCTTGTGCCTTTTTCTCTCGAAAATTTTCTCCTACTGAACGTAATTATGACGTGAGTAATCGGGAGTTACTGGCCATGAAGTGGGCTTTTGAAGAGTGGAGACATTGGCTGGAGGGAGCCAAACATCAGGTGGTGGTCCTTACGGACCATAAGAATCTGGTTTATCTGGAATCTGCCAAGCGACTCAATCCTAGACAGGCCAGGTGGGCCTTGTTTTTCACACGTTTTGATTTTGTGGTTTCCTTTCTTCCTGGCACTAAGAATGTTAAGGCGGATGCCCTCTCGAGGAGTTTCCTTGCGGACTCTCCTGAGTTATCTGATCCTTCTGTTATTTTGAAAGAGGGTGTAGTTCTTTCCGCCATCTCACCCAATTTGAGACTTGCTCTGGAGGGTTGTCAGGAGGATAGGCCCGAGCGCTGCCCTGTTGGAAAATTGTTTGTCCCGGACCAGTGGAAAAAGAGTGTGATGTCTGAGATTCATTGTTCCGCGTTGGCCGGCCATCCCGGAATTTTTGGTACCAGAGACTTGGTTAGTCGGTCCTTTTGGTGGCCTACCTTGTCTCGTGATGTCAGGGAATTTGTGCAGTCCTGCGGAACTTGCTCTCGCTCCAAGCCTTGCTCTCACTCTAGTGGTTTGTTGATGCCATTGCCTGTGCCCAAGAGACCATGGACCCATATCTCTATGGATTTCATTTCCGACCTCCCTGTTTCTCAGAGAATGACCGTCATCTGGGTGATTTGTGATAGGTTTTCCAAGATGATACATCTTGTGCCATTGCCTAAGTTGCCTTCCTCCTCTGAATTGGTGCCTTTGTTCCTTCAGCACGTGGTTCGTTTACACGGCATTCCTGAGAACATTGTGTCTGACAGAGGAGTCCAGTTTGTTTCCAGATTTTGGAGGACCTTTTGTTCTAAACTTGGTGTTCAATTGTCTTTCTCCTCGGCGTTTCATCCTCAGACCAATGGTCAAACTGAGAGAACAAACCAGACATTGGAGACTTATCTAAGATGCTTTGTGTCTGCTGATCAGGATGACTGGGTCTCTTTTTTGCCTTTGGCTGAGTTTGCTCTTAATAATAGGGCTAGCTCTGCCACTTTGATGTCTCCATTTTTCTGTAATTCTGGGTTTCACCCTCGATTTTCTTCAGGACAGACGGAGGCTTCTGTCTGTCCAGGTGTTGACTCTGTTGTGGAGCGTATGCAACAGATTTGGGACCAGGTAGTGGAGAGGTTGTCCCTCTCTCAGGAGAGGGCCCAGCGGTTTGCTAACCGGCATAGGACTGATGGTCCTCGGTTTAAAGTGGGGGACTTTGTCTGGTTGTCCTCAAGAAATATTCCTATGAGAGTGGCATCTCCTAAATTTAAGCCTAGGTTCATTGGACCTTATAAGATCATGGAGATTCTTAATCCTGTTTCTTTTCGTTTGCTTCTTCCAGGGACATTTAAGATCCATAACGTGTTCCATAAGTCCTTGTTGAAGAGGTTTGTTGAGCCAGTGGTTCCTACTGCTTTGCCTCCTGACCCTGTTCTGGTTGAGGGCAATATGGAGTTTGTGGTTGAGAAAATATTGAATTCTCGTTTTTCTAGACGGAAACTCCAGTATTTGGTTAAGTGGAGAGGTTATGGTCAGGAAGACAATTCTTGGGTGTTTGCTTCGGACATCCATGCTAGGAGACTCATCCGTGCGTATCATAGAACTCATCCTGACCGACCTGGTTGCTCAAGTGAGGGTTCGGTGACCCCTCCTCAAGGGGGGGTACTGTTGTGAATGGACTTGAAATGAGTTCTGAGCAGAGGCTCCCTCTGGTGGTTACAAGCGGTACTGGACTGTCCAGTGAAGATTGTGAGGAGTGGGAATCAGGTGTTACTGACTGGTCTTATATAAGGGAGTCGCCTTCCCATCAGGGTTGCCGGTGATCAATTGTTCTGGTCTCAATCCTTGAGTCCTGTTTCCTTTGTAGCCTGCTGTGTCGTTTCTGAATCTCCTGCTAACAGATAAGACATTTTCTTCTTTTTGTTTTTGTGCTTGATTTTTGCATTTTGTCCTGCACTTCTGTGGGGGCCTTCAGGGTCCCCTCCGGGGGCTTTTGCCCTCTCAGTTTAGTTCAGCCACTGATGTTTGTACTTTTGCTTTTTCCAGTTTTTTCAGTGGCTGCTGTTTTGATTTTGTTACACCAGAGAACTAATTTAGGTGGTAGAGGTCGTGTGATCTCAGGTGATTTTGAAATTAGTAGAGTTGGTGCTTTTCAGGGTTTTTTGGGATTGCAGTAAGTGCCCTTCCTATCCTTTTCTATTTAGGTAGTTTGGGCCCCAACGTTTGCTCATACTATTTTCTGTCTGTGTCAGTATTTCATCTTGTCTAACCGCCATTACATGTTTGGGGGCTTTCTATGTTCTTTGGGGATCTGCTCCGGGGCAGATAGCTTTCCTCTTTCTATCTTTAGGTGTAGTTAGTTTCTCAGGCTGTGACGAGGCGTCTAGGACCAACGTAGGAACGCTCCACGGCTGCCTCTAGTTGTGGTGGTTAGTCAGGGTACTGCAATCTCATAGATTCCAACTTCTCTGGTGTATTGCCTTTTTTACCTGCACTCCTCAGCTACCGAAACATAACAGCTACCACTCTGGAATCTTCCACAGCACCAGGTCCCACCCTCCACGACACCCAGGTGAAATTCCTGCTGTATGCAGATGACCTACTGCTTCTGTCACCAACCGAGAAAGGCCTCCAAGACAACCTGAAAATCTTAGAGAAATTCAGCTCCACCTGGGCACTACCGGTCAACCTAAAGAAAACCAACATCATGGTGTTCCAGAGGAGAAAGAGAAAATTAGACCAGCACCCTTCATTTGTCCTCAACAACTGCGCCCTTACAGGAACAGACAAATATACCTACCTGGGCCTAGAGATTCACCGGTCAGGAAGCTTCAAACAAGCCATAGAGACCCTGAAAGACAAGGCATGTAAAACCTTCTATGGCATCCGAAGGAAACTTTACCATCTGAAGCCACCAGTGAGGGTCTGGTTAAAAATCTTCGACTCTGTCATCGCCCCAATCCTCCTGTATGGCAGTGAAGTCTGGGGTCCTCACACCTACCCAGACTGGTCAAGGTGGGATTCCAGCCCAACAGAAATATTCCATCTGGAATTCTGCAAGCACCTTCTCCAAGTCCATCGGAGCACCTCCAACAGTGCCTGCCGGGCCGAGCCGGGCAGATTCCCTCTACACCTAACGGTTCTAAAGAGGGCACTGTCATTCCGGGCTCACCTACGTAGGAGCAATCCAAGCTCCCATCACCATAAAGCCCTGACACACGTAGGTGAAACAGAAAAACTAGGACCCTCGGAACAGCTCACCCAAACCCAACCTGACCAGAACACCAATCACAACAACCTGACAAAAGCCGAAATCAGGAAGATGGTAGACGAAGGCCAGTATCACGAGAAACCGCTAGGTGGGCACTTACCAGCGGTTTCAGCAGCTCTGACAGTGGGAGCCTGGAGCCTCCGACGGCCTGTGACAGCGGTACTCACAGCGCCCGAGTGCTGGGCAAGACGATAGAAATACAGCAGAGCTGGAGTTAGCAGAACACCAAGTGGTGAGTGTACTGCCAGGACCTGCGGTCATGTGACCCCAGGGGGCGAAGCGTAGCGTCCTGTAGCTGGGGATGAGTGCAGGGAGCTACTGGGACCCTGGAGAATGGAAAGGGGGTCACCGGACACCAGGTAAAGGACGGGGCACCAGAGGGAGACGGAATCCAAGACAAGCCGAGGTCAGTAAACGTGAGAGACAACGCAGTACACAAGGAGCAGGCAAATCAAGAATAGTCAGGGACGTGGCAGGAGTCAGAAAACCAGAGAAGCATATACACAGTACAGAATCAAGAGGCAAAATCACAACGGGAAACAGAACCGGGTCAGAACCATACAAACAAACTAGAACACAGGCACAGGCAATCAGGGGTCAACACACTCAGCCAAGGCCAAAAGTATAACTGACGGGGATTGGAGCTTCCTAGGGCTATAAGAAGCTCTCCCCGAACCAAAGAGAGGCCATAATAATAAACCCCAGGTGTGCAGGTCAGAGCCCGTACTAGGATCAAGACATTAACCCCTGGTGTGCAGGCCAAACCTGCACTGGGATCATGACAGTACCCCCCTCTCAACGGGGGGCCTCTGGACCCCCAGGCTTGCCCGGGTACCTGGCATGGAAAGCCCGAAGCAGGCGATCAGCATGTACCAAGCGAGCAGAGACCCATGAGCGATCCTCTGGTCCATATCCCTTCCAGTGGACCAGGTACTGTAAGGAGCGGCGGACCCGCCGAGAGTCCACAATGTGTCCGACCTCATACTCCAAGTGACCCTCCACTAACACTGGAGGAACAACAGACTCAGAGTCCTCATTGACAGACCCCACGGGTTTCAACAGAGATTTATGGAACACATTGGTTATTTTTAAGGACGGGGGGAGATGCAACCTATATGCCACAGGATTGACTATCTCCACAATCTCGTACGGACCGATGAACTTCGGTCCCAATTTAGCTGATGGTACCTTCAAGTTGATGTTACGTGTGGAAAGCCAAACTTTCTCCCCCACCTGAAACATGTGTCCCGGGGCTCTCTTTTTGTCCGCAAAATATTTATACCTCCCCTGGGCCCGAGATATATTACGCTGGACTTCAGCCCAGATATTTTTTAACCGTAGAACGGATCCCTCCGCCCCTGGACAACCGGAATCCAACCGTGAAAACTCCCCAAAATGGGGATTAAACCCATAATTAATCAGGAATGGGGACATGTTGGTGGATTGACTCACTCGGTTGTTAAAGGCGAATTCCGCCAACAGTAACGCATCACACCAATCCTCCTGTCTGGCGGAGGTCAGACACCTGAGACTGCTGAGAGTCTGTTCCAGGGATTGATTGGTACGCTCCGTCTGACCATTACTTTCCGGGTGATATGCCGACGAGAAGAAGAGTGAGATGCCCAATTTCTTACAGAATGCCCTCCAAAATTTTGCCACAAACTGCACACCTCTGTCAGACACAACATTCACGGGTACCCCATGCAAACGGACCACATGCAGCACAAACAATCTTGACAATGTTTCTGCTGAGGGTAATGCTGCCAAGGGAACGAAATGGGCCTGTTTAGAAAACCTGTCCACCACCACCCAAATCACGGTATTGCCCCTGGAAGGTGGAAGACCGGTAATAAAGTCCATGGAGAGATGAGTCCATGGCCTTTCAGGAACCGGTAAAGGTATGAGTTCCCCAGCCGGCCGGCTATGCGAGCTTTTGGAACGGGCACAAACTCCACAAGCAGAAATTAATTTCTTAACATCGGACCCCATTGAAGGCCACCAAAACACCCTGGCTACTGCCTCTCTAGTGGCCGTGATACCAGGATGAGCACTAAGCCTAGACTCATGAAACTCCTGCAGAAGTCTAGGCCGCAATAATTCTGGAACAAACAATTTATCCCCTGGCCTGGCCGCCGGAGCTAGGAACTGAGCCCTCAAAATTTCTTGTTCCAACTCTGTCGAGATCCCTGCCACTACCACCCCCGGACGAAGAATGGAGGACGGTGGCTCGGGGGGAGACACAGGGTCAAAACTTCTGGACAGGGCATCCGCTTTAACATTTTTGGACCCCGGTCGAAAAGTAATGGAGAATTGAAATCGTGAAAAAAAAAGTGACCAACGGGCTTGTCTAGGCGTAAGCCTCTTAGCAGATTCAAGGTATGCCAAATTTTTGTGATCTGTGATAACAGTGATAGGGTGAGCCGCCCCTTCCAAAAAGTGCCTCCATTCTTCGAATGCCAGCTTGACCGCAAGAAGTTCTCTATTGCCTACATCATAGTTTCTCTCAGCGGAAGAGAACTTCTTGGAGAAGAAGGCACAGGGTTTGAGATTAGTAAGGGTGGCCGGACCCTGGGACAACACAGCACCCACCCCCACTTCAGAAGCATCCACCTCCACAATAAAAGGTTTGGACAGGTCTGGCTGAACCAACACTGGGGCGGACATGAAACATTTCTTAAGCGCTGAGAAGGATTCTTTAGCAAGTCTCGACCAATTTTTTACATCAGCACCCTTCTGGGTAAGATCAGTGAGTGGTTTAACCACTTGTGAGAAACCTTTAATGAATCTCCGATAATAGTTTGCAAATCCTAAAAAGCGCTGGAGCCCCTTGAGATCTCGAGGCTGAACCCAGTCTACAATAGCCAGCACCTTCTTAGGATCCATACGAAACCCCACACCGGACACAATCAGCCCCAAAAAAGACAGTTCCTGAACGAAAAACGAACATTTCTCCAATTTCACAAACAATTGATTCTCCCTGAGTCTCTGGAGAACTGTCTGTAGATGTTGCAAGTGAGACTGACTGTCCGGGGAATATATCAAAATGTCATCCAAATAAATGATAACAAAACGGCCTATCAGGTCTGAAAACACAACATTGATAAAGTTCTGGAAAATAGCGGGGGCATTAGTTAACCCAAATGGCATCACCAGGTTTTCAAAGAGTCCCTCTGATGTAAGGAACGCCGTTTTCCATTCGTCCCCTTCCCGAACCCTTATCAGGTTGTAGGCTCCCCGGAGATCTAATTTGGAGAACCATTGGGCCCCTGATAACTGGTTACATAAGTCTGGAATGAGGGGAAGTGGGTAAGTGTTCCTAACCGTTATCTTGTTCAGTTCACGAAAGTCGAGGCACGGCCGCAAACCACCATCTTTCTTCTTCACGAAGAAGAATCCTGCTGCTACGGGTGAAACAGAAGGCCTAATATGCCCTTTGCGGAGACTCTCAGCTATGTACTCCTTCATGGCTTGGCGCTCTGGCCCGGACAAATTGAACAACCGAGCCTTAGGCAACTTGGCTCCAGGTACTAAATCAATGGCACAATCATAGGGTCTATGTGGTGGCAGCGCCTCAGCCTCGCTTTCGGAAAACACGTCTTCAAAATCCTTCAGGTATTCCGGAATACCCTCCAGACCGACAGACGACACAGATACAGATTTAACAGAGTTTACAAGAGGTCCCAGGTTACAACATTTATCCCTGCATCCCCATTGAGTGATCTCCCCCGTCACCCAATCAATGGTAGGATTATGGCGTTGAAGCCAAGGCATCCCCAGTACCAGTCCCGCAGGCAAATTATCTAACACAAGACAACTTAGTTTTTCCACATGAGTGGGACCCACTTTCAGAGAAAAAAGTTCAGACCTGAAATAGATACCGTCCCGGGTAAGAGGGGACGAGTCAATAGCCACAAGTTTAACAGGATCCTGAAGCCTGACTGTCCCTATCTTATTAAGAGTCAATATCCGGGTGTCAATCAGATTAACAGCAGAACCACAGTCAATAAAGGCGGTAGTCTGAACAGGACTATCACCAAGTTCCAGTTCCACCTGAAGCACAATTTTTGCAAGTGAGGAAAAATGTACCTGAAGGTCTGGGTAGCCTCCTCGACTACTACCCAGACCTAGTCGTTTCCCGCCACCTTGGAAGATGACGGACAGGAGGGGCAGTCCTTCTTCCAATGTCCAGATTCCCCACAATAGAAGCACAACTGCTTCTCACGGCGGCGTCTTCTTTCCTTCTCACAGGTGATAGCATTCACCTCCATAGCCACAGGAGGAGTCCGGGTCTCATCTCCACTGGAGAATAACGATGTTTCCAACTGCATAATGCCTCTAGCCCGCAGTCTGCGATCCATGCGAACCGCTTGGGTCATGGCATCCTCCAGGGAGTCAGGTGGAGGATGAAGTGCCAGGGCATCCTTTAGACGTTCACACAGGCCTCTACGGAACAACCCCCGAAGGGCGGCATCACTCCACGAAACCTCGGCTGCCCAACGTCTAAATTCAGAACAGAACCACTCGGCCGAGTGCTTCCCCTGACAGACACTCATCACCTTATCCTCAGCCAAACGCACTCTATCCGGCTCATCGTAAATATGCCCTAAGGCCTCAAAAAATGCATGCACACTCATTCTCTCCGGGGCAGAAGAGGAAAGAGAAAATGCCCAGGCTTGCGGGGCCCCCCTAAGCAGGGACATAACCACCCCCACCCTCTGTTTCTCATCCCCAGAGGAGCGGGGTCTCAAAGAGAAAAAAAGTTTACAGCCCTCCTTAAATACTCTAAAATTACTTTTGTTACCAGCAAAAGTATCTGGTAACTTAACCGGGGGTTCGGGTGAGACTAAAAAGACATCTCTAGCCCACTCCTGCTGAAACCCTGCGGATAGCGCCCCTGAACCGAATCCGCAACCTTCCATTGGGATTGGGCCAGAGTTTGGTGCTCCAAATTTAGCTTCTGCAGCAACTGAGTCAAGTGTTTCACCTGCTCAGATAAAGCATGCATTGGGTCCATGCTGCAGAGAAAAAAAAAAAAAAAAAAAGTTCAAGGTCAGTTATAATATCACGAGAAACCACTAGGTGGGCACTTACCAGCGGTTTCAGCAGCTCTGACAGTGGGAACCTGGAGCCTCCGACGGCCTGTGACAGCGGTACTCACAGCGCCAGAGTGCTGGGCAAGACGATAGCAATACAGCAGAGCTGGAGTTAGCAGAACACCAAGTGGTGAGTGTACTGCCAGGACCTGCGGTCATGTGACCCCAGGGGGCGGAGCTTAGCGTCCTGTAGCTGGGGATGAGTGCAGGGAGCTACAGGGACCCTGGAGAATGGAAAGGGGGTCACCGGACACCAGGTAGAGGACGGGGAACCAGAGGGAGACGGAATCCAAGACAAGCCGAGGTCAGAAAACGTGAGAGACAACGCAGTACACAAGGAGCAGGCAAATAAAGAATAGTCAGGGACGTGGCAGAAAACCAGAGAAGCAAATACACAGTACAGAATCAAGAGGCAAAATCACAACGGGAAACAGAACCGGGTCAGAACCATACAAACAAACTAGAACACAGGCACAAGGCACAGGCAATCAGGGGTCAACACACTCAGCCAAGGGCAAAAGTATAACTGACGGGGATTGGAGCTTCCTAGGGCTATAAGAAGCTCTCCCCGAACCAAGGAGAGGCCATAATAATAAACCCCAGGTGTGCAGGTCAGAGCCCGCACTAGGATCAAGACATTAACCCCTGGTGTGCAGGCCAAACCTGCACTGGGATCATGACAGCCAGGAGAGGTATGTCAGTGACTGGAAGAACGACATCATCAGCTCCCAGAAACTGACCATGTACCGGAGTCTACAGAGAGACTACAGACTGGCCCCATACCTGGAGAAAGTCCCAGACCCCAGAGACCGCCAGATCCTGAGCCGGTATAGACTCAGCGCCCACAGTCTGGCCATCGAATCCGGCCGACACAGGCAGAGCTACAAGCCCAGGGAGGAAAGACTATGCCAACACTGTGACCAGGAGGCCATATAGGACGAAACCCACTTCCTGCTACACTGCTCCAAATACTCAGCAGTGATGGACACTCACTTCAGAAGACTCTCACATCTCTTCCCGGATTTCATCACCATGAAGGAGGAAGAGAAAACGTATATCTTGCTGGGGGAAGAAGAGAGAGCAGCAGAGATAGCAGCGCGGTATGTGAGCGAATGTCATAGACTGCGAGAAAGAGAACTATGATATGCCATGGACTTCTATAGCCCCCACCCGGATCTGCCCCCATCCCCCCTCCCAATGCCATGGACTTCTATAGCCCCCACCCCTTATCTGCCCCCATCTCCCCTCCCTATGCCATGGACTTCCATAGCCCCCACCCTAGATCTGCCCCTACCCAACATCCCTATTCCCCTTTTGTACACTTGCTTTGGCAAAACTAATGTGTATTTAGTCCTGACAATAAAGCTTCTTTGAATTTGAATTATATATCTGTGTGGAGTATACTGTGTATATATATCTGTGTGGAGTATACGGCGTATATATATCTGTGTGGAGTATACGGCGTATATATCTGTGTGGAGCATACGGTGTATATATATCTGTGTGGAGTATACTGTGTATATATATCTGTGTGGAGTATACTGTGTATATATATCTGTGTGGAGTATACTGTGTATATATATCTGTGTGGAGTATACGGTGTATATATATCTGTGTGGAGTATACGGTGTATATATATCTGTGTGGAGTAGATTCAAGATTCAAAGAAGCTTTATTGTCAGGACTAAATACACATTAGTTTTGCCAAAGCAAGTGTACAAAAGGGGAATAGGGATAGGGATGTTGAGTAGGGGCAGATCCAGGGTGGGGGCTATGGAAGTCCATGGCATAGGGAGGGGTGATGGGGGCAGATCCAGGGTGGGGGCTATAGATGTCCATGGCATAGGGAGGGGGATGTGGCAGATCTAGGGTAGGGGCTATGGAAGTCCATGGCATAGGGAGGGGTGATGGCGGCAGATCCAGGGTGGGGGCTATGGAAGTCCATGGCATAGGGAGGGGTGATGGGGGCAGATCCAGGGTGGGGGCTATGGAAGTCCATGGCATAGGGAGGGGTGATGGGGCAGGTCCAGGGTGGGGGCTATGGAAGTCCATGGCATAGGGAGGGGTGATGGGGCAGATCCAGGGTGGGGGCTATGGAAGTCCATGGCATAGGGAGGAGGGATGGGGGCAGATCCGGGGTGGGGGCTATAGAAGTCCATGGCATAGGGAGGGGGGATGGGGGCAGATCCGGGGTGGGGGCTATAGAAGTCCATGGCATATCATAGTTCTCTTTCTCGCAGTCTATGACATTCGCTCACATACCGCGCTGCTATCTCCGCTGCTCTCTCTTCTTCCCCCAGCAAGATATATGTTTTCTCTTCCTCCTTCATGGTGATGAAATCCGGGAAGAGATGTGAGAGTCTCCTGAAGTGAGTGTCCCTCACTGCTGAGTATTTGGAGCAGTGTAGCAGGAAGTGGCTTTCGATGGCCAGACTGTGGGCGCTGAGTCTATACCTGCTCAGGATCTTGCGGTCTCTGGGGTCCGGGAGTTTCTCCAGGTATGGGGCCAGAATGTAGTCTCTCTGTAGACTCCGGTACATGGTCAGTTTCTGGGAGCTGATGATGTCGTTCTTCCAGTCACTGACATACCTCTCCTGGCCTTCGTCTACCATCTTCCTGATTTCGGCTTTTGTCAGGTTGTTGTGATTGGTGTTCTGGTCAGGTTGGGTTTGGGTGAGCTGTTCCGAGGGTCCTAGTTTTTCTGTTTCACCTACGTGTGTCAGGGCTTTATGGTGATGGGAGCTTGGATTGCTCCTATGTAGGTGAGCCTGGAATGACAGTGCCCTCTTTAGAACCGTTAGGTGTAGAGGGAATCTGCCCAGCTCGGCCCGGCAGGCACTATTGGAGGTGCTCCGGTGGACTTGGAGAAGGTGCTTGCAGAATTCCAGGTGGAATATTTCTGTTGGGCTGGAATCCCACCTTGACCAGTCTGGGTAGGTGTGAGGACCCCAGACTTCACTGCCATACAGGAGGATTGGGACGATGACAGAGTCGAAGATTTTTAACCAGACCCTCACTGGTGGCTTCAGATGGTAGAGTTTCCTTCGGATGCCATAGAAGGTTTTACATGCCTTGTCTTTCAGGGTCTCTATGGCTTGTTTGAAGCTCCCTGACCGGTGAATCTCTAGGCACAGGTAGGTTTGTCTGTTCCTGTAAGGGCGCAGTTGTTGAGGACAAATGAAGGGTGCTGGTCTAATTTTCTCTTTCTCCTCTAGAACAGCATGAGGTTGGTTTTCTTTAGGTTGACCGGTAGTGCCCAGGTGGAGCTGAATTTCTCTAAGACTTGCAGGTTGTCTTGGAGGCCTTTCTCGGTTGGTGGCAGAAGCAGCAGGTCATCTGCATACAGCAGGAATTTCACCTGGGTGTCGTGGAGGGTGGGACCTGGTGCTGTGGAAGATTCCAGAGCGGTAGCCAGCTCGTTGATGTAAATGTTGAAGAGCGTTGGACTTAGGCTGCAGCCTTGTCTGACTCCACGGCTCTGCTGGAAATAAGCCGTTCTTTTACCGTTCACACTCACACTGCAGAGGTTCTCGGTGTAGGAGCTTTTGATAACATCGTAGGTCTTTCCTCCTATTCCGCTCTCCAGCAGTTTCAGGAATAAGCCCGGGTGCCACACCGAATCAAAGGCCTTTTTAAAGTCCACGAAACAGGCGTATATCTTCCCGTTCTTTGTATTGTGGACGTGTCTCTGAATGAGGCTGTGCAGGGTATAGATGTGGTCAGTGGTGCGGTGGTTTGGCATGAACCCTGCTTGGCTCTTGCTGAGGACGTTATGTTCGGTGAGGAAACTGAGGATCCTCTTGTTCAGGATGCTGTTGAACAGTTTCCCCAGGTTGCTGCTGACACATATGCCTCTGTAGTTGGCTGGGTCATACCTGTCCCATTCTTGTGGATGGGTGTGATGAGGCCTTGGTTCCAGGTACGAGGGAAGTAGCCGGCACTTAGCACAATATTGAAGAGTTTAACCATTGCAGCCTGTATTTCTGGTGGGCTGTACTTCAGCATTTCTGGTAGGATTCCATCCAGGCCACCGGCTTTTCTACATCTTATGGAAGAGATTCTCTCTGCTACTTCCTGTAATGTAATAGGTGTATCCACGGGGTTTTGGAAATTTTTTACTTTTTCCTCCATTGCTTTTAGTTTTGCCATTATGCTTTCCTGTTCTTGGTTTAGTTCTTCCTTTGGGATGTCTTTATAGAGATCTCTGAAGTACTGGAGCCAGATGTTGCCAATTTGGATATGGATGTTGTTTTTCTTGTCTTTTGTGCCCATGTGGTTCCATAGTTCCCAGAAGGAATTGTCTTGAAGAGCATCTTGGAGTTGGTAAAGCTTGGTAGAGATGTAACTCTGCTTCTTCCTCCTGAGGATGGTTTTGTATTGCCTTTGTATGGTTTCATAGGCTTCCCTCAGACCAGGGTGGTTGGGGTCTCTGTGTTTCTTGTTTGAGGCTGTTCTCAGGGTCTTCCGAACGGCTTTACATTCTCTGTCAAACCAACCATTGATCTGTTTTTCTTTTGGTCTCGTGTAGTCGACTTTTTTAAGGTCGGACAGTCTGGCCATTGCATAGAATATATTGTTGAGGTCTTTTGTAGCTTGACTCACTCCCTTTGGGTTAGGCTGGTACTCGTAGTTGTAGAAGTGGTGGAGCATCCGTTGTATTTCAGGTCTGCTGAGAGCCTCTTTATACTTTAATGCCGACGTTTTGGACCATTTATAGGATGGAGGCCGGTTGAAGAGGCCGCTATGCTGTGGCTTTTGAGTGGATGGTTTTTCTATACGGTGTATGTATATCTGTGTGGAATATACTGTGTGTATACAGTGCCTACAAGTAGTATTCAACCCCCTGCAGATTTAGCTTGTTTGATAAGATGCAAATAAGTTAGAGCCTTCAAACTGCAAACGAGAGTAGGATTTATTAACAGAAGCATAAATCTTACAAAACAAAAAGTTATGTTGCTCAGTTGAATTTTAATAAATTTTAAACATAAAAGTGTGGGTCAATTATTATACAACCCCTATGTTTAATATTTCGTGGAATAACCCTTGTTTGCAATTACAGCTAATAATCGTCTTTTATAAGACCTGATCAGGCCGGCACAGGTCTGTGGAGTTATCTTGGCCCACTCCTCCATGCAGATCTTCTCCAAGTTATCTAGGTTCTTTGGGTGTCTCATGTGGACTTTAATCTTGAGCTCCTTCCACAAGTTTTCAATTGGGTTAAGGTCAGGAGACTGACTAGGCCACTCCAACACCTTGACTTTTTCCCTCTTGAACCAGGCCTTGGTTTTCTTGGCTGTGTGCTTTGGGTCGTTGTCTTGTTGGAAGATGAAATTACGACCCATCTTAAGATCCTTGATGGAGGAGCGGAGATTCTTGGCCAAAATCTCCAGGTAGGCCGTGCTATCCATCCTCCCATGGATGCGGACCAGATGGCCAGGCCCCTTGGCTGAGAAACAGCCCCACAGCATGATGCTGCCACCACCATGCTTGACTGTAGGGATGGTATTCTTGGGGTCGTATGCAGTGCCATCCAGTCTCCAAACGTCACATGTGTGGTTGGCACCAAAGATCTCGATCTTGGTCTCATCAGACCATAGAACCTTGAACCAGTCTGTCTCAGAGTCCTCCAAGTGATCATGAGCAAACTGTAGACGAGCCTTGACATGACGCTTTGAAAGTAAAGGTACCTTACGGGCTCGTCTGGAACGGAGAGAACACAAACCACCTGGGTGGAAAAGAGATGTACTAGTCCATATGTAAAATAGAAATCTTTATTAATTAATTAAACAACCGACACAAGTAGTACAGAAAGGGGCAACCCACATCCAAAATGGATGTAAGCACTGCACACATATAAGTTAAAAATACGACAAGGGGCACAACACCCCCAATACCCTCAGAATTGTGCTATGACAAACAATTAAAGCAAAATAACATATATAATTAACATAAATCACTCAACACCTAGAACTAATTTTAAAGACAATAAGGCAGAAATTACTGCCCTAAATAGCCCACAAGCTCACCTATACCTGCAATTAGAAGCATAGTATAGAACAGCATAATTATCACAATAGATAAAACCTACAACACATGTATGTACTGGTGGTCTATATTAAACAGAAGAGGTCAAAAATGCTGCCCTTTTAATGAACTGCAGAAAAGGCTATGGGTGCAATATTGCAGAATGGGCTACAGTCGAGCGATATGCTAGTGTGTCGTTTGTCAAAAGCTAATAAATATTCTAATAAGATTGATAACGAGCTGTGACATAAAAGACAATCTATTTCTGTGTAATGCACCTTATCAACAATGAAGGTCCGGATCAAGCCGGAAAAACTGTAACACAGAAACTGACATATTACCTGGCAGCACAGAGAAGCAATGCACAAGTGTGGAGGGTGAAGGGGGGTGTGTGTGCGCACCCCAACGCACGTTTCGGTCCAATCCTTCTTCAGGGGGCACGGAGACCATTGCGGTGGAGTACGTTACTTATGGTATTGACTGAAACCAATGTCCCCACTGCCATGAGATCTTCCCGGAGCTCCTTCCTTGTTGTCCTTGGGTTAGCCTTGACTCTTCGGACAAGCCTGGCCTCGGCACGGGAGGAAACTTTCAAAGGCTGTCCAGGCCGTGGAAGGCTAACAGTAGTTCCATAAGCCTTCCACTTACGGATGATGCTGCCAACAGTGGAGACAGGTAGGGCCAACTCCTTGGAAAGGGTTTTGTACCCCTTGCCAGCCTTGTGACCCTCCACGATCTTGTCTCTGATGGCCTTGGAATGCTCCTTTGTCTTTCCCATGTTGACCATGTATGAGTGCTGTTCACAAGTTTGGGGTGGGTCTTAAATAGTCAGAAAAGGCTGGCAAAAGAGATCATTAATCCACACATGTGAAGCTCATTATTCTTGGTGCCTGAACTACTTCTTAATACTTTAGGGGGACCAAACAGAATTCTTGTGGTTTGAGGGGTTGAATAATAAATGACACTCTGAATTAACTTTTAACGTTTTTAAAAAAAAAAAAAAAAATTAAAACAAAAATTTTTTGCAGCAGTGCATTTCCCACTTCCAGGCTGATCTACAGTACAAATGTCACAATGCCAAGTTAATTCCGCATGTGTCAACCAGCTAAATCTGCAGGGGGTTGAATACTACTTGTAGGCACTGTATATCTGTGTGGAGTTTACTGTGTATATACAGTTATATGAAAAAGTTTGGGCACCCCTATTAATCTTAAGCTTAATGTTTTATAAAAATTGGTGTTTTTGCAGCAGCTAATTCAATTTGATATATCTAATAACTATTGGACACAGTAATGTTTCTGCCTTGAAATGAGGTTTATTGTACTAACAGAACATCTGCAATCTGCATCCAAACAAAATTTGACAGGTGCATAAGTATGGGCACCTCACCAGAAAAGTGACATTAATATTTAGTAGATCCTCCTTTTGCTCCTCTAGTCGCTTCCTGTAGCTTTTAATGAGTTCCTGGATCCTGGATGAAGGTATTTTTGACCATTCCTCTTTACAAAACAATTCCAGTTCAGTTAAGTTTGATGGTCGCCGAGCATGGACAGCCCTCTTCAATGATCCCACAGATGTTCACTGATATTCAGGTCTGGGGACTGGGATGGCCATTCCAGAACATTGTCATTGTCCCTCTGATGAATGCCTGAGTAGATTTGGAGCGGTGTTTTGGATCATTGTCTTGCTGAAAGATCCATCCCCTGCGTAACTTCAACTTTGTCACTGATTCTTGAACATTATTGTCAAGAATCTGCTGATACTGAGTGGAATCCATGCGTCCCTCAACTTTATCAAGATTCCCGGTGCCGGCATTGGCCACACAGCCCCAAAGCATGATGGAACCTCCACCAAATTTTACTGTGGGTAGCAAGTGTTTTTCTCGGAATGCTGTGTTTTTTTGACACTGTGCATAACGCCTTTTTGTGTGACCAAAAACTCAATCTTGGTTTCATCAGTCCACAGGACCTTCTTCCAACAAGAAATTGGCTTCTCCAAATGTGCTTTTGCATCCCTCAGCCGACTCTGTTTGTGGTGTGCTTGCAGAAACGGCTTCTTTCACATCACTCTCCTATACAGCTTCTCCTTGTGCAAAGTGCGTTGTATAGTTGACCGATGCACAGTGACACCATCTGCAGCAAGTTGAGGCTGCAGCTCTCTGGAGGTGCTCTGAGGATTGTCCTTGACTGATCTCACCATTCTTCTTCTCTGCCTTTCTGATGGTTTTCTTGGCCTGCCACTTCTGGCCTTAACAAGAACTGTCCCTGTGTTCTTCCATTTCCTTACTATTTCCTCACAGTGGAAACTGACAGGTTAAATCTCTGAGACAGCTTTTTGTATCCTTCCCCTGAACAACTATGTTGAATAATCTTTGTTTTCAGATCATTTGACAGTTGTTTTGAGGAGCCCATGATGCCACTCTTCAGAGGAGATTCAAGCAGGAGAACAACTTGCAAGTGGCCACTTTCAGTAGCTTTTCTCATGATTGCATACACCTGGCTATGAAGTTCAAAGCTCAATGAGGTTACAAATCCAAAAAAAGTGCTTTAGTAAGTCAGTAAAAAGTAGGTAGGAGTATTTAAAACAAGAAAATGATAAGGGCGCCCATACCTATGCACCTGTCAAATTTTGTTTGAATGTAGATTGCACATGTTCTGCTAGTACAATAAACCTCATTTCAAGGCAGAAACATTACTGTGTCCAATAGTTATTAGATATATCAAACTGAAATAGCTGTTGCAAAAACACCAATTTTTATAGAACATTAAGCTTAAGATTAATAGGGGTGCCCAAACTTTTTCATATAACTTTATCTGTGTGGAATATACTGTGTATATATATATATATATTATATATATATATCTGTGTGGAATATACTGTGTGTATATATATATATCTGTGTGGAATATACTGTGTATATATATCAGGCGTATATAATGTATATATATCTGTGTGGCGTATACAACGTATATATCTGTATAGAATATGTCTACAGAGAGACTACAGTCTGGCTCCATATCTGGAGAAACTCTTGGACCCCAGAGACCGCCAGATCCTGAGTCGGTATAGACTCAGTGCCCACAGTCTGGCCATCGAATCCGGCCGACACAGGCAGAGCTACAAGCCCAGGGAGGAAAGACTATGCCAACACTGTGACCAGGAGGATGATACCCACTTCCTGCTACACTGCACCAAATACTCAGCAGTGAGGGACACTCACCTCAGGAGACTATCCGATCTCTTCCCGGATTTCAGCTCCATGAAGGAGAAAGAGAAAACGTATATCCTGCTGAGGGAAGCGGAGATAGCAGCGCAGTATGTAACCGCGTGCCATAGACTGCAAGAAAGGCAACAATGATATGCCATGGGCTTCCTTACCCCACCCTGTACCCCATCCATCGTTCCTACAGTCCTTACTCCCTATTCCCTACTGTACACGTGCTTTGGCAAAACTAATGTTTATTTGGTCCTGCCAATAAAGCGTCTTTGAATTTGAATTTCATATACTGTGTATTTATCTGAGTGGAGTATACAGCGTATATATCTGTGTGGAGTATACAGCGTATTTATCTGTGTGGAGTATACAGCGTATTTATCTATGTGGAGTATTCTGCTTATATAAATACAGTTCTGCTCAAAAGTTTACATTCCTCTGCAGAATTTTTGCTTTCTTGGCCTTTATTCAGAGAATATGAATGATAACACCAAAACTTTTCCTCCACTCATGGTAAGTGGTTGGGTGAAGCCATTTATTGTCACTACTGTGTTTTTCTTTTTAAATCATAATGACAACCCAAAACATCCAAATGACCCTGATCAAAAGTTCACATACCCCATTTCTTAATACCGTGTATTGCCCCCTCTAACATCAATGACAGCTTGAAGTCTTTTGTGGTAGTTGTGGATGAGGTTCTTTATTTTCTTGGTAAAGCTGCCCACTCTTCTTGGCAAAAACCCTCCAGTTCCTGTAAATTCCTGGGCTGTCTAGCATGAACTGCGCGCTTGAGATCTCCCCAGAGTGGCTCAATGATATTGAGGTCAGGAGACTGAGATGGCCACTCCAGAACCTTCACTTTGTTCTGCTGTAGCCAATGACAGGTCGACTTGGCCTTGTGTTTTGGATCGTTGTCATGTTGGAACATCCAAGTACGTCCCATGTGCAGCTTCCGGGCTGATTGCAAATTTGCCTCCAATATTTGCTGATAAAGTGCTGCATTCATCTTTCCTTCAACTTTGGCCAACTTTCCTGTGCCTTTGTAGCTCACACATCCCCAAAACATCAGCGGTCCACCTCCGTGCTGTACAGTAGGAATGGTGTTCCTTTCATCATAAGCCTTGTTGACCTCTCTCCAAATGTAATGTTTATGGTTGTGGCCAAAAAGTTCAATTTTGGTCTCATCACTCCACATTACCTTCTTCCAGAAGTTTTGAGGCTTGTCTCTGTGCTGTTTTGCGTATTGTAGGTGAGATACTTTGTGGCATTTGCGCAGTAATGGCTTTCTTCTGGTGACTCGATCATGCAGCTCATTTTTCTCCAAGTGCCTCCTTATTGTGCATCTTGAAACAGCCACACCACTAGAGAGTTCAGTATTTCAGCTGATGTTATTTGTGGGTTTTTCTTTGCATCCGAACAATTTTCCTAAGTTGTGGACGACATTTTTGTTCTACCTGACCGTGGTTTTGTTTTTACACAGCCCCTGATTTTCCATTTGTTAATCACAGTGTGAGTACTGCTCACTGGCATTATCAATTCCTCAGATATCTTTTTGTATCCCTTTCCTGTTTTATACAGTTCAGCTACCTTTTCCGATAGATCCGTTGACAATTCTTTTGCTTTCCCCATGACTCACAATCCTGAAACGTCAGTGGCTGGATGAAAGATGCAAGAGTCTGTCTGGATCCCAGAAACTCACTCAGCTTTTATGCACACACTGATCACAAGCAAACAGGTCCCATGTGAGGATGTTACTTTTAGTAGCCATTCACACCCATTTGTGTTGAATTCTGTGCATGTTATCAGGCCAAAATCACCAGGGTGTGTGAACTTTTGATCAGGGTCATTTGGATGTTTTGGGTTGTCATTATAATTTAAAAAGAGAAAACACAGTAGTGACAATAAATGGCTTCACCCGACCACTAACCATGAGTGGAGGAAAAGTTATGGTGTTATCATTCATATTCTCTGAAAAAAAGCCAAGAAAGCAAAAATTTTGCTTGGGTATGTTAACTTTAGAGCACAACTGTATATCTGTGTGGAGTATACGGTGTATATATCTGTATATAGTGTATACTGTGTGGTGTATGTGTCTGTATACACAGCGTATATTTCTCCTTATATAATTATATATATTGTGTATACATGTATATAGTTTGTATATACAGTGTCTTAAAGAAGTCTTCATACCCTTTTCCACATTTTCCATGTTTCACCACAAATTTAAATGTATTTTATTGTGATTTTCTGTGATAACACAAAGTAACAATTTTCTAAATCTGATAATTGTGCCGTGCATTAGTCTTCAGCCCCCCATATTAAGTACTTTGTAGGACCACCTTTCTCTGCAGTCTTTTGGGGTCTGGCTCTCCACCTTTCTCTGCAGTCTTTTGGGGTCTGTCTCTCCACTTTTCTCTGCAGTCTTTTGGGGTCTGTCTCTCCACCTTTCTCTGCAGTCTTTGGGGTCTCTCTCCACCTTTCTCTGCAGTCTTTTGGGGTCTGTCTCTCCACCTTTCTCTGCAGTCTTTTGGGGTCTGTCTCTCCCACCTTTCTCTGCAGTCTTTTGGGGTTTGTCTCTCCCACCTTTCTCTGCAGTCTTTTGGGGTCTGTCTCTCCACCTTTCTCTGCAATCTTTTGGGGTCTGTCTCTCCCACCTTTCTCTGCAGTCTTTTGGGGTTTGTCTCTCCCACCTTTCTCTGCAGTCTTTTGGGGTCTGTCTCTCCACCTTTCTCTGCAGTCTTTTGGGGTCTGTCTCTCCCACCCTTCTATGCAGTCTTTTGGGGTTTGTCTCTCCCAGTTTCTCTGCAGTCTTTTGGGGTCTGTCTCCACCTTTCTCTGCAGTCTTTTGGGGTCTGTCTCTCCCACCTTTCTCTGCAGTCTTTTGGGGTTTGTCTCTCCCACCTTTCTCTGCAGTCTTTTGGGGTCTGTCTCCACCTTTCTCTGCAGTCTTTTGGGGTCTGCCTCTCCCACCTTTCTCTGCAGTCTTTTGGGGTCTGTCTCTCCACCTTTCTCTGCAGTCTTTTGGGGGTCTGTCTCTCCACCTTTCTCTGCAGTCTTTTGGGGTTTGTCTCTCCCACCTTTCTCTGCAGTCTTTTGGGGTCTGCCTCTCCCACCTTTCTCTGCAGTCTTTTGGGGTCTGTCTCTCCACCTTTCTCTGCAGTCTTTTGAGGTCTGTCTCTCCACCTTTCTCTGCAGTCTTTTGGGGTCTGTCTCTTCTCCTTTCTCTGCAGTCTTTTGGGGTCTGTCTCTCCCACCTTTCCCTGCAGTCTTTTGGGGTCTGTCTCTCCACCTTTCTCTGCAGTCTTTTGGGGTCTGTCTCTCCCACCTTTCTCTGCAGTCTTTTGGGGTCTGTCTCTCCCACCTTTCTCTGCAGTCTTTTGGGGTCTGTGTCTCCACCTTTCTCTGCAGTCTTTTGGGGTCTGTGTCTCCAGTTTTGCACATCTAGGTGACATTTTGCCCCTTCCTCTTTCCCCCTCGCTCTCGCTCGGTGACATTGGATGGAGGCATCTGTGAGCAGTGATCTTCACGTCTTGTCACAGATTCTCTGTGGGTTTTCGTATGAAGGTAAATATCCAGAGGGTTCTCCTTCCTGAGGGTCACCCTCCCTTGCGTCGCCCTCCTTCCTGAGGGTCTCTCTCCCTCCCGAGTACTGTAGAGCTGCAGATGATCCGGTCTCTGTGTGATGTACGGCTGTGATGTCGCCTCTGTCCTTTCCTCCGGTTTTATACTTCGCTGCATTCTGTGTATGGAAATGAAAATCAAGCAAAAAGAAGCCGATCCATCATCTCATCTGATCGAGGTTCAGCAATAATTTGATGGCTCGTTGCACAGACAAAAACAGGGGGCCGACTCCCAATAGTGGATAAAGAAGAAATTAAATGGCTCCAGCGTCCATAGACAGGAAAAAAATCTGTAAATCTGTTAATTTTTGCCAGAGCTGTATAATTTTTAAGAGTCCGCTGCACAATGTTCAGTGTCTGATTTTTCTCTTTATATTTTTGAGTAGAATGTAAACTGCTCTTTTATTCTATAAACTACTGACAACATGTCTCCAAATTTCCAAGCAATAAATTTTGTACTTATTTTCAGAAAATGAGAAATGGTCAAAATAACAATAAAATCCCAGAGCTTACAGCCCTCAAATAATGCTAAGAAAACAAGTTCATCATCATTTAGAAACCACAATACTAATGTTTTACCTCAGGAAGAGTTCAGAAATCAATATTTGGTGGAATAACCATGATTGTTAATCACAGCTTTCATGCGTCTTGGCATGCTTTCCACCAGTCTGTCACACGGCTTTTGGGTGACCTTATGCTGCTCCTGGTACAGAAATGTAAGCAGTTCTTCTTTGTTTGATGGCTTGTGACATCCATCATCCTCTTGATTACATTCCAGAGGTTTTCAATGGGGTTCAGGTCTGGGGATCGGGTGGCCATGACAGGGATTTGATGTGGTGGTCCTTCATCCACACATTGATTGACCTAGCTGTGTGGCATGGCGCATTGTCCTGCTGGAAAATCCAGTCCTCAGAGTTGGGGAACATTGCCTGAGCAGAAGGAATCAGCTGTTTTTCCCGGATAACGTTGTATGCGGCTTGATTCATACGTCCTTCGCAAGGATTACCCTGCCCAATTCCAGCCTTGCTGAAGCATCCCCAGATCATCACCGATCCTCCACCAAATTTCACAGTGGGTGCAAGACACTGTGGCTTGTACGCCTCTCCAGGTCTCCGTCTAACCATTAGACGACCAGCAAAGCTGAAAATTAGACTCATCAGAGAAGATTACCTTACTCCAGTCCTCTATGGCCCAATCCTTATGGTCTTTGGTAAACTTCAGCCTGACTCTCCTTTGCTTCTCATTGATGAAAGGCTTTTTTCTAGCTTTACATGACTTGAGCCCTGCCTCTAGGAGCCTGTTACGAACTGTTCTTGCCGTGCACTTCACCCCAGCTGCCATTCTTTTTCTAGGTCACTTGATGTCATCCTGCGGTTGCTGAGTGACATTCGAATAAGATGACTTTCATCCCGGTCAGTGGAGAATCGTTTTCATCCTGTTCCGGTCTGTAGCTTTGTTGTCCCCAATGTCTGCTGCTTGACCTTGTTGTAATGGACTGCCGTCTTAGAAATTTTAAGGATGGAGGCAACATGACGCTCACTGTATCCCTCTGCTAGTAAAGCCAGAATTGAGCCCTTCTTTTCCTCACTCAAGACTTTTCTTTTCAACTCCTTTGGCATGGTTAGAAGTTATGTTTTCATTCCTATTACTTTTGGGATATTACTAGCACTTGTTTTGCCTCCAGCTTGTCCTATTGCAGGAGGATTGTGAACACCACAGCAGGGATTTTTTTATACTTTCCTTCGATACATAAGATTTGGTTCAGGTGATCACTGATCAGAAGCACATTAAGTAGAATGAGGTGAACTCTGGTTGGAATTCAGCTGACACTGGAGTGGAACGGCTGTCAGACATGGAGAGAAGAGGATTGTTATACAACTGTGCAGTGGTCTCTTTATTTTTGCCAGAGCTGTATATTATATCAGTCACTAAAAACTTAAAGCAGCTGCTCCAGGTGCTGACTTTAGTCCTGTAACTTACAGCGGCTGCTCCAGGTGCTGACTTTAGTCCTGTAACTTACAGCGGCTGCTCCAGGTGCTGACTTTAGTTCTGTAACTTACAGCGACTGCTCCAGGTGCTGACTTCAGTCCTATAACTTACAGCGGCTGCTCCAGGTGCTGACTTCAGTCCTGTAACTTACAGCGGCTGCTCCAGGTGCTGACTTAGTCCTGAAACTTACAGCGGCTGCTCCAGGTGCTGACTTTAGTCCTGTAACTTACAGCAACTGCTCCAGGTGCTGAATTTAGTCCTGTAACTTACAGCGGCTGCTCCAGGTGCTGACTTTAGTCCTGTAACTTACAGCGGCTGCTCCAGGTACTGACTTTAGTCCTGTAACTTACAGCGGCTGCTCCAGGTACTGACTTTAGTCCTGTAACTTACTAGCGGCTGCTCCAGGTACTGACTTTAGTTCTGTAACTTACAGCGGCTGCTCCAGGTACTGACTTTAGTTCTGTAACTTACAGCGGCTGCTCCAGGTGCTGACTTTAGTTCTGTAACTTACAGCGGCTGCTCCAGGTACTGACTTTAGTCCTGTAACTTATAGCGGCTGCTCCAGGTGCTGAATTTAGTTCTGTAACTTACAGCGGCTGCTCCAGGTGATGACTTCAGTCCTGTAACTTACAGCGGCTGCTCCAGGTGCTGACTTTAGTCCTGTAACTTACAGCGGCTGCTCCAGGTGCTGACTTTAGTCCTGTAACTTACAGCGGCTGCTCCAGGTGCTGAATTTAGTCCTGTAACTTACAGCGGCTGCTCCAGGTGCTGACTTTAGTCCTGTAACTTACAGCGGCTGCTCCAGGTGCTGACTTTAGTCCTGTAACTTACAGCGGCTGCTCCAGGTGCTGACTTTAGTGGTGTAACTTACAGCGGCTGCTCCAGGTGCTGACTTTAGTCCTGTAACTTACAGCGGCTGCTCCAGGTACTGACTTTAGTCCTGTAACTTACAGCGGCTGCTCCAGGTACTGACTTTAGTCCTGTAACTTACAGCGGCTGCTCCAGGTACTGACTTTAGTCCTGTAACTTATAGCGGCTGCTCCAGGTACTGACTTTAGTCCTGTAACTTACAGCGGCTGCTCCAGGTGACTGACTTTAGTCCTGTAACTTACAGCGGCTGCTCCAGGTGCTGACTTTAGTCCTGTAACTTACAGCGGCTGCTCCAGGTACTGACTTTAGTCCTGTAACTTACAGCGGCTGCTCCAGGTACTGATTTAGTCCTGTAACTTATAGCGGCTGCTCCAGGTACTGATTTAGTTCTGTAACTTACAGCGGCTGCTCCAGGTGCTGACTTCAGTCCTATAACTTACAGCGGCTGCTCCAGGTACTGACTTTAGTCCTGTAACTTACAGCGGCTGCTCCAGGTGACTGACTTTAGTCCTGTAACTTATAGCAGCTGCTCCAGGTACTGACTTTTAGTCCTGTAACTTACAGCGGCTGCTCCAGGTGCTGACTTTAGTGGTGTAACTTACAGCGGCTGCTCCAGGTGCTGACTTTAGTCCTGTAACTTACAGCGGCTGCTCCAGGTACTGACTTTAGTCCTGTAACTTACAGCGGCTGCTCCAGGTACTGACTTTAGTCCTGTAACTTATAGCGGCTGCTCCAGGTACTGACTTTAGTCCTGTAACTTACAGCGGCTGCTCCAGGTGCTGACTTTAGTCTGTAACTTACAGCGGCTGCTCCAGGTGCTGACTTTAGTGGTGTAACTTACAGCGGCTGCTCCAGGTGCTGACTTTAGTCCTGTAACTTACAGCGGCTGCTCCAGGTACTGACTTTAGTCCTGTAACTTACAGCGGCTGCTCCAGGTACTGAC